>CM023490.1:54966519-55310634 GCA_013339685.2 Hyalomma asiaticum | reverse complement strand
GCGGTGAATTACGCAGCATTTTTCTAGGAGCGCTTCAATGACATCGGATAGAAAGACGCGGCCTCTGTCACTAAGTAATTCCTTCGGGGATCCATGGCGAAGTATGATGTGGCGGAGGAGAAACCAGGGAACATCGTGGGCAGAGGCGCTGGGCAGCGCTGAAGTTTCCGCATAGCGTGTAAGATGGTCGATGGCCACGATTACCCAGCGGTTGCCTAATGAAGTGGTTGGCAGTGTTCCATAAAGATCGATGCCGACGCGGTCGAAAGGGACGTCCTCGGCAAGACAAAGGTTGCAGCGTAGCAGCTGAACGACGAGGTGGGTCTTCGCGCCGTTGACAAGCGAGGCAGGAGCGTACATAATGGCGCACGAAACGGTACATGCCGCGCCAGTAATATCGAAGACGCAGGCGTGTGTACGTTTTAACTACACCCGCATGCGCACACCGTGGGTCATCATGAAACGCCACACAGATATAGGAACGTAGATGTCGAGGAATGACAAGCAACCACTTGCGACCAGCCGTGAGGTAGTTACGGCGGTAGAGGAGGCCATCGCGGACGGCGAAGTGGTGCGCTTGGCGACGGAAGGCACGAGAGGGGAGGGAGGACGACGCTTGAGAGTGAAATTGTGCATCGAAAAAATCCATGGGTCCTTCTGCTCCAACAGCATGTTAGTAGCACTGAGAGATGACTGGGATAATGATGTCGTCGGGGTATCAGTTGCGTCTGTAATTGGGGAACGGGACAGGGCTTCTGCGTCGGAGTGTTTTCTGCCAGAACGGTATACACAATACATCATGCGCGTCTTTTCTTCCCTCCACAGGTGCACAACTTGGCCCTGTATGCTAAACGGACTGACGATGGCTCCGTTTGCTGCTCCCATGCCCACTTGTCTTATATGCTACTGTGAGATTGCTTCGACGTAGCACAGTTGTTGCAATGTGGTGACGTCGAGGAAAACTCGGAGGTAACGTGCAGAAATTGCTTCAGGATACTCCTGCCTCGAGGAGTGTTCCTGAATCCCACTCTGATCAGATGAGGACTGTCTTACTAATGCTTAAGGACATACAAAAGACAACCACTGAACTTCGTAAAGGTGACATATACTTCAACTCAGAGACGGATGCGGTGGAAATGAGGTATCGAATATTTTTCATCCTCGACCTACGCTCAGCTTACTGGCAGATACGGATGCATTAGTCTGGTAAAGAGATGACTACCTTTGTCACTTTTGTGATCTATTTGAATTCATTGTCATGGCGCTTGGAGAGTGTGATGTGCCAGTCATATTCGAACGAATGATGAATGCGGTGCTGCGTGGATTAAAAGGGAAGTCTTGCCTCTGTTACTTGGCCGGAATTGCCATCTTTTCAACCAATATTTCGCAACAGATGCAACGCTTAGACGAAGTTCTCGTGTCTCGCCAATGTGAGCCTCCAGATACACAAGTGCTGATTTGAGAGCCCCTGCATCAAAGCGAGGGGTCGCGTTGTCAATAAGCAGGGCACTGGGCCTAATCGGAGATATCTCATCTCCGAAACAGTCGGAACTGTTACTTTACCGACCGGCTAGGCAAGGAGTTAGGCATCTCACGCCCCTAAGCCAGCTACCCTTGGAATTATACGCGCATAATGGGCAGAAAATTCCCGGAGTTGACTCTGTCGAGATCCCGGGCCTGCTTATAGACGCTAGGGGATGTAATGCCAAAACAATTACCCAAGTTACAGCCAAGACTGGGAACATGTTAAGATTAATCGCTAGGGTATCCAACCGAAAGAAGGGGTTAGGTGAGGACAACCTTCTTCGGATGTACCACGCATTTCTACTCAGTCATATTAACTATGTTGCGTCAGCTCTCGTATGGACGAAAACAGAAAAGAGCAAGTTAAACACAGTCATGCGCAAGAGCATCAAGAGAGTGCTAGGCTTGCCGATTACCACTAGCTCAGACAGGCTAGACCAACTCGGAATGCACAATACCATAGACGAGATCATAGAGGCGCAGGTCACTGCCCAGGTGGTTAGGCTGTCGTCGACCCAAGCGGGCAGGCGGATCCTGGACGAAGTTGGCATGGCTCCTAGGATAATGGAGGAACGGAGGATACCATTGACACGGGAAACGAGGGTAACCTACATGGTGGGGCCCTTCCCGCGAAACGTACATCCACAGCATAACGAGGGAAGACTTAAAGCCCGTGCACGAGCCATCTTGAAGAGTGTTAGGGATGACATAGACTCCGCGGTCTTCGTAGATGCGGCGCAGTACGGGAACAGTAGAGCATTCGCGTTGTCGGTGTTAGACGGGCGGGGAGTGCTTCGCTCATCAGCCTCGGTAAGGGCGGCCACCCCTGGTAGAGCCGAGCAAATCGCGGTGGCGCTGGCCCTGTGTGACGGAGAGCGTTTCTACGTTTACACCGATTCGCGAGACGCAATTAGGGCATTCGAAATGGGTAACCTCGCTCGAGAGGCGGCCTCCATTCTAGAGAAGAGGGCTTGCCCCGGTTCTAATTATATTACGTGGTTCCCCGCACACATGGGACGAACGTTCTTGAGGGCTTCCCAAACCTCAATGAGCTGGCTCACGACCGTGCGCGCGAACTCACGCGCCGCGGCGGTCTGGCGGCTCCGGAGGGGCAGGAAGAGGCTCAGCAGAATGACCCACTTCTCACATTCAATGAAATTACTAAACATTACCAACTTGGCCGGAGAGTCTACCCTCTTCCTCATCCGAAGCTCAGCAGAGGTCAATCAGTAACTCTTCGAATGTTGCAGACGGGTTCTTTCCCGTCCCGGGGCTTCCTCAGTAAGTTATACTCGGACGTGGACCCTGGCTGTCCCGACTGCAGTGAAACTTTTTGTTCTATGGCTCACATGCTCTGGCGATGTCCCGCGTTGCCTAACGACGTTCTCTCCAGCGAAGCTGAATGGGAGAAGGCCATCACAAGCACGGTGCTCCAAAAGCAAGCCCAGGCTATCCAGAGGGCCCACGAAAGGGCGGAGCGTCATGGCATTCTTTCTTCCACGTGGGTGCGGCCAGCGGTTACAACGGCCTCCCGCTAGGGAGTCCTTACGTAGCTCCTCAGGATTAATTGAAGTTCATTGTCTGTCTGTCTGTCTTCTGGTTAGTCTGGGTGAAGTAAATAAATTTCTAGCTCTTTTTAAATTTATATAATGATCTTGTAGTTTTCAGGATAAGTGGAAAAGTGTTCCATAAGGAAATGGAAGTGAATGTTACAGTTTGCTTGCCGTAATTAATACGAATTCTGCGCAAAAGGAAATTGTTATTTAATGCGAATCGGGTAGTACTATAAATCATGAGATTAGAAGAAGGAAAAATGGCCGGCGGAAATTCGTTATTAATAAGTCTGTGAAAAAATACCTAGGTTGTATTCAGTGAGTTCAGTAATGGTAAGGATGTTACGCTCGCGAAGTAAAGAGTTGGCATTGGAAAACGGTGAGCTACATGTGATTATTCTTCTAGCATGGTTCTGGACAATCTGGAGAACTGCAGCATGAGTTTTGTAAGTATTTCCCCAAGATATTCTACCATAAGAAAATGAGAATGGACGAAAGAGTGATAAAGAGACAGCAATATGGTCGGTGAGAAGTAATGGTGGGTGTTAATTAAGACGCGTATACCATACGCTATTTTCTTTTTATATTAGCAATATGATACTGATATTTTAAATTTTTATCAATAGATTGCCAAGAAAGGCTAGGAGAGAGGGAGTGGGGATCAAAATTGATATGTGGTGTTGATAATAAGTTACGCTGATGCGAAGTGAATACAACAAATTTAGTTTTAGTAGCATTAACAGATAACGTGTTGGTATTACACCACTTTAAAATATTTTCCAAGTGAGCATTCAAAATATTTACGAGAGATGAGATATCTTTATATTAGGTGAATATGGTCGTATCATCAGCGTACAAAATGCTCTGGGTCGAAGGGATAAAATTAGGTAAATCATTAATATAAATTAAAAACAGAAGTGGCCCAAGAATAGAGCCCTGTGGCACACCTATGCTAGCAGTTCGCTGTTGAGAAAAAATAATGGGAATAGAAACCACTTGAACTCTGTTATATAAGTAGCTTTTTAGTAATGAAAGAGCAGGCCCGCAAGTGACAATTGACTCACGTTTATTTAGCAGAATATTGCGATTTGTACTGTCAAACGGTTTCGCCAGATCGATGAATACTGAGGCGACTAGATATCCTTCGTCGAATAATTTTTTTAGCTGATCAGTAAAATGAATAAGCGCCATCTCTGTTGATTATCCGATGGCGGAAACCAAACTGAGAAGAGGAGAGGTTATTCAATTTAGGAAGATATTTTGTTAATCGTGTTTCACTTAGTATCTCAGTAACTTTTCCAAAGAACGGCAAGATACTAATTTTTTTAGTACAGGTAAGTTGCCACGCTTAAATTCACAGGGGAATACAGCATTCCCTATTATTAAATTAACAGTAAAGGAAAATATGTCCGAGATTAGATGTACAATAGATTTTATGTTAACAGGATGGACCTCATCTATACCAGCACTTGTCAATTTCAGAGTATCTATAACACCAACTATTTCGTCTGGTGTAGTAGGAAATAAAAAAAGAATCAATGGGGCACACGATTCTTGTTGATGATTTGTGCAGGAGAATTGGAATTTTCTGGGAAGAAGAAGCTACTGAAAGCCTCAGCTATATCCGAAGGAGAAGTGTGTTCTATTCCGTCAATTAAAATTCGACGTACGTCAGCTTGCCGGGTGTTCTTATTTAAAAAGTATGCCCCTAAATTAGCAAGGTAGGGTGTTGATGTTGAGGCAAACATCCGGAATCCGCTGCCCTGTGCCTCGGTTTGATAGGCAGAAGGGGCGGTGTACGCGGCTTCAACGGGCTTCCCAAGAGGCACAAGCCCAGCGTTCCCCTGATGCCAGTTGGGGTATTCACGTCATCGCCGCTTCGTGTGATGTCTAGTGTCTTGCGCAGAACTGTGGCTCTGCTTGTAGGGAAGATGCGGACTTAAGCACAGAACAGCTTTTCTGTCGAACGCGTTTTTTCATTAACCAAAAGCGACGATAAGTTGCTCGTGTCATTCGATGTGATCTCTTCTTTTTTGTGAGGGCACCCCGGGATCTAGCGCTGGCTACAGCGCCCACAGAGCCACAAGGCGATCCTAACATCGAGGCAAGAACATGCTTGAACGTTGACGAGTTGTACCGCCTTCTCCATTTTTGCGTTAAAAGCACGTACCTCAAGCAATTTTTTTTAGTTACTCATACTGTTGGCCTGTGGGCCGTTACAGGGTGGGTCAAAAGCGGCACTTCGGCAATTTATACCTTTCATGAAAAGAGAAACAGAAGCACTTCAAAAATGACAATATACTACATAAGCCACTATAAGAATTTAACAACAATAACAAGATGAAGCATACATAAGCGAAGTAGTCTTCTATAGATCGATCACATTATGCAGCACCATTAGTGCAAAGTTAATGAGCAGTATTACAAAACATAGCCAACTCTTACCGTACAATAACACAAAGCTGTTACATATAAACGAAATATCCGTACACATACACATAAACTGACACAATACTGACAAAGCAATAAAAACGATTGATGTCAAAAACACCCACAGAATAGAAAACAAGGGTATAAATGTGTGCATCTGTAACCTGGTGTGAGGTTGTTTTCAAATCGGTTTTGCATTTCTGCTTTCTCGTGCTAGTAACGGTGATTCATTCCTTTCTTTAATGGTTCTTTGAATGAAAGAAAACGCATAACTGTTAATGTCTTTGCTTCTTCGCGGTATTCTGCCGTGGCGTACCATCATGTACTGGTCACTATAGATGCTTTTTTTCTTCAGTGAGATGTTAAGAAAACTGTAACCTTGCGATGCGCCTGCGTTGAGTGAGCGTGGGCTATTTCAGCAAACTGGGCTTTCGGAGACAGAATCTGTACGAGAGTATCGCGATGAGATAAAATCTTTCTGCTCGACGTTAAACTCGACGTTAAACCCTCACTGATAAGGGTCCCACATTATGCAAGCATACTCTACTGTGTACATAGAGCACGTACACAAACTAAAGTACACAGATCATTGTCGCATACAGCCGGCTCGTAGCAAGCGTGGAACAAAATCGCTGACGTCAGTTTGATTAAGCAACTGTGCACCACTTTGTACATCCCGCCTCCTTTGTTTTGAAAAAAAAATCCTTGAAAAATAACGCTTTTATTTGTCGTTCAGAAAAATGGAGGAACGGCCGGCCTAGGAAGGGCAATTACCGAAGGTGATATTTTGAGGTGGCGAAGGAAGACATCGTGTCATGAGCTATCGATAAAACCAAGTATTTACCGTTTAATATGACGGGCGTATCCTCCAGTGCGTCATAGACATCACTAATTTATTCGGTGAAAGCTATTTCCACTGCCGGGATAACAGGCCACCGCGGCACCATGCTTGTTAGCTACTATATCACACCAGTGGCTGGAATATTGCTACAGCAACGCTTGCGACCGGGTTAGCTCGGCTGTGCCCGCTATTTATCAGAGTAATAGTTCGAAGTGAGCACTTCTCTTAGCGTTTACCATGGAATATATCAGTCTCTTTGTGCATTAGCGGCAGTTCATCGTACCGTGGAAGAGCACATCCTTCGTAGATATTTCTCAACACGTCATATTTCTGTAGGCTAACTGCCTACAAGGCGCCGATGAATGCTGAAATCGATCTCATAAAAAAGATCCTACGAGGAAGCATAGGTAATTACATACCAGAAGGTCATTTTCAGCCCTTCTACGCCCACTGGAGGGCTAAGTCCTCTCCCATGGATCTTCAACTACACCTTTTCTATACGAACTGCATTCAATTTATCCCCGCAAACTTCCTGATTTCATCTCCAACCTAAATTTCTGCCGCCCCCTGCCACACTTGCCTTCTCTGTTACCTTTAATGGCCAACGGTTGTCTTGGCATCGCATTACTTGATGCGAGAACATCCATTTCTCGTTCTGAATTTCTATTTATATGTGTCTAACACGTCTTTCTTCCCTAACACACTCCGCTGTCGTCTGGAAAACACACCAAAAGTTATGTTTGCCTAAATAGTGACCCTAAGTTCAAAAAGTTCTAATTCCGAGAGACATAAGCAAAGGAACTTTTAGTGGCAGAACCTGTGAAACGTAGAGGACGCATAACAACGAAGCTGTGAAGCAGCAGAACAACATACATATGAACAGAGTTTTAGATGTCAGATTGATGTGGGATCGCTAGTGTAACCAAGACGTACGCGCGAACTTAGAAATCTTGGGGTAAAATTACAATGACCT
The DNA here is from genome assembly GCA_013339685.2 of Hyalomma asiaticum. Lineage (NCBI taxonomy): Eukaryota > Metazoa > Arthropoda > Arachnida > Ixodida > Ixodidae > Hyalomma > Hyalomma asiaticum. The sequence continues at coordinate 55,303,313 of CM023490.1, read as the reverse complement.
TAAGCTTGGGGAGGTAGCTTGAGCATGACATTGTATGAGACGCATTATGGCACTCACTAGCACTTTTTAAATTTTGACTAGTAACTATTAACGGCATGGTAAGAATTTTAAGTGTGCTGCTCATGATATTCAAATGAATTGCCGCACCGTACATGGCGTGGACTGGAGGAGAACTCAACGTGGCATGTTTTATAACAAGACTTCATTAGAAAGATGTAAGCGCGATGTAAGTACAGAGGAAAGACGCGAAAATAGCCGCTACGTCTTTAATTATATGCATATCTTGTGATGCAATCAATATTTAATACTCTGTGACCTCAGCAGGTTTATTAAGGTACTAACATTATGTATAATTACGATGCATTAGACAACCTTGGAATCGACATGAATAGTGAGAGATTTAAGCGGTTTCCATGACGTGAAAATTATCGAAACATCAAACGTATTCCTTCATCATTAATCGCGCCGTAGCTGGCACGCTTTTCGAGTCACTGATGTTAAGAGCCGCCACTTATGTCGCTCATGTGCAATTAATACCCTGACAGACGTTATGCCCTTCATCACCCTGTGATGGCGCGATAATTTACCCTTCAGCTTGGTGCGCTCACTGTACCTTATCTTTCGTCATAAGCTCGTGCACCTATTATACCGTGCCCAAAGTCCAGAGAAACGTTATGTGTTTCACCAACCGACGCTGTCTCGATGATTCACCCTTCATGATTGTGCACTGACTGTATCTGATCTTTCGTTATGTGCTCATGCACGCCTTTTCTCGTTCTTACTTTCCTACATTGTTTATTTGTTTCGTTCTTTGCATATTGCGCCACCGGAATGTTGCCGCGGCTGGGGAAGTAAACCTTCCGCTTCGACCTTAATTTTTTACGCATCATTGCGAATAGGACTTCGCACAATCACAATGTGCGAGAGGCCGACATGCAGGAGGGGCCGACTGGAAAAGGTGGAACAATCGCCCAGGGAAGTACTGCACAATGTGTATCGCAGAACCGCCACTACTATAGGAAAGCGACATGAGAGGGTGGGCTTCACAGTGTTGCGTTGCTATGCCACCTAGGACGCTTAGGGTCGATTGAAAATGGCTTCGCTGCTGAAAATGTGCTGCAATGAATAAATATCAACATATCCAAGAAAGTACACAGTTTGGGCAAATGATGTCAGCCGTGTGAAGAGGTGATTTACCACTACATTCATTCCTGCATTAGTGATTCATATGAAACAAGACCCAGTCCCGTTACGAGCTTCCCTTATCCCGTTCTGTAAGAGCAAATTCACTCAAAGATCATTATTAAACGAAGTAACCACACGACTCCATAGAAGCAGCTGGTGTCAAAGCAGTTCGAAAACCCCGCATATTTCCACAGCCATCCCATGAACAATGAGGACGACTAGAAGTTAAGGAACTGAGACAAAGAAACAACTTCGTGGAATTCTCTCGGGAGATTTGACGTTTCGGTAGTGTACGCGTAGTTATGTCGGAGAGGGAGAGACTCCAATAAGGGTGCGCAGAACCGCCGCTACTACATGAATGACGTCAAGAGAGCGTGGACTAGAAGACAAGCAGCTGAGAAAGAAACAGCTTCTTGGAATTCCCTCGGGAGCAGTGACGTATTAGCAGTTTAAGTGCAGTCATTGTCGGCGAGGGAGAGATTCCATCTTCTCGCACCCTACAGTGAGAACGGTTATACGACGTACAAATACCGATGTGGCGTTCAACCCATAAAGAATCCAAGATACGCCGTTACTACACTTCTCTACATCGCTGTGTATAAGATGACAGTGCATCAGATCGCCTAAATGAGTTTCTTTGCACTGAAGAGTACATGCAATGGTTTCTAGCTGAAAGCGTTTTCGGTTAGGGTACTGAAATAAAAGCTTTTTGTTAGAGCGTTTTGGTTGAGAGATTTATGAGCATTCTTAACGAGGAAGAATTTCTTGGCGGACTTTTCTCAACTTGGCCACATCTATCTATCTATCTATCTATCTATCTATCTATCTATAGTCGCCTACATCTCTTCACTCTCCTAGTCGGCTAGTTGCCTTTGCATACCCATACATATGAGAGCTCTCTCACGACGAGCGTGAATGGCTTATTTTTATTATTGCGATAGCAATTATGTGGACAGTCTCGGCTGGTTTTTGCCGTCCCCGTTGCCGCCGTCATGAACGGTATGTATATATATATATATATATATATATATATGTGTGTGTGTGTGTGTGTGTGTGTGTGCGTGTGTGTGTGTGTGCGTAAACGTCCCAATGAAACATAAGCCAGATAAATGCTTCCGAAGCGCGGAATCGAACCAGGAACCTCTCGCTCCGCAGCGCGTGGCACTAACCACTGCGCCACGAAGAGCGGTATCCTTCAGGGAGCTAACGGCGAGCCTTATATACATACTCTTTACCGCTGGCGGGACTGAGAGACGGCAGGCGCTTATAATCGTTTCTTCATTACCAGCGAGATGGCGTGAGGAGCGCAGCGAGCGCATTTAAAAGTCGTAGGCCAGCTCGCTCGCTTCTTCTATTTGCTCAGGGCCTTGCCCTTCCGCTGTTTGCTCGCGCGGTTGTCTCGTGGTGAGAGGAAGAGGGATGTTTCGAGCTTTGACCGTGATGTCCGCGGTGATGTTACGGGAGCGTACGCAAGTCCCTCGAACACAAGGGACGCCGCTAAACGAACAAGCTGAAGATGAGCGCGAACTATCAAGTGTCACAGCACGACACTTGAAGCACGCTATAGATTACTTCGCTGCTTCGGCCGCCTTTGCAACAGGAGCGCTGTTCAAAAGAAGAGTATCCATTGTGATAGCTTATTCGCGCTCATTCGGTGCATATCTGTGCGTTCGTTTCGTGCGCGCTTGACTTGATAGTTCGCGCTCATCTTCTGTTTGTTCATTTAGTCGCCTCCCCTAGTTTTTGATGTGTAGCTTTGGGACACACTACGTATAAAGCCCTTCGTACCAGCACGCGCTGCCCTCGGAAGGGGCTCACTTAGCAAGTGCATGTTTGCTACAATTAATATTGCTCCTGAAGCTGCGAGCCTCACTTCGCATAGCATTACAGTTTCTTGCTATCGCATTCAATGCTTCGCGCTTGCGGCGAAACTGTGACCTTTTTTCACTAACACGACATATTATTCATGCTCATCACTGTTAATGACACTCAAATCATGCGTACTTTTCGGCACTTCGAACGGTGCACTGCCTCCAGATCTGCCCACGGATGGGACGGTCGGCTTAAACAGCACTGGTTTTAATAGGAGAAAGAAACGTTGTTTGTGAATGCTTACGACTGAAACGCAGGTATAAGGACGCAGACGCACATGCAGCTTACCAATTTATAGACGTGGTATCGAACACGGGCCGTTGAGCTGCCAAGTAAGCACGCTACCATCAGGCTACGGTGGAGCTTCCCGCGCGATATACAGAGTAAAAAATCCTATTCCTCCTTTGAGTTCTAATGATGTGTTTGTGTAACGTCACACTTCTAATGTGGGATAGGTACTATAATTGCAATACGTATCTTCTGCTACCATTCGGCATATCTTTTGTGCAACCTTGCTCGATACCATAGGAATACTTGTACGAACGACTCTTATGGTGGCACATCAGCGCACCACGTAGCGCATTTTTCTTCGACAAGGCAGACACATGTTGTGGTGGTTCGTGGGCCCAGGACTCAGACACAGACAGCTCAATCACAGACAAGGAAACATTTATCGACAGGACGAGACAGCACATACACTTCCACAGACAAACAACGCGACACAAGCAACACAGTCCGAACGCTACGTTCAAGAACTAACGGCGCGTCCTGTCTAACTGATGTCGGATGTTCGCTCGCACCACTCACACGACTGATGTTCTAGCAGCGGTGGCGCACGCTGACATCAGTAGACGAGGCACGATGAGTCGTGTCCGAGCTCACAAGCAGACCCTGAACTGCTCGTTCAGGAAAACGTCGAGGTGCGATGCCTCTCACGTGGCACCGAGGCCACTCCCTCAGCAAACGGTTGCGTCGAACTGCAGCATACGTGGCACCGTGGCCACGCTCTCAGCAGGCGGCTCGATCGGAACTTGCGCGGCACCGGGGCCACGCGTACATCAGGCGGTTGTGCCGGGCAGGGACCGGCGCGGCACCGTGACCACGCCCTCAGCAGATGGTTGTGCCGGACTCCAACCTGCGTGGCACCGTGACCACGAGTCCGTAGATGGTCCCGGCCACACCACTGCTCCAGCCGCTCGCCCTGGCCCGCTCGCTCGTCCACCGTAGGAACAGCCAGCAAGGTCGAGGACACCTGTTCGGCACAGGAGAACGCCCGGTACGTCCCGGCTGGTCTGGTGGCACCAGCTCGGTGCGTCTGTTCCCCTGGCCGAACGCGCCACCGCTCGGTCGCTGGTACGCTCGATCCGCCGTCGGCGTTCCGAAGCCCCGAAGCCACGCGCTTCACGTTACACGTGACCAAGCGCGCGCACTTCGTCTTCTTCCACTTCTTATTCGCCGAGAAAACACTCTCCCACTACACTTCCCCCCACCTTCAGTACGTTGTACACACACATGAAAGTCCCGATGACAGCACATCAGTTCAAACACAAAAGAATGGTCCGGAAAGGCAAAACAACTGCACCATAAGTAAAACATGACAAAGAGTGTGTACAACGAAACTAAGACACTGCAAAGTAAATCTTGCAGGAATCATACAATCAGCAGAAACGCTGCCCATCTAAAGAGAGTTAAAGAACATTCATAGTTACAACACTATGCACAAAGGAAAGTCCATGAAATAAATTAGCAGAAAACGACACGGAAGTTCTCTAATGTACATAAAGCTTCTCGTATTCCACATATCGCATTCCACAAAGGAGAGTCCTGTAAACAGTCCAGAAAACAACACAAGAGAGCGTCCAGTTATTATATCACTTTCACGTGATCGCGTCCCACATAAGACGCAGGACACTTCTCATGTGCTTAGCGACGAGCAAATGGTACGCTTCGAGCTTTATACACAGATACGCGTCGCGAATGTTAATAAGCACATCACTGGCGCGCAGCTCAGGCATCTTAGCACCCAGAGGCTGAATCCCTCTAGTGAGTGGTTTAAGGGGCGCCTCGCGACCTTCACTTGAAACGCTACAGAGTTTGAGCGGTCCTTCAACAGGCGTTATGGTGCATTCATAGAGGCTGTTGATCTTTCGGTTACGGCCATTCCGCCGGCTTACGCAGCATACTGCTTGTTTAACGTCAGACTCTACTGTGCCCGGCTTGATCAGCTCTTGCTCATTCGCTTCAGCTACTCTGGAACAGACCAGAGCTGTACTGTCCTGAGTACCCTGCGTCCCTCCATTTATGAGAGGGTCGGTCAAATTGTCATGGACCGTGCCTATGACATCTGTAATCGCTGCCAGCGGCACACCAGAATAGTGGCCGACAAACGCCTCGAAGATTTCTGCACGACATTCCCCGCCATATTCTATACGTTCTCCAACCTCCTCAAACGCGTTTGAACCTCCAGAGTCTGTGCAAGACAACTGACCCTGTATGGAACTTCCATGGTCCTCCCTCTCGGACTTGCAATCTTCTCCATCGAGCACATTCGAACTCCAGTTCGTTCCTCGGCTGCCTACCAGCCTACCATCATCTGTATTAGCTCTTATCTGCAGCTCTGGCGAAATTCCACGGCGATGTACATAATCGCCACTCAAGAAATGTTCATTCACAAACGGAATGCTTCTGGAGAAAACGTCCGGCACCGGCTCATTGGAGCTCTCTTCCGACGACTGTTCGCGCCTCTGTGTTTCCCCGTTTAGATTTATCCCAAGCATTCTCGTCTTCAACTCTTGTAGATCCTTATCTTTCTTTATCGTTTCATTTTCTTTCTCTTTCGTCTGCCTTTCATACTCTATCTGCTCTTGTTCCTTCGCTAGTTCTACAGCCAAGCGTTCTTCGACCCAAACCTTCAGACCTGCACCCTCAAGACCAATGCGTCTTCCCAACTCTTCTAAATCACGCCGTGAGTCCCATGCACTCCCGCTATACAATCGTTTTTCATCAGTCGCACTTGACTGCAGCCTGCTCGCATTCTCTTGAAGTTGAACCTTCAGTTCTAGAATCTTCCGATGCTGTTCTAGTAGCTTCTGTTGCCACTCTGCGGTTTCTTTCGCGAATTCGCGTTCTTTAACCTCTTCCTCGCGAGCTTGAGTGCACTCTCGTTCTACCCACTCTCTAAGCGCTTCGTCCTCCAACCCTAACTGTCGACCAAGTTCGATAAGTTTCTCCTCCTCCATGACTCAGGCTGTGTCCGAGTAATGGCTTCAGATCTTAATAAGCCATCCTGGCAGGCTCGCCAATTGTGGTGGTTCGTGGGCCCAGGACTCAGACACAGACAGCTCAATCACAGACAAGGAAACATTTATCGACAGGACGAGACAGCACATACACTTCCACAGACAAACAACGCGACACAAGCAACACAGTCCGAACGCTACGTTCAAGAACTAACGGCGCGTCCTGTCTAACTGATGTCGGATGTTCGCTCGCACCACTCACACGACTGATGTTCTAGCAGCGGTGGCGCACGCTGACATCAGTAGACGAGGCACGATGAGTCGTGTCCGAGCTCACAAGCAGACCCTGAACTGCTCGTTCAGGAAAACGTCGAGGTGCGATGCCTCTCACGTGGCACCGAGGCCACTCCCTCAGCAAACGGTTGCGTCGAACTGCAGCATACGTGGCACCGTGGCCACGCTCTCAGCAGGCGGCTCGATCGGAACTTGCGCGGCACCGGGGCCACGCGTACATCAGGCGGTTGTGCCGGGCAGGGACCGGCGCGGCACCGTGACCACGCCCTCAGCAGATGGTTGTGCCGGACTCCAACCTGCGTGGCACCGTGACCACGAGTCCGTAGATGGTCCCGGCCACACCACTGCTCCAGCCGCTCGCCCTGGCCCGCTCGCTCGTCCACCGTAGGAACAGCCAGCAAGGTCGAGGACACCTGTTCGGCACAGGAGAACGCCCGGTACGTCCCGGCTGGTCTGGTGGCACCAGCTCGGTGCGTCTGTTCCCCTGGCCGAACGCGCCACCGCTCGGTCGCTGGTACGCTCGATCCGCCGTCGGCGTTCCGAAGCCCCGAAGCCACGCGCTTCACGTTACACGTGACCAAGCGCGCGCACTTCGTCTTGCAAGTGCTAAGCTTGCAAGTGCTAAAATAAGGACGCAGTACACTATTGCGATGGGAGGCTTCAATGCTAAGGTAGGCGAGAAGCAGGAAGGAGACAAGGCAGTCGGGAACTGTAACCTGGTTTCTAGGAATGACAGAGCGGAATTAATAGTAAAGTTGGCAGAGCGAAATAATCTTCACATCATGAATACCTTCTTCCGGAAACGGGAGAATCGGATGTGGGCATGGAGAAGCCCCAGTGGCGATGATAAAAATGATATAGACTTCATACTATACAATGACCCTGGCATCGTGCAGGATGTGGAAGTGTTGGGCAGAGTTAAGTGCAGGGGCCACAGGTTGGTAAGATCTCGAAATGGGCTAGACTTGAGTAAAGACCGCAATAGGCTAGTACGAAAGCAGAGGATCCGTGAGTTAACAGTAAGAAAGAAAGCCCAAGAATTCAGGGTAGCTCTGAAAAACAGATATGCAACTCTAAGAGAAACAGACAGGTATTTCCGTTCAGGAAGTCAGTGATAATCTCACATGCATTGCCACGGAGTGCGCAATAGAAGCAGGAGGCAAGATCGGTAGATTACTATCAAACTTTCCCAGGAGACGAAAGACTTGATTATATGATGGCAAGGCCTGATAGTATCAAATGCAACTGACAGAATAGAACTAGCGCAGCTTTCGAAGTTAATCAATAAGCGTAGGACAGCCGACATACGAAAGTATAATATGGAGCGGATTGAGCATGCCCTAAAGAACTGAAGGAGGGTGAAAGCGGCGAAGAGACGTCTAGACATAGGCAAAAATTAGATGTATGCATTACGAGACAGGCAAGGCAATGTGACCACGTTTAGAGATGAGTTAGTTACAATAGCCGAGGACTTCTACAGAGATCTCTACAGTGGGCGCGATAAACAGGATAATAGTGAACGGGCAAGCAGTTTAGAAGAGGTTGGCTGACATTCCACCAGCACTGACAGAGGAAGTAATGAAAGCTTTCGAAGAGATACAAGCGGGGAAGGCACCCGGCGAGGAAAAAGATAACAAATGACCTCTTAAAGGATGGTCGGCAGATTGTACTAGAAAAACTGGCAAGCCGGTGTACGCAAAGCCTAATGACTACGAGCATTAGGCATTGATTCTCCGAAGAGGAAAGTTTATAACAGCTGCGACTTACCGTTACTCACCTTCGGGCAGAAACTTGAAGGCTAACTAAAATGGTGCAGCTTAAATTGAGGACAATGCAGCGAGGTATGCAACGGGAAATCGTACGTGCAACCTTAAAGGAGAAGAAAAGAACGGAATGGGTTAGGGAACAAATGTGCGTCAAGGACATAATAATAGAAATAAAAAGTAAATGGGCGTGGGCGGGCCGTGTAATGCGAAAACAAGGCAACCCTAGGTCTTTAAGCATAACATGATGCTTTAAGCATAGATTATGATGATGGTTCACTGAGCTAAATTTCAGTCGCCACGGTGCTGTCAACGTTGCCGGTTAGGCCACACTTGGCATATTATGAGTCAGGCTTTGGCGTAAAGATGCCGTCCGCGTAACGATGTTAAAGTGCACAGTACAGGATGTCCTCGCTTGAGCCACTCGCTCCGCTCAACGCGCTTCAGTGGCATCCCATCACTAGGTGTCAATGTATACAGGTACCCAGCTAAATTTATGTTCTACGCAGCGGATACAAGCTGCATAACCAAACGGCTTGGCTCCCTAGACGATAAGTAGCCTTATGGTGTTTGAGAAACATGTAATTGGCAGTTTTGGCTAACTGAAAGGTCCACACAAGATCAGTAATTACGGATAAGCAAACTTTACATACCATGGATGAAAACGTGAATAGAATTAAACATTGTCCTATATAAAGCAACACAAATGTCTTTTCAGCTTAATCATTAAATATGCTTAAATGAGAAAGAGGTATTCTATAGAACCAATGCATCGCGAAAGTCGAGATCACGAGGGCCAGTCAGCCAAGAAACTGCCATGCCGCAGTTTTGTTCTTCAGCAAAGTTCTGTGAGTGAAGGCAACGTCTTCATGAGAATTGAGAACGAAGCAAATGCACACAGTTGTGTTAAGCATACAGTAAGCACACAGTAGTGATAAGTTGAGTATATTAAGGATAAGGGGCGCTGCTGTGGATATCATAACAATTCTTCATTGGAAGATATATAAGCTGTCGAAGAAAAGAAAGAGAACTTATTATAAGGGAGAGAGTTCGGTCTTAGAAACTGCATTCTCGCCCACTATTCTGCACATGCCAAAAAAGGAAAGCGGAAAAAGCGGGATGAATATCTTGATGGCGTCAGTAAGAAGCGATGCGTGTGAACATTCAGAGCACACAGTGCTGTCTCGAAGTTTTACCAACTAGTCCGGTATTCTCCAAGAAATTCACAACCGCCTTTATAGCAGTTATGAAAGCTCTCTTATCGGGTATTACGAATAAGTAATGTTGGATAATGGCCTGCGGGGTGAAACTAATACGCATGCGTTGTTTACCACACTGCTTTAGAAGTGAGCACGCACCACTGCTCCGCGCGTACAGCCAGTTGTGGACGAGTAGCGCTGCGGGGAAATTGCTTTTTTCACTGCACTACGACGTTGTAAGTTGTCTTCTGTCATTACAGCACGTTTTGTCCTTGTCACTCATACTCTCATGACTATGTTTAAATCGCATCACAGCAATAGCGCAATGTCTTGTTTTGACATGCACCATGATCACATAAACTTTGCAGATACTCTAGTGCCGGCTTCTGATTGAGATAGGCAGTAATACTCAATACTGAAGCACCAGTGGTGCACACCCGCTGTTCCCAGGCGACAATGAGACAAACTTGATAGCGTCGTCGTTGTGTGCAATAAGAGTATCATATTAGTGAGGCTAAGACCAATAATTTCCGCACGCCACACACTCATGCCCTACCATGAGAATTAGGTGTATGGAAAGTGAACTGGACAGCCAGGAGAGCGCAAATACTAAGGCGACTTGATAGATAGATAGATAGATAGATAGATAGATAGATAGATAGATAGATAGATAGATAGATAGATAATCAAAGTAATTAAAGCTAGCCATGAAATGCTTATATTGAAAGGCTGTTGCTATCAGACATAGTTTTATATAGAGAAGCCGTGTGCGTCTCTGCCCAAGGTGTTTCTCGGCAGATGCATTGATATTTCCGCGCAGCCTTTTTTTCCTCTCGCCCTTTCTCATTGTCTTCTTGTTTAACTTGCCATTGCGTCATTCAGTGTGAAAACTACAATAGTGTTACTGAATTAAATCCAAAACTATGGCTTGATAAACGTATAAACATTAACTGGAAATGAGGGAAATTAGGAATACATAGTCGTAATTGCGTTCAATATAGGTGTTTTAGGCGTTTATATATATTCAGCACTGCGAGAGTACAGCATAAAAGATATATATCAGAACACATGTCATATTCTGCGATCAATGGGCTGTAGAGCAGATTATAATCGCGAGATCGAAGACGTAGAGCATGTGAGGAAATCGAGTGAATGATCAGACATACTATGCACGAAATGACTTTAGCTCCCCAGCTAAGCGAACTTCAAGCGACCTTCAGCCCTGAGTTACAGCCGTTATAGAAAGCTACAAAGGCGAGCTTCTGCGGACTCGCGTGACAACATAGGGGCCTTCAAGCAAAATCATATGGGTACTCTTTCACAGAAGCTCATTGAAATCATACAAGAACATCCGGTCAATCTGTCCAAAGTTTAATGTATGCGGTATAGCCCAAACCCTCAGCACAAGTCCACATTACTTAAGTTAGTCAATAATCTTACAAAATGGAAACAAACTTAGAGTATTAGTGCTTCTTACTGTGTGTTCACAATAACCATAAAACTGCAACCACTATAGAACTGATATTTCGTTCGTCATTTAGAATGGGGACGTTCCAATGGCCGGCCGCCATAATGCGGATTGTCATTCGAGGCCAGCGATTTTCGCTTTCCGCTGGACAGGTTGCCATCAGTTTAGTGAGCTTCCAATGAGTTACACGTATCATCGCAAGAAAGAAATTCGACGACAATCACAGATGTGCTCCAAGATGGGCACGGAATAAGACAGTAATGAAAAGAAAAAATAGCTCTTCATCCATAGAGAGGTGGGGCCAAGCGATGCTACCAGGTGTATGTCTTTTACAGATGACGCTTTCTTGGATACCCAAACGCGAAAAATTCAGTCTGTCCATATGTATGTGTTTTGTCTGTCTGTCACATGACAGAACCGCTCGGCGAACTCAAATTGGCCTCGGAAACCGATCACAAAACTAGCACTCGTGAATGCATACGCGTCAAAATGATACAGCCAGAGGAAATCTCGGGTCTATTTCCTCTGTCAGCATGTCTGCCTTCTGTGCCTTACGTTCCTTTCTCCATAAATTTCTTGGTTGCTTCGTGCTCTCTTTCCTTGCTACATCTTTTATGCCGTTGGCTCGTTGCAACTTCTTTCCTTTACTTCTTTGTTATGTATAAATTCCGAGGCTCTCATGTGTTGACGTCTCCGTTTGCCCAGCGTCACTGCAGAGCGTGCATCTATTACGAACGCACGCGTTGTGCGTGAATTATCGAACGGCATGGAAAGAAAGTGGTCGCAATGCATTTAATATGGTGACTTCATGGCCAAATGCATTATTCTATTTCAATACCGGCGGCTGCACTGCCCAGTCAATACAAGGTTCTCATGAAAAAGACCGCAGTGTTTTCCTCTGATTTTCTGCTAGCCAGTTCATGCATACATGCGCTCCCGGGAGAGGCAGTGAAGGTTTGCAGCTGAAAAGTTAGGTTCGAGAAATATCGCGTTCATACAAACGTCGTGCATATCGACATGCCACTGCGTCGTTGAGGCGATGCGGTGGGCGTATATGAAGCCGCATAATTTTATTTTTGCTTTGGTAGTTTCGTGCACACACCTGGTGAGAGTCACACTTTTGGGCAGTTTTTGAATACATACTTGTTGTGATGTATAAAAACAGAGACCTCGCCGTGCCGAAGACGCTCGCGCTGCAGGAGCGAAGCAGAGAAAGACGAGGAGCAGAATAGTACAGCCAGCCTGCAGCTAAGGCGCTGTGTCTACGTCTCTTTATTACAATGGCGCAGTCGATAAAAGACAGACGCTGAGGGCATCCTCGCGGGTCATCGGCGCAGCAGGTGCTCCAGTCCAGGGATGCCGTCCACCATTACGCGACCATGGACCCCGCAAACATTCTGCCGCCGGAAGCACCTATGGGACCCACGCCCACGCAGCGCCTCCAGTTACCACGGAATGGCGCGCACGCTTCCTGTGGTAACACCCCCTCGCCTCGACCTACGTCGGCACATGAGCCGCACAGGGACGCTGTCCAAGCGTCCTCGGACATGGACACCGCCGTCTGGAGGACAGAGCCAGCCGTATTTTCCGCGGCCGCCGACCATTCTTACGCGAATGCCTCGGTCGGTCAACTCACCGACGTCATGCGGGCCATGTCGTTGCTCTTCGAGCAACTCAATGTCTTCGGCATGGCAACTCCCGGTGCGGCATCACCATCGCCGAGTGCATGTATGATCCCGGAGTTTCATGCTTTCGAGGACGACGCGATCCTCTGGATCGATAACCTCAACTATTTCGGCGCTCGATATGGCTGGTCAGACCAGCAAAAATTGCAGGTGGCCCTCAGCCACCTTGGAGAACGTGCCGTGGCCTGGTATCGCTACCAAGGCGTGTGGCTGAGGTCCTGGCCGGAATGGAGCTCGAAGTTCTTAGCTGCTTTCGGCCCACTTCCCCGTGCCTGCGGCCGTGCCACCCATCTTTCGAACTTGGACGAGGCTCGCGAGGAACACCGCGATGACGCCGGAGGTGCGCCCGGCGCCACGGTTTGCACTACCACATTGATGGGTTGCTCTTAAAGATGTCTACGGACTCGGACAGCACTGGCGCGGCGGGCGGCGCTCGTCCTTCTCGCTGTTTCCCCCATTTTCGCCCCTTTCTCTTTTTCTTCTTTTCTTTTCTTTCTTCTTTTGTTTTGCTCTCTCTCTCTGTGTGTGTGGTGTGTGCGTGTGTGTGTGTGTGTGTGTGTGTGCGAGCTGCCTTTGCGTGACTTGCTCATCTTTTGTTGCAGTGAAGATGCCAGCAATCTTTATTATTATTTTTATTTTTTATCTTTATTATTTCCATATATTTCCAACCCACTCATACGCTTTCCCACCCTTGTCCTTCTCTCCTTACTACAAGGCAAAGTGTGTATATAAGGCCATACTGGCCTGTGGTTTACATGTCTTGAAAAAGGTCGGGCTCCGACCGAAACGTTGACTTAATAAACCGTCGTTCTTTAAGAGGCGCATCGTAAATTCTGTTATATATATATATATATATATATATATATATATATATATTGTCGCGGTTAAAAACGCGAACAAGTGACAACACGTTGTAGACAAGGAAAACAGCGTGTTGACGCCACTAGAACAGAAAGCTCTTCTTCGTCTTCTTCGGAGTTCAATTTACCCCTAACCCCACTAGCCGGCGTTCATTGAAAACGCCAGTCGTCGTCGTCGTCTTTGTGCCTTCATTGAACGCACGTGTCATTTGCCTCTCCCTAAATGAGCATCGCCCCGATGCTAAACAATTAGCGTCACTTTTTGAAAAAAAATTAGTCTGTGGCACAATCACTCGCTGACATAGGGCTTCATGCGGACTACGTGCACGAGTTCAGAACGGTGCCGGCGGCGGCTTGTGCAGGGGCTATCTGGAATGACTTCGTATGTCACTTCACTCAGTCGTCGCAGCACACGATAGGGTCCGAAATAGCGCCTCAGAAGTTTTTCGGATAGTCCCCGTTTTCGTACAGGTGTCCAGACGCATACTTTGTCACCGGTCTCATAAGTAACAGGCGTGTGATGTACATTATAGCGGCCTGCGTCGTGCACTTGCTGTTGCTGTATTCGGAGCCGTGCGAGCTGCCTAGCTTCTTCTGCGCGTTGTGTGAATGCCTCGGCGTCCGTGCCAATGTCGTCAGGTTCGTGTGGTAACATGGCATCGAGCATCGTCCTCACTTCCCGTCCATGGACAAGGCTGAATGGGGTCATCCGTGTGGTTTGCTGCTTAGCTGTGTTATAAGCGAACGTTATATACGGCAGAATTTCGTCCGAATTTTTGTGCTCGACATCGACATACATTGACAACATGTCTTCGAGTGTTTTGTTGAGGCGCTCAGTCAGTCCGTTGGTTTGGCGATGGTAGGCCGTTGTCTTTCGCTGAGCCGTGCCACTGAGAATCAGAACGTGATTTAAGAGTGCAGCAGTGAAAGCCGTGCCTCGGTTTGTGATGACAATGCTAGGGGCACCATGTCTCAGGACAATGTTCTCTATGAAAAATCGGGCTACCTCCGCTGCTGTGCCTCTCTGGATAGCCTTCGTTTCGGCGTAGCGAGTCAGATAGTCAGTCGCTACAATGGCCCAGCGGTTACCAGAATTAGAGGCAGGAAACGGGCCCAGGAGGTCCATTCCGATCTGATGAAACGGAATTTGCGGGACTTGGACGGGTTGTAGCAAACCGGCCGGTTTTCTTGGAGGTGACTTGCGTCGTTGACAATCCATGCAAGTTCGAACGTGATGTTTCACGGCAGCGGCAAGTCTTGGCCAATAGTAATTTTGTCGCACTCTGTTCAGTGTTCGCGTGTAGCCTAAGTGCCCAGAAGTGACCTCGTTGCGACATGCGTGTAGTACTTCACTACGAAGGGCAGCTGGAACGACGAGCAGATAGCTGGATCCGCTTGATGAGAAGTTCATTTTGTATAGCACTTTGTTCCGTAAGCAGAACGATGATAATCCTCTTGCGAAAGCTTTAGGTGCGGTCTGAGTTCGTCCATCCAAGAAGTGAATTAGGTCGAGTAAGTCCTGGTCGTCACGCTGCTGTTGTGCTATGGTAGACGTGTCGAGGAGACCGAGGAATGCTGTCTCGTCTTCATCGGAGGAAGCCGACTCTATGGGCGACCGAGACAAGCAGTCAGCGTCTGTGTGTCGTTTTCCCGACTTGTGCATGATCGTCATGTCGAACTCTTGCAGTCTGAGGCTCCAGCGTGCTAATCGTCCGCACGGATCTTTAAGGTTTATAAGCCAACAAAGCGAATGGTGGTCACTGATAACCTTGAAAGGCCGGCCGTACAAATAGGGACGAAATTTTGTAACAGCCCATACAACGGCGAGGCATTCTTTTTCGGTCGTCGAGTAATTGGCTTCTGTTCGCGAGAGGGTTCTGCTTGCATACGCGATTACTCGTTCCGTGTCTTCCTGCCACTGTACAAGGACAGCTCCGAGGCCAACATTGCTCGCATCAGTGTAAAGTATCGTAGGAGCTGTCTCGTCAAAGTGGGCAAGGACAGGGGGTGTTTGTAAGCGGTTGCGCAAATCCTCAAATGCAGCTTGCTCTTCGGCGCCCCATACAAAAGCGATATCATCTCTCGTGAGACGAGTTAAGGGCGATGCAATGCGAGCGAAATCGGCAATAAATCGCCGATAATATGCGCAGAGGCCCAGAAAGCGCCTCACCGCCTTCTTATCTGATGGTATTGGAAACTGGGAGACTGCGGCAATTTTTCCAGGATCCGGGCGGACCCCCGCACGACTGACGACATGGCCGAGAAACTGTAGCTCCTCGAAGCAGAAGTGGCATTTTTCCGGCTTCAAGGTGAGGCCGGCGGACCGTATTGAGTGCAAAACCGCTTCAAGCCGTTCAAGGTGCTCTTCAAACGCTGCGGAAAACACTATGACATCGTCGAGATAGACTAAGCAGGTTTTCCACTTGAGCCCCGAAAGTACAGTGTCCATTAGCCGTTGAAAAGTAGCAGGTGCAGAGCATAGGCCGAAAGGCAGGACTTTAAATTCGTATAACCCATCCGGCGTGACAAAGGCGGTTTTTTCGCGATCTCTCGGGTCTACCTCAATTTGCCAATACCCGCTCTTCAAGTCCATTGATGAAAAGTAACGAGCGCTGCGAAGCCTGTCGAGTGAATCGTCTATGCGGGGAAGCGGGTATACATCTTTTTTTTGTCATCTGGTTCAACTTTCGGTAATCCACACAAAACCGTAGGGTGCCGTCCTTCTTCTTAACTAAAACTACAGGGGACGCCCAGGGGCTCTTGGAAGGTTGAATTACGTCGTCTTCGAGCATTTTGCCAACCTGCTGTTGGATCGCCTCGCGTTCTTTTAGGGCCACACGATAAGGGTTTTGGTGTATTGGTCTCGCTGTGTCCTCTGTAATTATCCTGTGTTTCGTAAGTGGCGTCCGGCCAACTTTCGACGTCGACGCAAAGCAGTCTCTGAACTCGGCTAATAGCGCAAGAAGCCGTTCTCGTTCGGATTGTGGCAAAGTATGGTTTACATCAAGCACAGGTGCTGGGTCTTGCGCATTGCCTTCTTCGAGCAACGAAAAGCAGCCACGAACATCAGCGACATCGTCATAATAGGCCACAGCAGTGCCCTTTGGTAAGTGCCGTCGCTCGGGGCTGAAATTTGTTATTAATAAGTTCGTGCGCCCATCGATGACATTTACGATTCCTCGAGCGACTGAAATTCCGTGTGTAAATAATAAGGGAGTAATTTGTTCTGCAAATCCTTCACGATTAAACTGTTCGTCGCACGCCACAGAAACAAGGACACATGACCGCGGTGGGACGACCAGGGAGTTTTCGATTACCCGAAATGAGTTGCGTTGTGGCGGCAAGGAGTGAGTTAAGTCAGGGCTCTCTTGAAAAGTTACCAAGCGGTCCGGAATGCTGATTATTGCTCCGTATTCCCTCAAAAAATCCATGCCTATGATCAAATCTTTACAGCACGTTGAAAGAACGACGAAGGTTGCCACAAAGGAAGAATCGCCTATGTTGACTCTAGCGGTACACCTCCCGGCAGGCATGAGCAATTGGCCACCTGCTGTTCTAATATGCGGTCCCGTCCATGGCGTTTTAACTTTCTTAAGGCGGTCGGCTAGCTCTTGACTCATTATGGAATAATCTGCTCCAGTGTCGACTAGGGCTGTCACTTGCTGTCCGTCAACGGAAACAATAACAGCTGCACTCACGATTTCGTCGGTATCAGAATTTCTTAGCTTAACGGCTTTCGGCAGCGGATTCATGGGGGGCTTTTCGTCGTCTCGTTCCCGGCTTGCAACCTTACCCCGAGAGGTCGCCGCCGTTAGTTTCCCCGGCGTGGGCTGGGTGACCTTCTTCCTTGGAGGTTAGCGGAAGTACGTCCATTCGGCGGTGTGGGTTGGGCTGGAGACGGAGAGCGTGACCATCGATCAAACTCGGGCGGGTGGTACAGCGGAGAGTCGTTCTGAGTGCGTGTTACAGCAGGTCTTGAAAACTCGGCGTCGTCGCGGCATGGCATGTAATCGTCACTGGTACGTCGGCTGTCATACCATGACCGAAGAGGGCGAAATGGTGTTTCCCGATACCAACAGTAGCGGGAAATATGGCCGGCCCCGCCGCAGTTAAAACATAGGGGCCGCCTATCCACAGTGCGCCATGTGTCCGTTCTCCGATTTTGCGGACGTCTCCAGGCTTCCTCTTGCGGCGGTGACCTAAGCGCGGTTGACGGCCGCTGGTGGTAGGATGGCATCGGCTCAATGGGTGGATGCCTGACAGCTTCCTGCGGCGACGGCCAAGGCGTTGCTCTCGGCGGCTGGCGGTACGGCGGTATGGGCGTAACAGCTGGTGGACGTTGGACAGCGTCGGCGTAGCTTACGGGACGCTGCTCTTGACCAGCATCGCCTGCAGAAAACGCTTGCCTAATTTCATCGCGCACGATTTCTGCTACTGACACCACAGGTGTGCTCACTTCCGGTGATCGAAGTTTCTGAATCTCTTCACGAACAATCTCCCTAATTAAATCCCGCAGCGAGCTCTGATAGTCTAGAGTCATCGCAGCAGCGCTTAGAGGAACGCCGGTGGACAAGCGATCGTACTGCCTCGATCTTAGATGTAGGGCTCTTTCAATGCCAGTGGCTTCCTTGATGAAATCGGCTACTGTACTCGGGGGATTGCGTACAAGCCCAGCGAACAGTTGTTCTTTTACTCCATGCATCAGGTAGCGCAACTTTTTGTCCTCGGTCATGTTAGGGTCTGCTCGACGACAGAGGCGGGCCATATCTTCAGCAAACATGGCTACAGTTTCGTTGGGTTTCTGTACCCTCATATCTAGTAGTTGCTGAGCACGGTCCCGCCGGTCGACGCTCGCAAATGTCTCAATAAGCTGCCGTTGGACATCATCCCATGTGTGGATGCCACCTTCGCGATTTTCAAACCACGTGCGAGCACTGCCGTCAAGGGCAAAATACACGTGGGCGAGTTTTTTTTGCTCCGTCCAGCCGTTGACCCTGGCGACACGTTCGTATAGGTCAAGCCAGTCTTCCACGTCCTCATGTGCGCCACCATGGAAGCGATCGGGAACCAGTGTTTGAAGAAGGGTTACCTGGGACAAACTGTCGGTAGAGCTGGCTTGTGGAACTTGAGGAACCTGCGTATGGCTAGCAGTCGCCATTGGCAGAGGTAGGCAGCGCCTGGACGAACTTTCCTGATCGGATGTGAGCTCAGGAGCGAGGCCTAGCAGCCGCCGGCTGTAGCGATGTACAGGAGTGCTGACAGGAGATGGGCTCGATGAACGGCTCCCAGGAGGAGTGCGGTGCATCAGGCAGGGTGGTTACCCCGCACCTCCACCAGTGTCGCGGTTAAAAACGCGAACAAGTGACAACACGTTGTAGACAAGGAAAACAGCGTGTTGACGCCACTAGAACAGAAAGCTCTTCTTCGTCTTCTTCGGAGTTCAATTTACCCCTAACCCCACTAGCCGGCGTTCATTGAAAACGCCAGTCGTCGTCGTCGTCTTTGTGCCTTCATTGAACGCACGTGTCAATATATATATATACACTTTTTGTCAAATCCGCTTTGGATGGATGGATGCTATGAGCGTGCCCTTTGTAACGGGGCGCTGACACGTGCGCCACCAGGCTCGTAGAACATTTTTTTTCTCTCTTTAAATTTTCCTCATGCCTTTTAAATTTACTTCAATCAAATCGATCATACTATAGCAAAAACGGAAATTCATAGCCCAGTTCCCTGCCCCTTATGACAGAAAGTCCATATTTTTCCCTATAATTATTTTTGTCCGTTCTCTCTAGTTTTCTGCCACCAGTATTCTAACCGTCTCTTACTTATTTCAATCGCCGCTATGTTCAGCTTCCCGTTGTTCACCCTAAAACCCAAGGCTTCCTGTAGGGTGGTGCCCAAACGTACACCTGGGTGGATATTTCTGCATTCAATCAGATTCCGCATTCAATCAGTTGATGGATGGATGGATATTAGGAGCGTCCCCTTTATAACGGGGCGGTGGCCGGGCCACCAAGCTCTAGCTTTATTTCTTTTTCGTTTACAACCATTTCTTTTCCCGAATCACACATATTTTCACAACTAATTTTTTACTTCGTCTATTTATTTTATCTATTATCGTTCCTCTGTGATGAAACAATCTTACCTGAACTACCTTTCGCTTTTGTTTGCTCCATACTTTTGCGCCACCAATGCTCTAAGCGCCTTTTACTTATATCTATCGCCGGCATGTTCAGCTTTCCCCTGTTACTCCTGAAACCCATGGCCTCCTGTAGGGTAGTGTCCACAGCTACACCTGGGTGGACACCTGGGGGGGGGGACGTACCGGGAAAGCACATAGCACCTGCACTGGCATTTTACACAGCCTGTGGGCCTGCCTCCCACAACGCAAGAAACTATACGTGCCTGTGTGGCGCCCTCTCGTGGACGTGGCACGAAACAAGCTCTGAGGCGCAGCGCCGAACCGGTCATGCGCTACCGCAGCGTTTCTCTATGGGACAACATCGTCGGGAAGCGACACACATAGGGAGCGTTGCGGTTATTTTCAATTTGAAACGCCGTGCGCATTCCGGGACACCGCGCCTGCATGCTGATCACTCACAGCCAAAAGAGCCGCCTGTGACAAAGCCTTGGGTGTCTAAAAACGTGGCAAATTGCTGCGCTAACGAGAAAGGCACGGAAACTAGCAAACAACGCTCGTTTGCCACATGGTCAGTGGAGGGGTGGAACCCGGTTTGTTTGTGACCGCGTGCTTAAAGCGGGGGGGGGGGGGGGGACGTACCGGGAAAGCACATAGCACCTGCACTGGCATTTGACACAGCCTGTGGGCCTGCCTCCCACAACGCAAGAAACTATACGACCTCCCCTCTGAACATCCTGGCTAAGCTCGCGCTAGCACTTGCAGTGAGACAGAAAAGCTCTCTTGACTCTTTTAATTTGTGCTTTTGTTGCCTTCCCTTTTTCCCACTCTCTTCGCAAGAACGAAGGATTATATTCTTGGTTCTGGTTCACGGACGTACGTTCTCTTAAGTACGCGGAAGTTTGGCAGTTAGAGCAATATCTACACGAGTCGCTTAGCTGTGCTTCCTTAAGCATCGGGCAGCCTGGCAGTGCTTACGTACCCGGCGGCTTCCTTACCGTTGCGAACGCCTGGACGACTCCGCCGGGATCAACGAAGACGCCAAGCGAAATCGCAAATTAATGCCTTATGGGCAGCGTGTGGGTAGCAGTCACGGAGCAAGCGTCAGACCGCGATCAGGGCGCCTCACACCTTTGATGCATGCTGCCCGGAGCTGACGATCGCGCTTCGCCGATGGGACGCGGAGAAAAGGAAGATTGCTACCCGGAACTCCTCAAGAGGTGCACCCGCAAGCTGCACATGTCAATGGCATAGCGCAAATGCTCAGTGTCGGAGACAGTGGCCGTCAGTGGTCCCGCTACTACTGCCACGGTCACGACTACCCGATGTGGACGACGCAACAACGGCCATCACACGCAAACACCGCTCAGTTCTCATCGACGTTCGGTTGAAGAGCGGCATTGAATGCCGCTTGGCCAAGGGCAAGCAAAAAAGAAACGTTCAGAGCAAAAAAGAAACGAAAAAAATTGGCCGCGTATCTTCGTCCTTCGCTGCAAATGTCGTCGAAAGACGATAGTCTTCTACCGGCCGTACTACATGAGTCCCGGTTCATCTGCGGTTGGGCACGAGCTTCGGGAGTCTGTTCAGCCGCCGGCTACGCTCGCTTAGCCTCTCGGTCAGTGACAATTCGCACATCGCGCACCTCTTCTGTTTCCTGTTGCCTCCAGGCGCGCCTCGATTCACGATCTTTCGCTAGCCGCTGGGCTCGTTGCTCTGACGCTTCCTGGGCACGCTTGAGACGACGGGCATCGGCACGCCGGCGCTTCTCCGCTGCAATCTGCTCGTCGGTCTTTTCCCTGCGTTGTCTGGGCATGTCTTGTAGAGTCTGTTCTATATCATCAAACAGCCATTTATGTTTTGCGTTGCCTCAGACAGCGCCCCGTCCATGTTGAATCGGCCGCACGTGGCTGGCATTGATGAAATGGAGGCAGCGCTGCGTGAGATATGGACGCCATCTGGCCATGATATCCGGAAACGCAGGAAGCTTGCGCAGTACGCAGAGCTACTACTGGTAGGTGGAAGCACCGTGTCGTTTTACAGAAGCGTAGGAAACGTCCGCTTTTTCGCTCATAGCGTCGCATTTTTAGCGCATCCTAACAAGCACCAGGGTCTTTAGAATCACGCATCTATGTATTTTCTACTAAAGGAACACACCATCTAATACTTACGTATTGATGTTGTGCCTGAGATATGCGTAATATTTGCTTTTTGGTCGACTGTCTTCACAAGTATGGACGCAGAAACGAGATCAAGATGGGTGGTCGTTGAGGAAGCGGTTAAACTTTCGCCATTCTACTGAATCGAAAAGCAAGATAGACACACAGAGAGAGAGAGAGACCAAAATTTCTGCGTTGAAGTATCCCAAGAAAGACTATCGCCTTTAAAAACTGTTTGATTACGTCAGTACGGAGCAATGGTTTCCTTGAAATATAACCTCAGATGTGTTCGACGTTGGTTCTTCGCGGCTAAAGCCGTGCCAGATACGTGTCATTTGCCTGCCTGCACCGTATGTTGTGAGAGAACTTTGTTACCAAAAATTTGTGTCTGGATGGCGTACAGGCTCAACTGGCGCCGAGTATCATTGCTTTCGGTAATAACGGGTACACCGTTCCAGACTGCTGGCCGCTTGCGTCGTCGGTTACGATGCCGTACGGGTCGTTCCCGCCGGATGCGGTGCATACGCACTCGGAGCATGCAAAAGGCGGATTGCTTTGGCACCTGACCCTTGAAAATATCTTTGTTTCTTGCTTGAATCGCTACGATTAAATCAGTCTTTCCTTTAGGTCCTGCAGTTTGTAGAGGGTGAATCTTTATCGTTTTCATATTCCTGAAGTATACCTAATAAAAAATTGTCATCAACATTCACCCTTTTAGTCGCATGTATTGGTACCATATTTTGTTCTCAGCATTAATACCTCCCAAATTCCTCATTGGCTATGCGTTATGTGCTCAATCAAGAACGGTGTAGCAGTTTATGATTAAATATTTATTCTTGTCTTTAGCAGCCACTGCCACTATTATTTTCTTTGTTTACAACGGGAATACCAAAATCATTCCGTTATATAACATTACGGCTGTCTTGGGGTTTTCTTTGTCTGAGATAATCTTGTGTGAATCTGAAAAACCTACTATTTTATCATTTATAGGGTCGCTGCTTGAATTGATGTGCCGTGTTTTTCTTCATCGTTATAGTTTCTTGTTAATGCAATCCCTTAAATGTCCTTCCGAAAGTCGCTTGTATAATTCTTAGTGGATTGTTGTTATTGGCGTTGATAGCGTCGTTTATATTGTTGCTTTCTCTTGGGGAGCCATGGTATTGCTGAATGGATTCTAGAAGAATCCTCCCCTGCTCCACTGTAACTCTTTCCTGAGATGTTCGGCAGTTTCGTGGCATCATGGAGTGTTTTCTTCCTCCTGCACTCCCTTCTCCTTATCGGAAATACAATTGGCCTTATTGAAGCTATCTTGCTTGTCGTAATCATGCTGTGCGCAGCTGTGGCAGCGTGTACTGTCCACCCTTCATGATGATTTTTTGTCCGTATGAGGCACATTTCCAGCATCTTCCCCATGGAAAATCCTCCTGTCGCGCATCACCATAATCCCCCATAACCACTATCTCAATGGTGGATTTCGTGGCGGAGTGGTGTTTGCATCGTGGATGCTCTTGTGTGCCTCGTTGAATGTGTAGAGGGTGCGTATAAATGATAACTGTCTAGTCGCGCCCTCATGGTGATGTAAGGAGGAGAGTAAAATAAGGAGGGGCTTTTGGAACGCGATTCCGGAGCGTGCGGGTGCCTCTAACGAAGTGTTGTGCTAACGGCGCGTTTTAGGGCATTGCCCTTTACAGCATAGCGTCTCGGCACGGTGTCAGAAGTGGGATACTGCCACTAAGATGTCCGATCCTGAGACTTCAAGTTATGCTGCTCCCCTTGGCGCCAACGTTTCCCTTCGCTCTCCGCCGCCGTTCAACTTCGACAACGCAGGTCAGTGGCCAGCATGGATTCAACAGTTCGACTTCTCCTTCGCGTCAGGCTTAGCTTCTTCCGCCGAAGAAACAAAGGTCCGCACCTTGCCTTACTGCATGGGTCCTCAAGCTCGGGTTATTTTGTCCTCTCTCATATCGGACACGGAAGCTTACGCCTCATACGACGCAGTCAAGGAAAAATTCAACGGATACTTTGTCCACACGGTCAATGAACTCTACGAGTCCAGCCGATTCCACAAACGCAATCAGCTGTCCGGCGAGATTGTAGACGCGTTCTACACCGTGCTCAAGAACATGGTCAAGAAATGTAACTACCCTCTTACGGTAGAGGATCGTCTCGTGCGCGACCGTTTTGTCGTGGGTCTACGGGATTCCCGCCTGTCGGACCAGCTCTGCCGCGTCTCGAAGCTCACTCTTGAAGACGCGTTGACTCAAGCTCGCCAACACGAAGACGCTGAAAAGGAAAAACAATCCCGGAGTTCGCAAGCAGATCCTCTCAACATAGACGCTGTTGGAAAGAAGCAAGCCAGTTCCCGCCGCTCAGACGCGTCTCAACGCTCCTCTCGCCCAGAGGCCAACCAGCATCGCGTCTCATCGAACGCTACGTGCGACTTCTGTCGTTACTCGGCACACTCTCGCCAAGGTTGCCCAGCCAAGAAGGCTACATGCAACCTTTGTCCGCCGCGGTGGTGTAGTGGTTACGGTACTCGGCTGCCACCCAAATTACGCGGGTTCGATCCCGGCCGGGACGGTCGCATTTTCGATGGAGGCGAAAATGCTAGAGGCCCGTGTAGTGTGCGTTGTCAGTGCACGTTAAAGAACCCCAGGTGGTCTAAATTTCCGGAGCCCTCCACTACGGCCTTTCTCTCCTCTCTATCTCTTTCACTCCCTTTCCCCAACCCCGACGGACGCTTAGCCGTGCTCCCTACATGGGCTGCAGAAATTAGCGTCCTTTCCTAACCGAACCACAATCAATGAATCACAAGAGAGGACACTTTGCTGCAGTTTGTCGTTCCAGGAAGAAGCGTCTCAGCCACATTCACCTGCTCGCAGTAAACGCCTACCGCGAACTTGGTCGGTTCGTTAGCGTTGAAGTTAATGGACGCGCTCTTCGCTTCAAAGTGGACTCGGGTGCTGACGTGTCTGTGGTCCCTATAACGTTCCAGGGATGCCCATCTTTCCTTGACCCGCCAGGAGGCGAGCAACTTCTTGGGCCGAGACGCAACAGACTGGACCTTATCGGTACGTTTTACGCAACTTTTTCCTGGCGTCATCGCACCATACAACAGAAGCTCTATGTGGTGCAAGGTATCGGCACACCTGTCCTTGGTTACGAGGCGATTGTTGGTCTCGGCGTACTCCAGAAGCCTGGTATCACTAGCGAACTCTAGACAGCCATATCTAACTGTCGCTGTTGTGCTACCACTAGAACCCAGCCGGCTGAGCCTCTAATCAGCACCATGAATCCCTCCTCACCTTGGGAGCAAGCGCCGTCGATATATTCCATTTGGATGGTGAAGATTTCTTGCTGGTAGTGGACTACCACTCTAGATATCCGGAAGTGTTTTTCCAGCGCTCCACATCGGCTGACGCAGTCGTCCTCGCAACGAAAACCATTTTTTCATGACATGGCATTCCAGATGCCGTGATCAGCGACAATGGGCCACAGTTTGCTTGTACAGCATTTCACAACTTTGCCGAGGTATATGCATTCCGGCATATTACAAGTAGTCCTCGTTATCCGCAATCGAACGGGGAGGTAGAGCGCGTGGTTCGCACCATTAAGGACATGTTTAAAAAAGCCAATGATCCCTACTTAGCGTTACTCGCTTACCGCAACACCCCAGACATCTGTGGTTATAGTCCTGCTGAGCTCCTGATGGGACGCTCTCTTCGAACGCGAATCCCAGTTCCGAGAACGAAGCTCAGGCCGGACTGGCCGTCGACCAAGGACTTCGAAGACAGAGACAAAAGACAACGACACGCGCAAGCAAGGAACTTCGACACTCGCCACGCGGCAAAGTATCTCCGTGCCCTGAAAGGAAGGGAAGAAGTGTGGGTGGGTACAAGACGCCAAAGTATGGGCTACAATTCTGAGTCCTGCTCAACGGCCACGCTCTTATGTGGTACAGACATCCAACGGTGTCCTAGTTAGGAATCGTCGACATCTTGTTCCAAGCGTCAGTTCCCCGTCTGCATTATGCCCTCCACCGTATGCTTCTTCGAGGAATTCATTCAAGACACCTTCGCCCAAACAACAGGCAACGGATTGCGCGAATGGTCAGCAACGTACTTTTGAATCTCCAGGCCTGGTGTCGGATGCTCC
Source organism: Hyalomma asiaticum (assembly GCA_013339685.2). Taxonomy (NCBI): domain Eukaryota; kingdom Metazoa; phylum Arthropoda; class Arachnida; order Ixodida; family Ixodidae; genus Hyalomma; species Hyalomma asiaticum. Next base: position 55,277,295 of record CM023490.1, on the reverse strand, counting down.
AGTCGGCGGTGACCATAGCCAGGATGGCTTAACTGGCCAATCTGCGACGGACAACGAGCTGCAAGAATGTATCCCAGTTCCTTGGTCTCCCGGTGCTCGATATTCACGTTTTGGAAGGCGTTTGAAAACTCCACGCAGACAGGTTCTGACCTTGTGACTCACGTGTGCTGGTTATTGCTCGACTGTGTGGACATAATACATTCCTGCTTCGGAAGGAGGGATGTAGCGGGCGCGTATAAATGATAACTGTCTAGTCGCGCCCTCGTGGTGATGTAAGGAGGAGAGTAAAATAAGGAGGGACTTTTGGAACGCGACTCCGGAACGTGCGGGTGTCTCTAACGAGGTGCTGCGCTAACGGCGCGTTTTAGGGCATTGCCCTTCACAGCATAGCGTCTCGACAGAATGCACATTTATTTGGCTATCATCTGGGGCCTCACATGCATATCCTTCGAGTTGTCTACTATTGTGAAGCTGCAAAAAGCGCAGAAAATGGACAGTAATATACATGGCAGGCGTCTTCTTTGATTCCGAGGAGACGCTGTCTGTGCATGTTTGCTATTCAGATTTGATGCTTTCTTAGCGTCTCTATAATAGCAGTCAAGCGGGCTAAGGTGCATGATAAAGTGAGGCATGTTCATCCAAACAGGTGGCAGTTAGGAAAGCACGCAATATAAAACACCGTGTAACCATCATGTCCGCCAAAAAATGCCACCATTGGGATTGTGGTTATGGTGGATGTGTTGATGGGGACAAGTGGATTTTCAATAGGCTTGCAGTGAAGCTGTCAAAGACCGGGTACTTAGGCAACACAATGCTCAGCGTATTCTTGTTCTTCGTCTCTTAACAGCTTTACAGTTCTAAGGCAAGTGTGCTGTGATCTCGTTTTAAATGCGAAGCATTTCTTAGCGAACTTCGGCGAGTTTGAGCGTATCTATCTATCCATCTATCTATCTATCTATCTATCTATCTATCTATCTATCTATCTATCTATCTATCTATCTAGCCGCCTACGATTTTGTGCTCTTCTGGCCGTTTCGCTAATTGGATGTATGCGAAAATTGGTATGCCACAACATGACTACATGACGAACATAAATGACAGGTCATAACATGAAAATCATGATATGCATGTCATTAGCGGCATGATTTACATGCCACGGTCTTGATGCTCTCCTGGCCGTTTCGCTAATTGTATGTATGGGATAATTGGTATGGCACAACATGACTACCGGACGAACATAAATGGCAGGTCACAACACGAAAATCATGATGTGCATGTCATGAGCGGCATGATTTAGATGCCAGGGTCTTAGTGCTTTCCTGGTCGTTTCGCTAATGGCATGTATGCGAAACTTGGTATGCCACAAGATGACTACATGAGGAACATAAATGACAAGTCATAACACGGAAATCATGACATGCATGTCATGAGCGGCGTGATTTACATGCTACGCGCTTCGTTAATGGGACATATACGGAAATTGGCATGCCACAACCTAACTTCATGACAAACATAAATGATAGGTCATAACACGAAAATCATGACACGTATGTCATGAGTGACATGATTTACATGCGACGGTCATGGTGCTCTCCTGGCCGTTTCGTTAATGGGATGTATTTGAAAAATGGTATGCCACAACATGACTGCATGGCGAACATGACTGACAGGTAATAACATGAAAATCATGATATGCATGTCATGAGCGACATGATTTACATGGCACAAGTTTCCTTAACGGGATGTATACGAAAATTGGTATGCCACAACATGACTGCATCACGAACGTAAATTACAGGTCATAACATGAAAAGCATGACATGTATGTCATGGACGGCATGATTTAAATGCCATGCGTTTCGTTAATGCGATGTATACCAAAATTGCTATGGCACAACACGACAGCATGACAAACGTAAATGACAGGTCATAACATTAAAATCATGACACGCGTGTCATGACCGGCATGATTTACATGCCATGGTCCTGGCGCGTTACTGCTGTTTCGTTAATGGGATGTATACGAAAATTGGTTTGGCACCTGACTGCATGACGATCATAAATGTCAGGTCCTAACATGAAAATCTTGACATGCATGTCATGAGAGGCATGATCTACATGCCACTCGTTTCGTTAATGGGATGTATACCAAAATTGCTTTGGCACAACACGAGTGCATGACGAACGCAAATGACAGGTCATAACGTTAGAATCGTGACATTCGTGTATGAGCGGCATGGTTTACATGCCACAGTCATGGTGCTCTTGATGCCGTTTCGTTAACTTCATAAGTACGAAATTCGGTATAGCGAGAAAACAATGCAAATCCATGTTACGTTCCTGATGCGTGCTTCGCATTTCCTTGATTCCCACTGGACGTGGGATCTGCCAATTTTTTTCGAGTTAGGTTCCTTTGACTTCAATATCTTGCGGTGCACAATACAGATTGTTCTCCGTGACGGGTGTTGCACTGAGGCTGTCTGTAAACTGAGCCTGGATAACTCAGTTCTTAATTTCTTGAATGGCCATCGTAGATGATGTATCTTGCTTTCAACAGTACTGGTGCTTCTGTAATACGGTTTCGGTGAATAAAACAGACTTAACGTCAAGGCTTCTCCTTTCGTTTTTTTATTCGAGATCTTTGTGATGAAGGTCTTCCTGGATGGTTTGCTGAAGGGTATCATGTCCTCTTTGCATGTTCTGATGACCACTGTTTCGTGCATGTCGAGTCTCAGTATCGGGTTTGTAAGCCCTTTTCCAACCACGTTCATTTTATTTGTTTCTCATTTTCGTTGATGTCATTAACACACATCGTTCACATTTCGCGTTTATCGACATCCTTTTCCGGTCGATTCTGTAACCTAAGTGGATTTTGTATTTAGCATTTACCATTTTACTGTCATACTTTTGTACCAACTTCTTACGAGGATTTTACCCTAGCTGAAACTGTATAATTGAGAAGCCTTTGTACTTGACCGTTCTGTCTTTTTATTGTTTTTATGTTCATTTGCTGTAGCCCACTCCCCTCTTTAATGCCTTTCGCCCTGAGGGTAATATTAAATAAATAAAAAAATTAATTTCAGTCTAGCTTCTCGCTCTTCTGTATCAATAAAGTTTATAGAACGTTGTACTGGTGCGGCCGTTGCAATTTGCACCCGGTTCGCTTACTACGCATCGTGAAATGGCGGCATTGCCCCTGCTCCGCATTACCCCTGTTCCAATCCGCATGCCCAGCAAGTGAATTCAATTGTAAAAAGGTCAGGGTACCTATTTAAGACATAGAAACAGCCGAATTCATGGAGGAACGTATCATGTAAACTTTGAGGCACGTACGTCAACTGCCTTGTGGCATGCTACACATGTGAGATTTATCATGCTGACAGGAAAATGGAATAGCTTTCGGAGTGCCGAGTGTATCAGTGCGGCTAAGTTTCACTTTCGCATTCCTGAAAAATAGGCGCGAGCCTGCCGACGCAGTTTTCAGAACGTTCTACTGGAGAAGCCGCTGTAGTTGCCTCCTATAACGGCCCATGAAATGCAGTCAATACCCCTGCTGAGCTGCGGACATTCCACTCCGCATGCCCACCAAGTAAACTCCGTTGTAAATCTCGTGATGGTAGGTCAGGGTACCCTTCTTAGTCAAAGAAAGAATAGCGGAATTTCTGAAGGAATGTTTGATCTATAACTTTAAGGTACGCCGACTGGCCTTGTGGCACTGTGCACCTGTGCAATTTATCATACCTGACAGGTCAGTGGAATGCCGAGTGTACCGAGTGTACGCGGGTGGCTAGCTATCCAATTCGCATTGATAAAAATAGGCGCCAGGCTGCTGACGCAGTTTTCAGAACGTTCTACTGGAGCGGCCGCAGAAAACTGTCTCCTCTTTCCAAGAAACGCCGCGTGGCATGCCGTAAACACTCCTTTTAAGCTGCGGACGTTCCCCACCGCGTGTCAAGCAACTGAACTCAATCATCAAAAACCTCGCTGTAGGTTAGGGTGCTTATCCCATCAGAAAAAATCGGTGGTCGCTCTTCTCAAGGTGGGAGGTGCTGGGTTCTAATGCAACTGCCAACAGACCCCTCAAGCTCTTTACAATGAGGGAGAAAGCTAAATGGGGGATTGAGCTGCTATTGTTCAGTTTCGGTTGAGTGAAGAACAAGGATATAGTATTGTCGTATTTATGAAAGGTTGTACTTACTGACACGGGTAAGTGGAGGAATCGGTGAACACCATAACGACAGAAATTCGCTCTAATATAACAAAATCACAACTGCCTTACGCTATAAACTGCTCCACCGACAATTTATACTGTCACCTCCTGCCCCTTTACAATGGGCCTTCCGCTGGTTGTACACGGGGTACGAGAAATACCCGTCTCTCCGTCTTTTCACACTGGCGGTCCGAAGGAACCGGTCCGGACGCGCCCGGGAGAAACATTGACGACGTTTCCCCGCGGTGCGCTCCAGGCGGGGCGGTGCGGGCTCGGAAGCGCGGTGCGTGCAACCCACAAATGCATTTTATAGAAGCAAGACTTACGACGAGAACTGACGACGCAGTCCTCGTGACCTTCGTGGGAACAAAACTCGAAATGGCGATACTCCAGTGCAAAATTTTTCGGAGAAAGCATTGGAGCCTGGGATTGCTGTTTGAGGGTTCTACCTCGCCCGGTAGTAGGCCCTAGGCGTAAAGAGACTTGCCATTTATTAGGAACTGTAAATCAGCGGCCTTAACTTGTGTGCATTACGAAGTGCGTGCTGTGCAGGGGAAGTCTTGAAACTTGGCCGCTTCAGTGTGCACTGCAAATAAGGCGAAACAAGGCCTACCCCTTACTGCTACCCACAAGTAAGCAAACTATATAAGGCGTGTTCTTCAACCTTTTCATGCCCCAGTAACGGAGACAAGTTCGGCAAACCATATTTTCTCTTAGCACTACGTCTTCCCCAGGTACCGATAGGGCAACGAATAAGTTACTTCAACATTTGCACAACCAATCGATCTCCGCCCTTATCACTGCTTCAACAACAGTTCGCTTCCGAAGTCATGGAAAACCGCTAAGGTAATCTTTACTTCCAACCTAATAAGCGCTATTCCATAGGTAAACGTAAACATATTTTCTTAACGCCATGTTTTTACAAAACTCTCGAACATGTCATCTAGAACTGCTCAATCAAATACACTGAAGAGAATTGCTTATTCACGCAAAACATAACTGGCTATTGCCTGTTGCCCTCTTGCCTAAATACCATGCTAAGACTCAAGCATGATATCCCTACTCCTACCGGTAGTTAAGACACCGAAGCCACCTAGAAATGGACCTTAGCGGTGCATTGAACAACTCGGATCATACCTGTATCTTACACTAACTAAATAAGAATAACTTGGGAAGAAAATATATATTAATCTGCGAATATTTCAGCAATCCCAAGGCTTCATGAGACGCAATGACGAAACTTGTTCCCCAATGGCCCTACATATCCAAGGCACACCACGGGCACCTGTGCTCTCCTCAATCCTCTTCACCATGGCTATGCGGTCTATTTCTGAGACGCTGGCCCATATACCGGATCTCCAATATATTTGTATATGCGGGAGGCATTACCAAGTGGACGAAGGGTGACTCCGACGGTAATTCAAGATAACTTACAAGACGCCGCAGATGCTTGGTTACGAGAGCTGGGTTAAGGAACCTCGTGTGCTGTCTAGCTAAATTTCGGCTACCATTCTCTCAGCTAATAAACGCGATAGAGCCAACATTCAGATCAACCTCGATGTTGTAGAGCGCGTGCAGGAGGAACTGAGCAAACCGCGGCACGCGAGACGCGGGGGAAGCCATGTGAGAGGGATATTCACCAAGCATGTTTACGCAAAAGAATTCACAGGAGCCACGCGGTTCCGTTTTTTTTCTGCTGCGCGCGTTCGGCGGTGGCAGGAGCCACTACAGCCACCCCTCCCCCAAAGAGAGGAGACCGATACGAGGAACGATTACAACCGCCTCGGACAAAGTGGGTCCCAGTGGACACTGCCTGCAGGAGATGGGGAAGAGGGCGGAGGCGCAGAACTGGTTGGGATACGGTTGGGAAAGAAGCCGCCATGGACGAGAAAGTGTTTATTCTGTATGCGAGCTCACGCGCTCGAGCGCAATAGTTTCTCGGGACCCATTAACATCCACAACAACGTACGAGGGGAGGGGCTCAAGCGCCGGGAAGGGTCCGAGAAAACAGGGCAGCAGTGAACGACGCACAGGGCCCAACCGCATAAACACGTGTATTGCCTTCCCTATGTCTGGCACAATGTAAGCTGCACGCGCTGGGTTCCGTCCCGTAGGTTGGGGCCGGAGGTCGAGGAAAGAATTGCGAAGGAGGTTCCCAAGGAGGCACCCAAGTACTCCGCCAGCCAGCCGGACCGCTTGGGTGTGCGCGGCCTCGCATACTGCAGTGGAAATTGCATTTCCACTGCAGTATGCGCGGCCTCGGTGCACGACGACTACTCGGCATAGATGGGGTAGAGTGCCTTGTGTGTGGCCAGTGCTGCAGCACACAGCGAGAGAACGGGAGAGTCGGGAGGGAGGAAATCCATGGCAGCCGAGCAGGCAGCCGCGACTACGGCTAGGGCGGCCTCCTTCCTGTTCGTTGCGCTGCGGCCGGCGGTTGTGGGTGCTGGTGTCGGTTCAGGCGCGGGCGGGCGTGCTCTGCCGGTGGTTACCACCGAAAACGTTACTCCCTGCTGAACGGGCTGGTTAGCGCGTGGTGAAGGTGTTCGGGGGCGGCCAGCCAGGTGATGGCGAGTCAATCACGGCGCGAGAGTTGCGCGGCGGATTTCGCGCGTACTTCAAGAACCCGCCACTCTTCCTGCCACCGGGGGCAGTGTGGTTCGGTGGCGAGGTGCCCGCCGCCACAGAACAGGCACCTCGGCGTCGCCGCGGTACAGTCCGTGGGCGGGTGGGGCCCCCCACAGCGGAGACAACGCTGACAAAATGTGCACTTGGGCTCTGTGTGGCCGTAGCGTTCACAGCGATCACATTGGGCTGGTCGGGGGCGGCGAGACGCACTGCTCGGCGCTGCTTGTAGAGCTCCACATCGGTTGGCGACGTTGTCCCGCTGAAGCGCACCATCACATTGCGGCCGGCACGGGATAACTCAAACACCGGGAGCTGCGAGTGGATGTTGTTAAGAAGCCCCACCTCGTCGAATGCGGGGTCTACATTATAAATCATGCCGCTGCACGAGCTTGTGGAGGCCTGTTTGGGGTGGACAGTGACATCACATATATCGTTGACGGCGAGGAGGAAACGCAGCGGTGTTCTGACGAGTACGTCAATTGCCACCACGTTCCTGCGGAAATTGACACGAACCTGCAGCACACCGTCGATCGGCGCCAGAAACGCCTAGATCACCTCCTGTGACACCGGGTGAAAGGTCGTCCTCCGGCCGACCGGCCGAAAGAGTACCGTATTGCTCCGGGCAGGACGAGGCCTAGAGGGCAACGCAGATCCGACGGCAGGTGAAGGGGCAGGTCGCGTGCCATGGACTCGTGCAGGAACGAAGTCGGTGACTAAGGGTGCACAGAGTTGCGTGCTGCTCGGAGCTCGAGTCGGCGGAAGGGGTGGGAACTCGTCATCGCCTTGTGGTGGTGCTCGTCCGAGCACACAGCTGGGGCGAGCACGCGTACCTTCCTTTCTATTTCCCCTCGGCTGCGACGGAGAACGAGCGGATCGTCTTGGTGATGAGGTGCACTCAGGAGTAGTGTTGACCGGGGCCGCCGAGATCAGCTGATTGGCGCTGACGTCAGACGATGTCGAGGGCGAGGAGGGAGCAGGCGAGAAGGAAGGATTAGTGCCATCACTCTCCCTCTGGTCTGGCATGTTTCTCACGTCCGGCTGGAAAACTAGCTCGCGCGGTGTTCCGGTAATTTCGGGAACCGGTGGTGGTGAGTCATGCCTGGATGGTGCAGGAGTGGTCAAGACTGCCGCAGCGGCTTCATCGGCCCCCTCAGGTGGCGGCAATGGCAAGTCGAGTGAGTCACCGGTGGTTGGTGGAGTGCTCACATTGGCTGCGGCGGCCTCCTTGGCTTCCCTAGCTGGCGGCAATGGCGAGTCGGGCAAAACAAAGTTGGCCAGGAAGCTCTCGGCATTTAGCAGGGAATCCGTGGGCGCCGAGCTGCTTTCGCTGTCGGATCCTGCTTGCTCTGACGGACGGGGGTCCTTCGTCTGGTGCGTCGCGTGCGGCGTCGCGGGGACAGTGGCAACTTGCTCGCGTCGCGGCGGATGATTTCGCCTGCCTCTTTCAGAAGCAGATCGTAGGCACGCGAGTGGTTGGAAGTGCCGCTGAACCCGGCGGGAAATCCGGTGGCAGGTCAGCCATCAAAAGAGATGGTGATGACCGTGCACGAATAGGGTCATGACGAGATCAAGGGAGATGATGACGGAATGAAACAAGATGGCACAAGAACAAAGCGAGCGTTACTAAAAGCAGAGAACATAAAAAAAGAGAAAAGAAGTGGATAAAGGAAAGGAGTTTGCTTCCCCTTCATCCTCCTACTAGCCGCAGCGGAGCTGCACCCATGGTGCTGTCGTGGAAGGGAAGACATAAGGAATTAAGAGATTACAGTAAACGAGGAAGAAAACGGGAGCTCGAAAACGCACGTCTTGTCGCGGGGACACTCTGGACGAACTCCCCTTGTGTGAATGACAGGAGAAGGGAGGAGGAGAGCGAACACCTGCGCAGGAGAGGAGAATGAGGGAGAGTTGCACATGCGCAGTATGGGTGCGGACGCCGCAGAACGGACACTGCCCCGATGATAAGACGCTCTCGCATGTAAAACAGCAGACACCGATTTCGCTGAGGAAATGGGGATTGCACTGGCAGTCACGACAGGCAAGGACAATCAGTATTGTATTACCATTAATACGTATGCACAGATAGCCAGCCGAAACCAACCAATAGGCCGCATTTTACAACAAGCATTGGATATTTCTAAAGAGTTGAAAATACGCATGAAGTTTGTTTGGGCGCCTGCGCACGAGCAAACTAAGCGGCTCATGCTGCTGCCCGAGACCATATTCTCCAGGCTATACCACTATTTTTTTCTATTGTCGACCCATGTACAAGGATCCTCAGAGATATACAAACATTCTAAGACTCTGCAAACTAGGCAAGAGAACTTACCGCAACCCGCACCCCAAACTCATAAGAGAGGAAACGGTCTTGTTCCGGACACTCCAGACCAGCACATTCCCTCATGGGGCACACCTGCCATCCATGTATTCCTCGAGCTACCGACATGTCTGTCCATTCTGTTCTGCAGCAAATAAGCTAGACTACACGTGTAAGAAGGTGCAGCTATCCCGTCGATACTACCTGTCACTGGAAACACAAGGCTCTGAGACCAGCTTAGTGGGGTGAACAGGGCCAAGCTCAGGCTCACGGCATACTAAACTATCGACGCCGCCCACTTTGGACGATTTTACTGTTGGCTCCTTGTTTCAAACACTTTTCTTTCTTCTCCTCCAGTACGATGTCCATCGTCTTTCCATCTCTTTCAGGCCATCTCCCTTACCTGCACAGGCACTGCTCCATGCTACCAATGTGGGCTGCAGAAAAAAGCGCTGTTACGATCACCGAAAAATAACGAACAATCGCACACTGAACAGGAATGCTGTTTTTTCATCTTCGCTGCAGTGAAAGACGACGAGTTTCCAATTATTTGCACCTTTCTTTCTTACTTCCATCCTTCCTATGCTCTTCGTCTGCCCATGGTGCACATGAATCAAATACGCGACTTTCGCTGCCTGTAGTTTCGCTGCCGACTTTCGGCAGCGAAACCTGTAGTTTCGCTGCGCGACTTTCGCTGCCTGTAGGTGAATAGGTTAGCGTCCTGGCCTCAAATGCAGAGGTAGGTGGTCCGAATGAACAGCCGGAGGGTGAATTATCATATTAGCGCACCTGCAGTTCTTTTTACAGCGAAGCTGTTCATGCCGGCTGTGAAAGCTTTGGTGCCCGCACAAAACCGCATCTGAGTGTCTCGCGTTGCCTATAAGCCGCTAATGCCGCTGCTGCATCGCACATGCTCCGGGTTACCTAGACACGAGGACTCCACATAAGTAGAGCCATGATCTTGTTTCGTTGCACCGGCACTTCGCAGAGCCCACTAATATCACCGCTGGTATGACTGAGACGCATGGCTAGTCGACAGGCGAGGAACTCGGTGATATTCTCCGAGTGCACCGACACACTGCGTCCTACAAGAACGCCTATGGAAGTACAGAGAACGGGGCCAAGTCTACATAAGGCCTCCTGGCGTCTGGCGGACGATATAGAAGGAGGGCATAGGCTGTGTGCTACGCTTCATGGTCTGGACTTGTGTTGTCTTGTGGAGGCTTGTCACTGCGCCTGCTTTCCGTACATGCCTTATTGCGTCATTCTTAAACGTGCGTCATTCTTAAAAGCAGCTTAAGAGGAATTCTCTGGAGCTTGGTGCAGGCCTTCATCCCTCCCTAGTCGCGTTACCACCTACCTTGACATTGTACACAACCGTCCCAAGCACATACCGCCTAGTTTGAGGGTAATTAAGCTGAGCCATTCTTACTTAGGCTATGACCAATACGAACGCCTTACCTGAGCTATGAATAATTATTACAGTAAATAATTTAATAATCATTAGCACATGTTTAAATAAGTGGAATCTTATTAAAGCAAAAGTAATTACGTATATTCAACCGATCTATGAATAAGTTAAATCTAATTAAGTCTGGCACGATAAAGTTGACAAGCTCGAAAAGCCAACAATATTTAAAGCGAATGTGATATTTTAAGATTAATTGAAGCCGCAGCATTTGAGCTAATACTAAATTGGTTGTCGAGTGACACCTAGCAAACACTAGGAAGACAGCGCAAGGCCATGTAACACCTAGCTTCCACGACTACGCAAGTCGGCAAATACAAACCTTGTTTGAAAAACAGCCGTTCTGTCGTAGTGAACTAAGGAGCGAAATTTTTTTAAATGCGAAGTATTTCTTTGCGAACTTCACATTAACAGCATCTTCGTATTCATTTATCGATCTAGCAGCCTACATGTGGGTGTCGTCCTGCTCCTTCCGTCCATCTCAGGGGTCTGCATATATTGAGGGTTGGCTATAAGTGAAGGACGAACAAGAAGGACTCTGTTTTACATAGCTAACATAATATAATCGTTATTTACGCCACTATTAACAGTACTACTATCACGTGCGGCTCACACGCCTACTCCTGAGCCAATGGGAACCGGTATGTTCAAGAGCCGCTTGAATTTTATAAACTCAATGTCAGCGAAGGACAACCTAAAATGGACACTTTAGATATCATTAGAGCAAAAATGAAAATAAGAAGGGCGTATAGGTTACATGAGATTGCGGTTCAAATGCAGGCAAAGAAGCACACAAATAGACGTGTCGCCTATCAAGAAGTGAGGGGGTGTCGAACCCGCCTCCCCGAGATGCCAAGCAAGTATGTCACTCACCTCTACGCTATGGGAGCTTCTGCCTCACGGTATGTGAAGCAAGTGCACCTAGTCCATCAGCACTTGGGATTATGTTGATTGTGTGAAGTGAATTGCTCTTATGTGTGCTAAACACTTGCATAGCCATGTTGTAAACAATACGCGCGTTAGAATTTTCGGCGATTTACGTCTCGGAACCACGATGTGATAAGATGATAAAATACGTGTGGTCTTTTATGACTCCGCATGCTTCTATCAAGATTTTCTCGATCCCGTGCAAATAGTTCAACAAGCGGCGTTCACGTAGGCACATTAGCGCCATATAGCACGCATAATTCGTAATGAAAACAGACTTGTACGAATCTAAATTATTTCACGCGCATCTGCTGGCTTGTTGCGCATTTACTTTGTAGAAGCAAGGGCCAGTGAAGAAAGGGTACGAATTGAGCTTTCTGCAGCTATTGAAATGCGTAATACGTGCAAAGGTACGTACGCACAATGTTGAGTACACTTTTTTAAGATAAGAAAACGTTTTTCTGCCAATATACTCTCCTACGTATTAACTATACTGTAGATATTTTTGTTTGCTAGGAAATCGAAGCGTTTTTTTTCTTTTGCAGGAATGTGACTTGTGACATTTTGATCGAATACTTGGCTTTCGATGTGCGCAGTCTGGGCCGAAAAATACCTTTGAGCTTTCAATAAACTGGCGCGTAAGTAACAAAAATTAAAAAAATAAAGTAATAAAAATATCCACCCACTACGAATATCACCATCTGTGAAGTACTCGTGACAGTTGTATCTCCTGATTGGTGCTTCGTCCCATGTCAAACACAGCGGCATGTGATTATCACGTGATATCTTTCATGTGTATATATATATATATAATCTCGCTACTCGTCTGATTATGAACTCCGCCTCTCCGTTTGAAACGCCAAGGCTACATCATGCGCTGCGCTGGCCTAGCTGCTATTTTTCTTTTGCTTATCCGTGAGTACGTGATTAGGAGATTCCATGTGACTTGTTTCGGTGTCTGTTGATTTGGAACACTCAACTATTTCAGCCCTTATTTATCCACCGTTCAAATGAGCAGGTAAATGCTGGAGTTGCTAAACTCGAGAACAAAAGCTTCATTTCTGGCCGTAGTGGCAATGTATTTTGATGGCGATTCACTGCAAGCCATACGCCTGCATATTATCATCGGCATTATCAGGATCATCATTATCAGTTCTTTGTACGCCGCAGGAAGAAGGCTTTTCCCAGTGATTTCCGAGTCGTGAGACCCTGAGCGATTTGACTCTATGCATGCGAATTTCTCCATTCCATTGCCTGTCTCCGCTCTAGGTTATGCATCGGTGCGCTTTGAAAGGGTCCGGTTATCTTGAATTCGAGAGCTACTGTTCGCACAATAAACGCATTCTGGTTATGGCAGGGAATGGGGGTGTTGAACCCCCCCCCCCCCCCCCCCCAGATGCCAAGCAAGTATGTCACGTCTACGCTATGGTGGCTCCTGCCTCACCACATGTAAAGCCAGCACACCTACTCCATCAGCAACTTCCGGTACCAAAATCGGTATAGCGAGACAAGAGTGCAGATCCATGTTACGTTCCTGATGAGTGCATCACTATTTTGACAAACAACCTTTCTCAATTACTGTCGACTGACCCTCCCAAGCCTGCTACTGCGTCGATCGCTCACTATTGTCATTGTGCAGCCATGTCGCTACTGAGGCCGCCCGACCTGAATATTGCTTCAATACTATCCGAAAAATACTAGGCGGTGCCCTGTCATGCCATAATGGTTGACCAATTCAGCCAGTGAGAATGTACATTCCAACGTGCAAATAGTGTGAGAACTTGTGAAAGTAAACCTAGACATTATCTGATCCGCATAATGACCTCTCGTGCTTTTAACATGGTCCCTTCATATGCAGGTGACGAAAATTCGTACCGCGATGTGCCGCGGCGGAACATTCGTTGGCTCTTCGGTGCTCATGACGTGAGCCGGTAAAGGCAATCGGTGTGTGCCCATTGCCCTACTCGTTGGAAGGTGCGGCGAAACTCTTTAGGTGAGTCCCGTCGAACTTTCCCGAGGAAGATACTTAAAACATAGAGTGAATTAAATGGAAAACTCAGAGCGCTGACGCCGGTGTGCTAGTTACCAGAAGTAGTTGAGCTATTAGCGCAATGCAATGTAGGGTATCAGCAAAGATATTTCTGAGTACCTTGTTGTGGTGGCGTGCCTCCCGCAGTACGTATGCCTCCACGTTTCAGGGTTGGTGAGTCACAGGGCCGCGTCGGCCGTCGCCGCGCCGTTCAGCGCCGGTACTTCGGTCGCAAAGAAGCGAAACTTCGCGCAGCAGAACACAGTTCGACTCTCTTTTGTTAAATTCTATGAGTCTATCGAGAACACTCGACCCTGTCATATCTGAAGGCTTCTCTCAGAAACAAAATTCTCTCCCCGAATCGGCGATTGCGTTATACGCGCTCCAACAGAAGCAGCGCGGGCGATCCGAACACTCCATGCGTTCCTTTCTTCCAGTATTTTTGCGATCTTCGAAACTTATAGCGGCCTTGTGATTACCCGTAGATATCTGCGACCGAACGTAGCTAATCACGAAGGGGAGAAAGCAGAGTGTGCATACTACATCAGGCAGACTTCCGGTCATATCCGCTGATTTCGGTGGAGCAATAATTTTGGCTTCACGGAGCAATCCAGAGTTCGCGGCTTCTCCCAATCTGCCATTGGTGCACCGGACTAACGCTTCCAATCTGCCATTAGAATGGGATTGTTTGGTACAGTGCAGTAAAGCATAATTTGCGTCTGTTATTGGAATTGAGTATTAGCAACAACATCTCTATTCGCCTCAATGCAAAGCGCGGCAAGTCAATGAAATCCAAAACTGATGCAGACTTTCGTTTACATATTCTTTCTTTCCGTTCATCAAGCACATCCATGTAGAGCGTGGTCAGGTATTTGCCCAGTGCAAGCATGATTTCACCACGCTCCAGCTTCGCTGGCCCTCGCACAGAACAGGATTGCTGTCGCCGCATCCACTCACGTTTAGCTTTTCGACGATGCTCCAGTAAAGGGGCTTGTTTCATGGGGGTCTTATATGTGGCACCACCAAGCAAATGTCATGTCTGTGCTCAATGTACTGAGGGAGAGCAGGTGAAGATAGGGATTTTACCGGAGAGCATAACGTGACGTTCCATGTACACACGTGACGCCCCGCCGGGCTCCGGTATACAGGCCAGCGCGGCCCCTTAGAAGCGAGAGCGCGCGCGGGGGGATGACGTCACGCCATCTGTCCACATGCGCGGTTCCTAAAGCCCGAAAACGTCGAAGTTCTGTGGGCTTTAGCGGCGCCGGTTGATCTCATACCACATGTGCGCATGTGCCGTGCGCCTCTTTTCCTCTCCACCGCGCTATGCTCCGTGATGCTATCTTTAGTTCGGCGAAACCTGTCCACGACGAGCAAGACATAGAAGCGAGTTCCTGGCAGAGTAGCTGTAAAATGAACCAGAGCACGCCCTCTCGCCGTCATGGTGCTTGACGTAGAGGGAGTCCATGGAAGACAGAGACCTGGCATGCTGAGGACAAGGAAAGAACGCGCCGTAGCGTGCTCACTGTGTGTGCGCGCGCGTGTGGATGTGTGGATGAGGGGGATGCTGAAGTCGTCGGAACGCCTCTGGAACACGCGAACAAGTCACTTTCTGTGTGTGCAAGACAGTGAAGTCATGTAAAACTTAAGCATCACGTGCCACATTAAGGGACCTCTTAAAACGGAGAAAAACGTTGCTATATTCAACATGTCGTCGAATCCACTTGTCTTCGTCATAGCACCAACAAAGTGTGAGCTGGAATAATTAAAGAAGTCTACTGGTCGAAACGTACGCGCCTGCGAAATTCTCTATCTTTCATCATTTTCAATGATGTCTTTCATCGTACGTTCAAGCATCTTCCCCTAGCGTCTTCCCCAAGCATCTTCCCCTAAACACCTGTACAATGTGAAAGTCCTATGTGAAGTAATAGACGAAAGTTGTGTCAAAGAATGACGCTTTTGCAGCATGAGGAGCAATTCACAATGAGATGCGAAGGGGACACAGTAACACAGTCTATCATTAGTGGAAAGTTTATATGAACACTGTCTTCAACAACTTGGAAATCATTGAAATCGCAAAAGGCCAAGGCTGCTATCTTGGGCATTTTCTTTATATCTTGCAACCTTGATATCGTTGATAATGAAACTTGTTGTATTTTTCTTGTAGGGCTGTTCACTATTCTATAACTAGTATTCTTGCTGCCTTTCAATATTTTGATGTTTTATAATACCAATCGATGACCATTATTATTTGTTCACACGTCTGTATATATTGGCGCATTTGGTTATTACCTTATTCTTGTAGTGAGGGCAAACCTCTCACACTTTTCCGGATGATATGGAAGCTTCTCCCGTAACACGCTAATAGTCTAACTCATCATAAATGCTCCAATAAGGATGAATTATTTTTAAAGGCATGAAACATGGTAGCTGAATGCGCAGTTAAGCAGATTCTACTGATTTTCTAGGATGAACACTAACGGATGTTTCACCTATCCAACGGACTGTGATTTCCATTGACTATTTTATTGCGAAGCATTTCTGAGGGAACTTCGGCGACTTTGAGCGTATCTATCTATCTGGCCACCAACGACTTTGCGCTCTCCTGGCCGTTTCGTTAATGGGATGTATACAAAAATTGGTGCGCAATAGCATGACTGCACGAAGAACACTAATGACAGGTCATAAAATGAAAATTGTGACGTCCGTGCCATGAGCAGCATGATTTTCTTGCCATGGTCTTGGTATTCTCCTGGCCTTTTCGTTAATGCGATGTATGCTAAAATTTACGTGGCATAACATGACTGCTTGGCGAACATAAATGACACGTCATAACACAAAAATAATGAAATGCATGTCATGAGCACCATGATTTACGTGCCACGGTCTTGTTGCTGTTGCGGTCCTTTCGTTAAATTCATGAATATCAAAGGGGTGTGTCGAGACAAAAATTTATGACGACGAAGCGTGACACCTTCTAGGAACATGAAAATCGTGACATGCATGTCATGAGCGGCATGATTTAAATGCCACAAGTTTCGTTAATGGGATGTATGCCAAAATTGCTATGAGACGACACGACTGCATGACGAACGTAAATGACGGGTCGTAACATTAGAATCATGGCATGTGTGTCATCAGCGGCATGGTTTACATGCCACTGCCTTGGTACCCCTGCGGCCGTTTCGTTAACTTCATATGTACCAAAATCGGTATAGCGAGACAAGAATGCAGATCCATGTTACGTTCCTGATGAGAGCATCGCAGTTCCTTGATTCCCACTGCACGTGAGATCTGCCATTTTTATTCTCTTTATATGTACCTTCATAATATTGTATTGTATGCATTTCTTTTACCACCAATTTATCACATTCCTTTTCTGACAAGCGCGAGACAAATGCACCAATAGATAGGTTTTGTTTCTCGCTAGGTCATCATATTCGAAACAGCGTGAAGCCCATAAATATACGTAATGCGCTTATCTTTTCCTGGGGCTCCACGGAGGGTAACCTCGTACTCTGCAGGATTATTTTTTTAGTGTGGAAATACTATATTTTATCACTCCACTTCTCCCTGCTCCTGACTTTATTACCAAATTCTGCTGGACCACTTACCCTCAAAGGTGCAAGGGAGATCGTGAAACGCTATGCCTGTTGAACCGCGAACGTGAATTATGTGCTTCGGACTCCTGTTGCGATATCAGATCAGACGGTGCATTTAGATAAGAGACACCAACATTGCCAAGTTGCAGATTTATTATTCATATCTGTTTGTATTGTTTTTATTCCCGCAGCTGTATTCGGTGATGCCACGAACAGCTGTATCAAAAGGAAGCTGAACACGCCCGCCGGGGAGGTAAGAGTTCTTATTTTTTTCATGTTGTGCACCTACAGGACAGAACTCGAAGTTCTTTTTCTGCGAAGGACATAGCTTGCATAAGTAGAGCACCTAAAGGCCAACTCCCACGATTTTTCATTTTCAACTGATCTGAACGAAATTTTGAGTATGATTTCTCGGTACTGCAATAATTTATGCCAAGCCGGGTGGTTCCAAGTCATTTAGTTTTCCTCAAAATTTATTTTCAGAATGTTTAGCGGATTTTGTACCGTGCGTTTTTGACGTCATTACCTGCAACATTGCCTGCCCGAACAGGCAGCCGTCTAAAGGAAAACGGCGACACTTAAGCACTGAAATCATCTCTAATTCAGAAGGCCCTAAAGCATCGTTGGACGACATCGCGACTATGATTTTGTTTGGTACCAACTTATCTGGCGCCGCCACGTTGGTCCAGTGGTGATGGTACTTGGCTGCGGATCCGAGGGTCGCGGGATTGAATCCCGGCTGCGGCGGCTGCATTTCGATGGAGGCGAAATGTTGAGGCCCGTGTGCTGTGCGATGTCAGAGCAGGTTAGTGAACCCCAGGAGGTCTAAATTTCCGGAGCCCTCCACTACGGCGTCTCTCATAATCAGAGCTGGTTTTGGGACGTTAAACCCAACAAAAGCGAAAACGAAAAACCAACTTCACTAGCTTCATATTTCTGATGGCGGGGAAGCTGTGACGTCATCGCATACGATTCACAAAGCGTCTATAAATTTCAGTTTGACTTTGAACACATGTTCACTTCATTATTTACAATTATTGGTCAGCTTCTGTGCAAATTGACTGACCCTGGCAACTTGAACTCTATGAGTACCTTTGGAAAACAGCGATGTCAGAATATCGTCGAGAGTTCCCCTTGAACACTTTCATCCAGGATAAATTTGTGAATCATAGCTAGTTTATTACCCATACGTATCTTATTACACGATCGCTTATAGCGCGATGCTAAAATTCTAGTGTGATGATAGATCTATGGGAGAGGCCTTTGTCCGGTAGTTGGGCATAGACAGGCTCGTGATGATGATATATTAAGTCATCAACGAGTAATATAAAGGTAAGTCAATGTATCGTTTCTCAAACCTACCAAACACTGTAGTACTGATGCGTGCAGCATCTGGATTCAAATATACATTAACGCCAGAAGAGAAATTGTAACATTTCAATGAGGGTTAATAAACAATTCCGATAGGAAGATTCATACTTTTTTCAGCGGTGTCCCTAAACGGACTTACCACTATGACACCAGCGAAGCAGACTGCTATGCTACACAAACATAGTACTGCGCCGCCGATGTGACGATTTGCCTTTTGATTAGAAAGTGTTGTGACAATGGCATGCGCCCGCCACAAAAGCCCGAACGCCTACAACCTGAGGACGAAAGCAGACTGCACAGTAAGAGCTATGGTAACATTGTCTGCGAACTTGCTTACTTTCTTTTATGGAAGCGAGCACATTGCTGGCATTCTTAGTGCCTGGCGCTGCATTGTTCCGGTATACTTGTGAGGTATTAGTTGTAGTAGTTGAGGGCGTCAATAGCGAATGTCGATCATCATCGTCAGCAGCATATTTATCGTCATCATCGTCAGCAGCACTGCAGGGCGAAGGCATCCCCCGACGATTTCCAATCCACCCTGTCCAGAGCGAGGTGGTTCCACTTTACGCCCGCAAACTTTAATTTCATTGCTCCATCTAACCTTTTACCTGCCTCTTTTGCGCTGTCCCTCTCCTGGTATCCACTCCGTCGCTCTTACTGTCCATCTGTTATCTTTCCTCCTCATAACATGTCCTGCCCAGGTCCACTTTCGTTTAAATGATATAACAATATCAGCTACTCCTGTCTGTTCCCTGATCCATTCCGCTCGTTTTAAATGCGAAGCATTTCTTAGCGAACTTCGGCGAGTTTGAGCGTATCTATCTATCTATCTATCTATCTATCTATCTATCTATCTATCTATCTATCTATCTATCTATCTATCTATCTATCTATCTATCTATCTATCTATCTAACTAGCCGCCTACGATTTTGTGCTCTCCTGGCCGTTTCGCTAATCGGATGTTTACGAAAACTAGTATGCCACAACATGAGTACATGACGAACATAAATGACAGGTCACAACATGAAAATCATGATATGCATATCATAAGCGGCATGATTTACATGCCACGGTTTTGGTGCCCTCCTGAAACTTTCGCTAATGGGATGTATGCGAAAATTGGCACGGCACAACATGACTGCCTGAAGATCATAAATGGCAGGTCATAGCATGAAAGCATGACATGATTGTCATGAGCCGCATGACTTGCATGTCACGGACTTGGTGCTCTCCTGGTCGTTTCGTTAACGGGGTGTACACAAAAATTGGTATGCCATAATATGACTGCATGGCGAACATAAATGACAGGTCCTAACATGAAAATCTTCACATGCATATCATAAGCGACATGATTTACATCCCACGGTCTTGGTGCTCTCCTGGCCGTTTCGTTAATGCGATGTATAGAAAAATTCGTATGCCGCACTATGACTGCATGGCGAACATAAATAGCAGGTCATAACATGAAAATAGTGGCATGAATGTAATGAGCGACATGATTTACATGCCACGCGTTTCGTTAATGAGACGTGTACGTCAATTAGCATGCCACAACATGACTGGATGACAAACATAAATGACAGGTCATAACACGAAAATCATGACATGCATGTCACGAGTGACATGATTTACATGCGATGGTCTTGGTGCTCTCCTGGCCCTTTCGTTAGTGGGATGTATATGAAAATTGATATGCTACAAGGTTACGGCATGACGAACATAAATGACAGGTCATAACATAAAAAGCAGGACTTGCATGTCATGGGAGGCATGATTTACATGCCACGCGTTTCGTTAATGGGATGTATAATAAAATTGCTATTGCACAACACGACAGTATAACGAACGTAAATGACAAGTCATACTATTAAAATCATGACACGCGTGTCACCACCGGCATGATTTACATGCCATAGTCAGGGTGACCTTGCGGCCGTTTCGTTTATTTCATGTGTACCAAACTCGGTATAGCGAGACAACAATGCAAATCCATTTCACGTTTCTGATGCGTGCTTCGCATTTCCTTGATTCCCACTGCACGTGGGATCTGGCGTTTTTATTTTTTTTATCTCTTAGCGTTACCCCTATTATTTTTCTTTCCACTGCACCTTGCCTGCTCCTTAGTTTAATCTAGCTTTTTCGTTAACTTCCACGTTTCTGCACCGTACTTCAGTAATGGAAGAATTGAGTGATTCAATATTTTTCGCTTTAGTGAGAGTGGCAAGTTCCTAGTCATAATTTCGTAATGCCTTCCGAATGCGCTCCAGCCCATCCTTATTCTACGGAGAATTTCTTTTTCTTGGGTATGATTCCTGTTACTAACTGTCTCAGGTAAACGTGATCGTTTACACATTCTAAGGGTTCACTTTTAATTTTAAATTCTGGTTTCTTAGCTGCGCTGTTGAGCGTGACTTTGCTCCTTTGCCTATTCATTTTTAGTCCAATTTTATTACTTTCCCGGTTTAGGTCATGAATCATGTTTTGTAGTTCGTCTGCATCACTGCTAAAGAGCACAATGTCGTCTGCAAATCGTGAATTGCGTAGATATTCCGTCTATCCGAATTCCCTTTTCTCCCCAGTCTAGACATTTAAAGACTTCCTCTAAACATGCAGTGAATAGCATCGGGGAGATCGTATTTCCTTGTGTGACACCTCTCCGGATCGGTATATCTCGGCTTCTCTCATGTAGGTGTATTGTGGCTGTGCAGTCTTTGTATATGTTCTTTATGGTTTTCATGACAAGGTACCCCTTGCCGACGTAGAGCTTCTAGGACGTCTTCATCGGGTACACGGAATCTCACTGTCCTCCTCTGATTCTATATCTGTTAAGGTTCTATGCTCTCTCTGAGAGCTGTACAGTTCAGAGTAGAAATTTTCTGCTACCTTTAATATTTCGTTGAAATTGTTGATAACGTTACCTTGTTTATATTTTAGCGAAAGCATTTTGTTTTGAATGATTTGTGGGCTTTAACGTCCCAAAACCAGCTGTTAATATGAGAGACGCCGTTGTGGAGGTCTCCGGAAATTTCGACCATCTGGGGTTCTTTAACGTGCACTGACATCACACAGCACACGGGCCTCAACATTTCGCCTCCGTCGGAATGCAGCCGCCGCGGCCGGGATACATTTTGTTTTGTCTTAAGTGCAGTTTCTTTTTGACCGATATAATGCTGGTGCCTTTCTCTACTGCTTTCTCTATTTCTCTCATGTTGAAGTTTCCTACATCTCTTTGGCTGGCTTTACTGATCAATGTTGATATTTCTGCGAATTCTATATTCTCTTTGACAAAGTTACTTTCAGTTGTTGGCGTTTTTTTATTAAGTCCTAGGTAGATTGGGACAACTTACTTGTTGCTTGCTTTGTTGCTTTACCCCCGACTTCTATCGCTGTTTCAAGGATTGTTTTCGTTATGGTTTTGTTTTCTTCTCCCAAGTCTTCATCGTTTCGGCCCAGGGCCTCGAACTTCTTGTCTAGGGCGACTTCAAGTTCTCCGTTCTTCGCTCGCGATTCGCTCTGATTTACTTCGCTCTGATTACCTCCAGATTTCAGTTTTTTAGTAAATAATTTAGTTCTTGTTTTCTTTAGGCTTAGTACAATCTTTGCCCTCACTAATCTGTGATCACTACATTTTATCTTCCCCACTACTACTGTGTCTGGAATTATGCCTGGTAGTTCGCGCATTATAAAGTCAATTTCTTTCTTTGTTTCCTCGTTAGGGCTTTTCCACGTCCACTTCCTATTCTTGTGTTTCTTAAATAACATATTCGTTATTCGGGGTCTGTTTCTCTCGGCAAATTTTAATAGCATTTCCCATTTCCCACGGTTATTCCTACGGCCAACGCCGTAGTTCCCAATCGCCTGTGCTCCACTTTGTTTCACTCCTACTTTTGCGTTAAGATGTCCCATGACTATTGTGTGTAGTGTCCGTACTCCCTTTATTGCTAATTCGATATCCTCGTAGAACTGGTGTACTGGTTCGCCGTCGTAGCTTCTTGTTGGCCCATATCCCTGGATTATCATAAGTTTATGCCGCTCATTTAGTGTTATTACGGCGCATGCTACCCTTTCGTTAATGCTGTACAATTAGTCTACGTTGCTCGCTATATCTTTGTGAATTAGGAACCCAATGTCTTCGGGTAACCCTCTATAGCAGAGGACACGTCCATTGTTTAAGACTATGGAAGCTTCACCTGCTCTCCTAACTTCGCTAAGGCCAATTATGCCCGATGGATGGATGGACGTAAAAAGCGTAACGACGCACAGTAGTCACAAAAACAGTTAATAGTATTTCCGTTGCTGATTTAGTCCGATATACATAAACATCATACGTTGAGATCACCTGGCAGGTTGAGGTCGCTTGTGAACTGTGCTGCAATTTGAAGCACTTGTTCGGCAATTTCGGATACAAGGCCTTGACTAGAACACTTAAAAAGGCAAAAAGTGCACTATTACACACGACAGTGGTTTCCAGATAGAAGGCTGCCAAGCGAAAGGCAGCACAATAGCACAGAAGTGAGGGTTCTGCGAATCGCTTGAGTTGGTCGGTTGCTGTGCTGATATGTCGATATTCTGCAGACGCTAGGAGAAAGGGCCAGGACGTCTATGCCAACGTTGGTGAAAGGTTCGACAGGCCTTGGAATGGGTTGTAACATGCCTGCAGGAGGCAAAGTTGCTCGCTTCCGTCATTGACACAGGGTGAAACAAGCGACGCACTGGGCTGCAAAGGCAGTGGTCAGGCCTGAAAGAGAAAGTGACCCCAAAAACGGTTTTAATTCCCCTAGAAGCATAGATGGCTAAAAATGGGTTTTTATGAAAGGCTTTGTGAACTTGCGCTCGTAACAGAAATCTAGCGGAGTTCATCGGCGTTGCATATGCAGCGCTGAAGCTAATTCTTCTCAGTCGAAAACGGCATGACTTGTGCTGGCGAAGCGGCATTAGGTTGACGGAATTTCCGGATAACCCTTGCGTAACGCGGTCGCAGTACGAATTATCGTGTTGATTGTAGGCAAGCAGCCTAGATTAGCATTAGCGACCGCTAACATCGACAACTTCGTTTAAGACAAAAGACCGTAATCACGTAACATCCGATGTTATGACCTCCTCGCAATAGGCAGGAGCCAGGAACCTCGAGACGTACATCTGGCATCTTAAAATTTTAACACGAAAGTGTTTTGTGCCGGGGTCCACAACGACCCCGTACGTCACTACCGTAACGAATATGATGCAAAAGAGTGAGCATGTGAGAACACTAAACAAAAGAACTGTCAGAAAAACTTTTGTCGATACGCTGGAATCGAACTCACAGCCTCCCGCGCCACGAGGAAATGTTTCCGGTGCTCTGCCACTGCGCTAACACCGCACACGCGCGAGGCCGTAAGAACGCAGTTTATGCCTTTCTTATCGCTTGTTTGCCTCTAACGTTCTTCTTTCCAGGCGTGTTCTTTGGAACGTGGCAGGAATGGCACGGCCATCGAGGAGAGGCGAAGTACGATGCGCTCTTGCAGTTTCGCCTCTCCTGAGTGACGCACCGTTCCAGTCATGTTTCTAAGTGACCTCGAATCGGATGGGTGGAGCCGCGTCACCTGTCCCTTTTCGTCGCGGATGGCGTTCCGCCGCGACAGAGGCCTGCTGCGCTAGCATTTTGTTAAGAAGAAAACTGCTGCGTTAAGCGCTCAAAGCCGGCAACGACGTTGGAGGGTCATTGTGGGGAAAGTAAATATGATTGATGCCTTCGCCACCCGGTATTTATGTAAACTTCGACTGCGTCCACTTCTTATATAAACTACTGCAGTTGCCACAAGTACAAGGGGTTTGTCATGAATGCTATAGAAGCGATGCGTGAACGTGGGTTCATCCACGTCCAAGGATTCCATATAAGCTGAATACCAATAGAAATGAGCAAGTTCCCCCCTATGGACAACAGATATTCAACTGTTTATGTGAAGACACCTTCCACTTTCGCGTTATACCGATTCCTATGATGGAGAGATTAGCCACATTTTTACCAGACATTTCAAGAACGTGAACAGTACATTCTTGTAACTGCAGCACCAAGCGACTGAAGCGTCCCGACAAATTCGTTGGTGATACCAACCAGCAAACGGCCTGGTTGTTCCTGATTACCGCGTGTTCTGCGCGTAAAAACATGGCCCAAATTTTTTAATGTACGGACGACAAGCTGTCATCTGTTATTGGGTGTTCTCACCCGCACCAGTGCCCGGCTAGCATACGCAACGGCCCGGTTTCGCACGGTGTCATCACGCTGGAAGCTGACCGCAAGGATGTCATATTAGGCTAGCCCTAGACTGCACTGACGTTGTGGCTTACTGCTCGAAGTCATAAAGCAAGGGGTTGGACAATAGCAGATGCTTGAGGGCAGTAAAATCAGTTTTGATTATCTGGCCAAGTGAAGGCGGTGTCCGGCATCAGACGTTTGTGAAGTGGCGACACTGTGGTAACGAAGTAGTTGATGAACTGTAAAAATGGTACGCCAGGGCCAGGAGATTTCGTAGGAGATTGTTTTCTCGCCGAAAGAATTGAGCCACAGTAGCTGCCTTTTTATCAAACACCCCATTTTAACAAAAAGGTGACCCAACTTTCATGTTATTTCTGGCGAAATAACATGTTATTTTATTCCTTTGAGTCCTGCCTTTGAACTGCACATCAGAACTTTCTCGAGGTTACACGTTAAGACGTGGGAAATGTGCAGGGCCTTGAAGGCAATAAAGGGTATTGCCATTTCGTGGCTTCTGAATACGTGTTTGCGAGCTACCTTATTAAGACCTCTATAATCAACGCAAAATTGTATCGAGACGTGCTTGCTGCCAACTCGTCAATAGGCGACTACCACGACCTAGAAGATGGCCTATATGCTTCCAATTTCAGAACGTTACCAGTGTTTTCCTTGATTTTCTGCCCCGCGGAAGCCCCTTGCGGATGGCGGTGTATAATAGGACTGCTCTCAGCATCGAAGCGTAGCGCTGAGGCTGAATGTGCCTTCAAAAATTTGACTGTATGCACCAGGAAATACTGTGGTTTAGCAGCAGTGCTGAAAGGTTTCCAGTCAGCACAGGCGTGAGATCCTCATATATTATCGCAGTTAAAGCAGGGGACGCGATATGGTCATCAGCAATAGCGGGAGAAGGTGGAAATGTGTATCAACAGGAACAAGAACCAGAGGTTCGTGTCAGTAATAGAAGTCGCGAAGGTACGCTAGCTCATAAGAACCGATTGAGATGAAGGGTTACGCACTGCGGCCGACGCGTTACTGTCATCAATCCGCGCCAGTATAGGCGTACTTCGAAATTTACAAGAGATTAAGCAGCCACATTGTGCACGAAGCACCATGAACGGTGCTAAGGGGCGACAGTGTTAGAGCACTCTTGTTCCTCAGGGGATTGAAGAATAGGCTGCTGTGACGAAGCGCAGGCTTCGAGGACCGTTGTCTTATGAAGGGTGTACGCTCTCACATGAACGATTCGCTCATTCAATTCATTATTACCTTGTCTGCGGCGAGAGCAAACGTCGACAATAAAAAAAACACCTATACGTTTGAACAATTCGTTCGCCTAGGGAAATTAAACTGAGGACAATGAATTACAGGTGTTATTAGCATGTATATTTGTGTTTTGTACCTAAATATCACTGATTGATTTCTTGCACCGCTTAAGTCCAAAATGGCACTGAACCATTCATTGTCTGTCATAGACCTCGAAATTTGACAAACATTTTCCAGGAATACGATTCTTATCTCTGTAAAGTATGGCTGTGTTTTGATTGAAGGGCGTCGTGTATGTGTCTGCGAAGAAAAATGCTTCATTTTTCTGTAGAAACAAAACGAAAGTTGTATCTTACAAACTTGTCACATAGGCCGCCTCTCTCTCGTGTGTAAAAAATCTGTCGGTCAGTGTACCTAGCCTACAATCACAGCGTATAGAATAATCTGAAGGATATATTAGGGAATACATAGCATCCTGAGATGAGCGCGAGCGCTCACTTTCGCTCCGTACTCACCTAACCATAATCGACGATTATTCATGTGATGGGGTTCTTCGAAACGAAGATGCACTCCCGTTGCGTCTGACGACGGCATCGTCTTCAGAGAGATGGCGAGGCTGCTTTCTGTGAAGACTATAACAAAACAGCAACAACGTCAACTTAGACGAATGAACTTAACGAAAAAGAAAAGGCAGGACTTCAAAACACAAGGACAAGAAAACCCAAAGAAACACGCGAGGAAGGTCAAAGTTCGAAAGAGTCTCACCGAGGCTGTCGACTGGTGCAGGAGATGGTGATGATGAAATTCATTTATTAAGGAAAGGAGGACCGAAGGTCACTGGTGGGGACGGGGTAGGCAAACACTAAATCATGCGCGCCAGGCCGCTAGAAACTCCAAAGTGGGCTAGTGTGACGATACGATCAGGGTGTTCAAGTATATCCTTTTGTAGAGCATTCAGATCTGTGTGTAAGAATATATCGCTGTTTTTTCGATGACGGCGAAAAGCAGGGCAGTGGAGAACGAGGTGGTCGATGTTTGCTGTGCAGAAACAGTGGCAAAAGCTGCATACGCAGCGCGCAGATGTGTCGATGCCCCTCTTCTTGTCTGCGACGGTCTGCCATTTATGGATGATGTCAGGGGTATGGCTGTGTTTGCTAATACTTTGTATATAAATATTTCTTGGGAGCGACTGAGGGCGAGGTCCTTGAAGATTCGAGGAGGCGTGACGTCTTTGAGTCTTTCGCGATTAAGGAATCTGAGAATGCTTCGCAGACGTGTCATGTAAAAGTGGGAGTTCGGCGTCACATTCACGTATGGGTGGTAGACGAGATCGGGAGTCCCGCGCAGGAGAGGTTGGATATGATAAGGTAGAACTCCGGCGTTTGAGCTGGCAAGACTGTGTGCCACCTCGTTACCTCCCCCTTGGATTCCCACGTGTCCCGGCGTCCAGGCAACCCTAGCGTCAATACCATTCTTCTGTTTGTGAGCGTCGGCGTGGGCTGGAGGTCGTCACTGTACCTCATCGGTGAATGGAGCTTTGTCGACAATGGCGTATGTGTGATGCCGACCAGGTGCGCAGGCGACGGGCACCGGAGTCACGGGAAGCACCAGACTCCCACTCGTGAATACATGAAACGAAGCAGCACTCGGGCCTACACCCTACAGTGCTACTTTTTCTGGTCCTGCAAGAAGAAGGAGAGCGGCCGAGGGCGTGCATATTCGCGGACCTCCTCGCCAGGTTCTCGTTCTGCGGGTCAGATGTCGGGCCTACACCCGACGGTGCTGTCGGAAGCATGGGCGGCTCGTCAGGCATCGGAAGGAGACGACGTCAGGAGCTCGCTGCAAAGCGGAGCCACACACCCCAGCTCTTGGTGCCCGCCAGGCACTCGGGACTAGGCCTCGACTGCGGTTCTGGCGGAGAGCTCCTGTGCCACGTCCGCGCTGGTGGAACGCCGCCTTGCTTCTCCCCATGATGGCGCCTCTCGTGCACGCTCCAAGCGCCATGCTCCGTCTTTTTTTATGCGGCCGCATTTCTCCGCCTCTCGTCGTCTTCCCCACCGCCTCACGTCCTGACCGGCGCTTCTTCGAGGCCGCTTCTTCTATGGTTCCGTCGCAACCACACCAAACGCAGCAAGCGTGCACCTCTCCCATGACACTTCAACACCATGGCAGTATTAGGTTTGGTGGTTGTGCAGCTCGCTGAAGCCCCTGGTACTGGGCTTCGAATGCGCATTTGAACACCTTCTTCAATGAGTAGCAGTAGTGCTATCCGGAGTACACCACACCACTGACATTCCTCTTATCATCCACCAGGATCACTGAGAAGCACAAGCTAAATTACACTTCGGCTGTGGGATACAGAACGTTGCCTCTTAACACGGGGGAAGATGCTCCAGGCAAAGGGTTACTCATGTACAGGTCGTTGTGATGCTGATGGAGTGCCGTTGCACATCCCGACTCGAAGGGGAGGTTACGGAAGTACGGAGCGGACACGGATACGATGACGAGTGAGAAGAGTGATATGATGTTTATTTTACATGAGGATGGAGGAAGCTGAAGCTTGAGCGCTTTTGCGCTCTTATCAAACACAGCAATATTTACAGTGGTGTCAAATCAAAATGTCCCCTCCGTCCTCGAATGGAGGAGGTCCCGCCCCGCCTTCGCTGCTTCTCTACGGCAAGTGGTGACCGGACCCGAGTTGCAGCAGGTGATTCGTGGAGACGGAATAAATGTGCGGTCCGCAGAAGAGGCTCACTGAAAACAACAACAGCACAAATAAATGCAGTCTTCCCGGTCCCGTCCTTTTGACGACATGCTGGCGCCTCCTCATACTAGGGGAGCCGCAGATCCACCTGCTGGCGGCTGGTCTCAGTGTCCCGTGCGCTGCTGCGTCACTCCCGCTCCGTTTGTGCGGCCGAGGAGTTGTCATGAAACCAGCAGAAACGCGCACACACACACCGCACGACACACTGACGGTTATCGGACTCCGGGAGCTTCACGCGGGCGTCAATGCACCAGTGTTTCATGCTGGCTGCTTTGAAGCTTGAAGCAAGCGGCGAACATGGCCGTCGCGGCAGCATCCAAAACAATGCGATTG
The DNA here is from genome assembly GCA_013339685.2 of Hyalomma asiaticum. NCBI lineage: Eukaryota > Metazoa > Arthropoda > Arachnida > Ixodida > Ixodidae > Hyalomma > Hyalomma asiaticum. Next base: position 55,248,150 of record CM023490.1, on the reverse strand, counting down.
TCTCTTCCGAGACCACGGTGCAGCGATCTCCATCCGTGGGAACGCAGGTAGCACGCGTTCCCCACAGTTTTTTTTTCACCGAAAAGTGAATCCGCTCGATCTTAACAAGGTGCAGGTCGCGACGTGACCCGTTATTGTGATTCTGCTATCACTGATGTAAATTATTCGCTTACGATGTACGAGACGTTGAGCACCCACAACAAGCGGGATAGAGCAGGGAACCAGAGTAGCGTGCTGTTTTACCTAGTGGGTGTTCCGATCCTATGGTATCAGAACCAAGAAATTGGACTTCCTGAGGTGCACCTATGTCATGACCACCTTAACAAATGTATTAGGTCGCCTATGTGTTAGTAAGCTGTACGCTGAGCACCGTCCCACGAGCGAGCGAGCTCATCAGCCAGGCGGCTCACTCACAAGCTACAATAAAGACATTATGGGCTCTGTCATGCAAACTATTCGATGAAATCATGTCCCAGTCAGTCACATGACATAAGCAGATGGGAAGATTAGCTGTGATAACATTTGCAGAAGGAAGAATCGCCAAAATTAATCTTTGCGTGCACTACGCAGCGCGGCATCTATTTGCAGAAGCTATCATAGGTAATCTGGGAGGTATTGTGATCAGGAAGAATATTCCAGGTACCAAGGGCACGTAGATTCGGAGTTATTGAACGCATTTGTTGAGCCGTATGTACTGGCGTAATTGAGATAATTGTGTACACCGCGTGAAGTCAGGTATGGTTTTTGGAGACCCCTGGCAGCGATTCGGCAGGACTTGGAAATTATATGAAAGAATGACAGCAAGGCGACGTCACGACAAACGCTCCAGTATGAAAGTGAAAGTTGCTGCTGTACTGGTGATATACTCTAATGGGGAACGTAATTTTTAGAAATGAAGCGGCTTGCTCTAATCAAACTATGTAACGTGGGATTATTTTCTTGTCTTCGTAGCGTAGGTCGAATACGCTCTAATTGTTTATGTTTGTACAAAACTAATCCCTTATGTAATGGCTAAAAGCATCGGTTTTGAGAGAATGAATCAATAAATATAAATAAATGCATCACCTAACGTGTACCATTTAATCGCACGTGAACCAAAAATTATGTGTCGCACAAGGTTGGCTACAGCACAAAAGCACGACCCAGGTAGCAAAAACATGCACGCGTGCTACTGAGTGATGGTGTGCATACCTAGGAGATCAAAACGTGGTAAACACAAGCTGTAACATGAATGACAAAGTAAGACCGCGCCCTAGCACAGTGGTGTAGCGCGCGTAGTACTCTGCTGTAGATCTGAGGGTCACGGGGCCGAAACCGGGCCGCCGCTGCTGTATTTCGAAGACGCCGAAATGCTTCCGCCCGTGTACCTTGCCATGTCAATGCACGTTAGAGTTCCAGATGGTCGAAATTTCCGTACCCTTCCACTACGGCGTGTCATAATCGTAGCTGATTTTAGACGCGACGCACCAAAAATGTATTAATCAAAGTAACAGGAGCAACGATCTATAGTTCCAGTGCAGAACTCCCCTTGCACAACTCTAGTAAGAAATAATACGAATAAAACGATACCTACAAGTGCTTCTTCATATTTGCCGCAGATATCTTGCGCAAACCAATCGTATAATTTGTGGAGCACAAGTCAAAAGTTGTACTTACATCGATATACGGCCCTTCATCTGCTGTTGCATTCAATCGGTCTCAACTACTCAGATAGCCATGGCCAGGGGGAATTGCAGAATTTTCAATTGGCGCTCATTGCTAACGAATGCAGATGCAGCGGGAGACAAGATGGTTTTTTAATGATTTCCGAATTGACAAGTAAGCTCTCTCCAGTGTGTTCAGCCTTCAGAATGACTATTGCTTGCATTTCAGATTCATGGAGACAAAACGAAAGTATAACTGCCATCCCATCCCACGCCGTCGGTCTCGTCATGCGCATTCTACTGCGCCCTAGCCTGTGCCTTGACAAAAAAACCAGGATTGTTCTGTCGGATGATGGCGAGTGGAAGTCTCCTGGAGGGAGTCTGAGAGCGTAACTACCCTACATAGTGTCGCATGTTGAGCGGCTCGCTTCATTTCTAGCCGTCTTTTGCGTAAAGGATGCCAGTGACGCTGAGGTCCACACTTCGAAGGTGTGACCGCATTCTCAGGAGCAATGCACTGATCGGTGATAGTAAAGCGCGCGTTGAGAGATACCAATTCTACGTTCTAGATATATACCAATGGCTTCGAAGAAAGCCGTGGCGGTCGCAGCTCAAGGGACCAAAAATGTTTGCTGTTTCGCGCGGTTCGCGGTGTCACAGTGAAAACGTCCATCATCGTCAAAGTCTCTATAGGACAGAGATAAAAGTATGAATTGTTACTAGTAGTTTTCTTTACAGCAAGCGACGCTAGCGACAAGACACCGTGGAATGGAGGCCTGCCCTCGGTGGCTTGTAGGAAAGCCATCTGCCCTTCTCGTTGTGCTGCGTACGAGCCGTCGCCTCTTCAATCCCGTGGAACGTTTACAGAAGGAATGTCGTTGCCTGTGCCTTTACTTTCGAATGGAACATTTTACTCTTACAGGTCTATCAGGTCTTACAGGAACGATGGCGTTTCTCTATTCTTCCAAAAAGTAGCCATATATATATATATATATATATATCATAAAAAGTTCTTCCTGGCTATCGCGATAACTATACTATCACAAAGACACAGTGACAAACATAGGATTTATTCTGACGTTTCGGCTGGAGGCCAGCCCAGCCTTTTTCTTTGAAAAAGGCTGGCCTCCAGCCGAAACGTCAGAATAAATCCTATGTTTGTCACTGTGTCTTTCTGATACTATATATATATATATATATATATAGGGTTGAAAAGAGACACATGTTCAAAATTCTTGCTTTATTAACGTTTCGGCCGGTGGGCCGGCCTTCGTCAGAATGATATATATATATATATATATATATATATATATATATATACAGAGAGAGAGAGAGAGATATGGTTACTCAGTGCATATATATATGCACTGAGCATATTATATATAGATACATACGTTTGCCTATGTCAATTGCTCATGTCTGCATTGCATGTATTTGTGCATTATGCCGTAACTTAACTGCCTCTGCATCTCACATTCTCCTTCACAGAAACAGGTCGGCTGCAAGTGGGATTGCACTAACCCTGGTTCAAGTTCGCATCTAGCAACGGTAGAGGGCGAGTGCATAGTGAGTTGAAAATTTTCTTTGTCAGATATGCTTGTAGCAACGTAAACTTTAGACCGATTCCATTCCAGAGTAAACTGCTACAGAAATCGGGGCAGGCCATAGCCTGCTTGCACACACACACACACGCACACACACACACACACTCCAGCACCTAATAGCCACCACGGCGAGCATTGGAAATCGCCGCGATGGCCAGGGCAGTGGCTGAGAAGATCTGGAAGGAATATAGTGCTCAGCTATAAAAAACGTTTTCTACAGGGGAGCGACCGCCGTTTTTCCTATGTTGGTAGACAAACGAATGCATTATCAAGAGGCCGCAGGTTCGATCCCTACCGTTAGCAGGGGCGTTCGTTCATCCGCATTCAATACAATTCAGCTATGTTATAACTCATTGATTGAGCTAAAAGATGTAAATAACTTTCCGTGTGCCTTCATTGACCTCATTATGTAAAGGAGAGCAAGTCGCCCTGGATCCAGGACCGCTTGATTCGGTCCCAAATGTATTCGTTGGACGTAGAAATCTGTAGAACTACAGATTCCTTCGAAGAATCACCATGCAAGATGAGCGTGGCCTGCGCTGCGCACCACGGGGAAGTGATGAAGATGCGCCCCTAGGCAAACAAAAACAGGGAATCCCAGTTCATGCGCAGTGAAAGCAAGGACACAGAAAGACAGGTTAAGCACACGGGCGCTACTGACAACAATAATTTTTTTATTTCCTGCACCGAGCATAAAGAAAGGTACCTGCGGGCTCGAGGTAACATGACACAGGTAACATTCTGCAGGTAGATGACACCATCGTTACAGCATGCGCCACAACCTAGAAGTTTTGATGAAGGGAAGTTTTGAATTTGATAATGCAAGACCTGTTCATTGCTTATCCCTCAACTGAAATTTTTATTAAGGTAATGACACTCAAAAGCATGTGTAATATTATTTTAAATGCGAAGCATTTGTTAGCGAACTTCGGCGACTTTGAGCGTATCTATCTATCTATCTATCTATCTATCTATCTATCTATCTATCTATCTATCTATCTATCTATCTATCTATCTATCTATCTATCTATCTATCTAGCCGCCTACGATTTTGTGCTCTCCAGGCCGTTTCACTAATGGGATGTTTACGAAAATTGGTATGCCACAACATGACTGGGTGTGGAATATAAATGACAGGTGATAACATGAACATAATGATATGCATGTCATGAGCGGCATGATTTACATGCCACGGTCTTGATGCTCTCCTGGCCGTTTTGCTAATGGGATGTACGAGAAAATTGGTATGGCACAAGATGACTGCCTGACGAACATAAATGGCAGGTGATAACATAAAATCATGATGTTCATGCCATGAGCGGCATGATTTACATACCACGGTCTTAGTGCTCTCCTGGCCTTTTCATTAATGGGATGTATACGATAATTGGTATGCCACAACGTGACTGCATGAGGAACATAAATGACAGGTCATAACATGAAGAGCCTGATATGCATATCATGAGCGGCATGATTTACATGTCATGGTCTTTGTGCTCTCCTGGTCGTTTCGTTAAAGAAATGTATACGAAAATTGGTATGCTACAATATGACTGCATGGCGAACATAAGTGAGAGGTGATAACATGAAAATCGTGATATGCATGTCATGGGCGACATGATTTACATGCCACGCGTTTCGTTAATGGGACGTACACGAAAATTGGCATGCCGCAACATGACTGCACGACAAACATAAATGACAGGTCATAACATGAAAATCGCGATATGATTGACATGAGCGACATGATTTACATGCGACGGTCTTGGTGCTCTCCTGGCGGCTTCGTTCATGGCATATTCAAGAAAATTGGTATGCCATAACATGACTGCATGACGAAGATAACTGGCGGGTCACAACATGAAAATCATGATATACACGTCATGAGCGACATGATTTACATGACGCGCGTTTCGTTAAAGGGACGCATACGAAAATTGGCGTGCCGTAGCATGACTGCATGACGAACGTAAATGACAGGACACAACACGAAAATCATGATGTGCACGTCATGAGCGGCATGATGTACAGGTCGGCCTACTGTTAGGGGGAACACGCGAGCGCGTGGCCCATGCTCCGCGCAGCGCCATGCATGTCAAGCGGCGAAAAGCAACCCCATGCGCAGAAGTGCGAAGGGGTGGTGCATGGCGATCGTCGTCTGCTTGCGAACCATCCCTTCGCTTTTCCTGCGCGCGGCGTGCGCGCGTAACACGAATCTGTATATATAGAAGAAGCATTCGAAGCTATTGGTCCTTTCTTCTGAAATGCCAGCAGGGAAGCGTATGTTCGTGAACAGGATTTAGCTCCTGGAAATTCTAAGGATACAGAATGGCTAGGGTCCCCGACTACCAAAGAAGGTAAATCGCTGAGCTATCTTTTCAAGGCTTCACCCAGCGTGCAATTTCATCCATGACTAATCGACCGCTGAAGACTGTCGACAGGATCGTACAGGCGGACAGAGATGAGCGCCGAATCAAGGACGCTCCTCGTAAGCCTAGGTCGAGTGTGACGACAGAGCAGCAAGATTGTGAAATAGTTGCTTTGTCGCCGACGAACTATCTGCTTCAGTTCAAGAAATCCATACTAATCTGGGGATCGAAGTGTCGAAGACGACTGTGAAGCGGCGACTTGCTGAAGCCGGTCTCAGCAGTTGTACCGCCGTAAAAATGTCACTTCTGTGAAAAAACAAAAAACCAACGGTTGCTCTTCGCCCAGGAACACCGTTACGGGAACGTCGATCAATGGAAGCATGTGGCCTTCACGGATGAGTCGACGTTTACAACAGACTGCCATGAACAGCAGAAAGTTTGGAGACCTCAAAAGGCCCGGTAAGAATTTTGTTCGCTGTTGAGCGTTATTACAAGCTGCTATATGTGACGGGCTGCGGTACACGTCCCCTCCCTCGTATTTGGCCCTATTCTTACTTTACGTTTGCTCACCGGCGAATATTGCAATTTTCTTGCTGTGTGAAAAAGGTTGACATTTTAGGTCGAGGCCAGGCATCGATTACTGCACTTCTAGGGGACATAGTCACTTTAAATTGCTTGAGTGATACAATCTTACCCTTCAATGCAAATCGCTGCGACTAAATTTTTTCTGTCGTTTTAATGAGCTGAGCGAACAGCAGCCTAACTCTTTTCTTCTACCTTCCAGCTACAAACCGGATTACGTGCAGCGAGTGACCGCAAGGGGAAGAAGTGTCGTGGTGTGGGGATGCATCACAAGCGAAGGCCTTGGGCCCCTCTTCCGAATCCAAGGGAAGTTCACGGCAGACAAGTACTGCCACCTGTTGGAAAATGTAGCGCTCCCACATCTCACCAGCGGCATCTTTCATGACGATGATTTCATATTTCAACAGGACAATCACCGATTCATACATCGAAGAAAGCAAGGAAGCTGTTGGAAAACAAAGGTGTTACTGTGCTGGAGTGGCCACCGCAATCGCCTGATATAAACATAATTGAAAACTTGTGGGGCATAAACAAAGCAGCTCTGGCACGCCGGGGAATTCATGGGGCGTCAGCCGAAACACTGTGGAAGAAAAACCAGGTTGAGTGGAAGCGTTTGAGAAGGGACAGGACGCTTACGGAAGCACTCTATGAATCCCTGCCCCTAAGAATGAGGGATGTGCTGAACGCGAATGGAGACTTTACGCGCTACTAGGCGTACAGCGCGAATATCTTTTGTGTTCTTCGTTTTTTTATGTTTTGCTCCTGAAAAGCTGGAATAAATATTATAATTTTTGATTTTCCACGATGGGCGGGAGATATTGATGTGTCCCTGAAAACTTTCGCATCTGTTGACATGCGAATGCATGGCACTGTCATAGCAATGCCGGCGCGCACAAGCAAAGCCAAGGGGTGGTTCGCAAGCAAACGACGCTCGCCATGCACCGCCCCTTCGCACTTCTGCGCATGCGGTTGCTTTTCGCCGCTTGACATGCCCGGCGCTGTGCGGAGCGTGAGCCACGCGCTCGCGTGTTCCCCCTAACAGTGGGCCGACCTGTACATGCCATGGTCTTGGTGCTCTCTTGGCCGTTTCGTTAATGGGATGTATACAAAAACTGGTATGCAACAACATGACTGCATGAAGAACATAAATGACAGGTCATAACCTGAAAATCATGACATGAATGTCATGAGCGACATGATTTCCATGCCATGGTCTTGGTGCTCACCTGGCCATTTCGTTAATGGGATATATACCAAAATTGCTATTGCACAACACGACTGCATGACTATGATAAATGACAGGTCATAACACGAAAATCATGACATGCATGTCAAGAGCGGCATGATTTACATGCCACGGTCCTGGCGCTATACTGCCTTTTCGTTAATGGGATGTATGCGAAAATTGGTTTGGCACAACATGACTGCATGACGATCATAAATGACAGGTCATAACATGAAAATCGTGACATCCATGTCATGAGCGGCATGATCTACATGCCACTCATTTCGTTAATGGTATGTATACCAAATTTGCTATGGCACAACATGACTGCATGACGAACGTAAATGACAGGTGATAGCGTTAGAATCATGACATGCATGTATGAGCGGTATGGTTTACATGCCACAGTCATGGTACTCTTGCGGTCGTTTCGTTGACTTCATATGTACCAAACTCGGTAGAGCGAGACAACAATGCAAACCCATTTTACGTTCCTGATGCGTGCTTCGCATTTCCTTGATTCCCACTGCACGTGGGATCTGCCAATCTTTTTGAGTGTCATTTTGTGTAATAAAAATTTCAGTTGTGAGTTAAGCACTAGTTTTTCAACCTCTCTATCTATGGTATTTATTTGTTTATGAACAAAAAGGACATTCACTCTTTTCTTCCGTTACGATAATGGTGATTTCATGGGTGTTTAAGACGCCAATTAAAAGCAAGGAGCACAGAGGCTGCATATTGTGTGTACGTCGATCAGGCGGCCGGAATACACGGGAGAAAATGGTCCCCTCCTCCGGCTGCTCTGTCTTTCGTCCACTTTATTTACTGGTTTTAATTTTTGTCCTAAATAATACACTACACCTAAAACCTAGAAATAATTTCCTCCATGCCTTCCAGAGCGTCAGTGCCTGTTAGGTTCATGAGGTGGCGTCTAACGTTAAAAAAATAAAATATGATCCCTTGTTCTTTCATCTTTCGTTATATTGATTGTGTGTGTTTCTGTGGCACGATGGCAAATGGAAACCACGTGATGTTGGGCTGTGGACTACTCACCAAGGAACGCACCGCTCTCGAGAACACAGGCACAACAAATTCATGATAAAGAAATTCATTGTATATAAGGCGACATTACAGATGCACCTAGTTGTCATTGTGAACATGTGAGATTCTACGGCTGCTACTGGTACGTCCCGGACAAACAAAAGAAGGTAATACCCTCGCCTTGTTTCCTACGTGTTGTCGTTGGCGTTTCCAGGCAGGTGTGGATCGCGACGAGAACGTGGCCGGTAAATTTCCGTTAATGCCGATCCACCAACGGGACTGTCTGGCAGCAGCAGCGGCGCTTACGCCGCAGCAACTGTTTCGGCAGCCACCGCAGCCCCTAGGCCGCGATGGTCACATAGCATCTCCAGCTACTATGCTGACGACACCTATGGCTTGAATGACAGCCCCAGTAGACAGGCTGGACACAGCAGTGGCCGACAACACGGCCACCTCGTCTGGCTACTTGGACCGGTCGCCAAGCGCGGAACGGAGGTCCTGGGCATCGCAGTACACCGTAGCAGTTGGCCACAGATTCCCTTGAACGGACGTCCAGGGAGAACCAGCTGGCTTCAACTCCGCACAGTACGGACCACCGCACGCACCACTCACCGCACGCGCACACTTCTTTGTCATCGTTTTGAATTACACACCTCTATCATGACAGCCTGCATCTAATATATATATTGTTACAGGCGTGTAGGAGGGTTGATTCGAGGTAGCTGGGTGGCAAGCATTACAGCGGCACTGCACGTCGTTTTCCTCTTCTTCGCTGCTCTGTGTACCTCCTTGTTGGTGTTGCTGCACTACCATTTCACGCACCGTATCATCACTCCCCTCGCAGACGAAGCCCTCCGGGCGAGAAGTTAGCCGGGCCGCGCGTTGAGTGAAGGGCTTCAACCGGGCTACGTGCGTGATTTCAGTCTTGGATAACCGTCTACCCGTGGCACAGTGGCGTGCAATTTTTAATTGACTTCGCTGAGGCGTTCTACGACAATAAACGCTCCATCTTAGTTTGCGAGCATTTCTTAGGAGAGGCCACATTTACGGGCACGTCACCCGGGTCGTAAGTGACCTGTCGGTGTCGACTATCGTATCGCAGCTTGTACCGCTTCTGCGAGGATAGGGTACGTAATCGCGCGAGGCGCCAAGCCTCCTCCGCGCGGCAGCTAGTTGCGGCCACACAGCCGTTGTCATGCGTACTAAAAGATTGATTTGTGGGGTTTAACATCCCAAAACCAGCTCTGATTACGAGAGACGCTGTAGTGGAGGTCTCCGGAAATTTCGACCACCTGGTGTTCTTTAACGTGCACTGACGTCGCACAGCACACGGGCCTCAACATTTCGCCTGCATCGAAATGCAGCTGCCGCGGACGGGATTCGATCCCACGACGTTCGGATCTGCAGTCGAGTGCCATAACCACTAGACCACCGTGGCGGGGTATACTAAAAGGAAAGACAATGTCTAGTGTGTACCTCGGTGGACGGGCGTAGAGTAGAAAAAACGGGCTCTATTCGGTGGTTTCACGTTGCGTACGTGACGAACGGCAGCACGTCATCGCAGTTCTTGTGGTTCGAGCCAACGTACATGGAAATCATGTTCACGAGTGTTCTGTCAGCCCATTTGTCTGCGGGTGATAGGATGTGGAGTGTCGCAGGTGGGAGGCGCAATAGCGAAATAGAACTTCAACGACATCAGCTGTGAACTGGCGTCCACGGTCGCTTATTTTCACTCGAGAAGGCCCATGACGAAGTATAATGCAATACATGATGCACTGTGACTACTCGCGTGCAGTTGCAGAAGGTAGTACTGCCGTCTCGGAGAATCGAGTGAGATAGTCGGCACAGACTATGATCCAGCGGTTACCCTTGGAAGAACGTGGCAATGGGCCTAGAAGATCGATGCCGACTTGCTCGGCATCGATGGGGCGCACCACAGGATGTAAGCAACCGGCCGGTGCTGCGGTAGTTCGCTTGTGGCTTTGACATTCGGTGCAAGTGGATGCGTATGTCTCTATGGTCTGGCGCATTTGGGGCCAGTAAAACCTCTCTTTGGCACGATGAAGTGTTCGCGTTTGCTTGAAGTGTTCCCGTTTGCGCCATTGCGATTGAGTTTTCGCGTTTCCTTAGTGACCGACTTGCGTAGACGATTATGTGTTCTTTTTCCTCGAAGCGTTCGACCCAGACAGCAACAAGACCAACACCACTTGCATCTGTGTGGACCTCTGTTGGCGCGGAAGGATTGAAATGCCGGAGGATCGGTTGCGACGTGAGCAGGAACTTCACTTGTCGAAAGGAAGCAGAACGCTCAGACGTCCACTCGCAAGACGCGTTCTTGTGCAGGAGGCTGGTCAAAGGACAAGCCACGTCAGGAAATCGAGGAATGAAGCGCCTGAAATAGAAGCAGAGCCCTAGAAAGCTGCAGAGTTCCTTTACAGATTTTGGTGGTTCAAATGCTTGTACAGCTTCTGTTTTTTCAGGATCAGGCCGAACGCCATCTTTGTCCACGAGATGTCCCAACACCAAGTCTTGGCGTTCACCGAAAAGGCATTTCGTTGAGATCAGCACAAGGCAAGCCTTCCGTATACAGCTGAGAACAATGTCGAGACGCATGTTGTGCTCGTAAAATATGCGCCCAAGGATAATGACATCGTCAAGATTGCCATGCACCTCTCCCATTTTAAACTTCGTGGAATAGTGTCCATGAAACGTTCAAAGGTAGGACGTGCGTTGCACAAGCCGAACGGCATAACGTTGAATTCAAAAAGGCCATCGGGAGTTCCGAAGGCTGTTTTCTCCTTGTCCTCTGTATGCGTCGGTATTTGCCAATGGCCGGATCTAAGGTCTACGGAAGAAAAATAAGCGGAATGAAGGCAGTTTAAGGGGTCATCCATGCGCGCAAGGGGGTAGACATCTTTCTTTGTGACGTCGTTTAGCGGCCGGTAATCAAAAGAGAAGCGCCAGCTGCCGTCTTTTTGACAAGAATCTGACGTCCAGGGACTGGCGGACTCCCTTGTGCAGCATTTCTTGTACTTGCTCACCAATTATCTTGCGTTCACTCGTAGATGCTCTCTACAGCTTCTGGCATATTGGGTGCGCTGATCCTGTATTTATGCCATGGAGTACTCGAGACTTCGGAATTGGCAATGTCTCGCCCTTGTGTGCAAAGTCAGACTTGCGAGTGCTAGGAGAGAACAGTCACTAATGCGTGGCGCTCACTCGTGCAGAGCGACTTGATCCCCATCAGGAGCAGTTTCGAGTCTAACTGGCTGGTATGGAGGGGCTCGTTTGTAGACTACAGATTCCAGTGCAGCCAGGAATGTTAAGCTGTGTTGGATAGTCGGGAAAACGTAGTGGTAAACTTAAGCCGAAGTAATCGCGAGTAATCACGATTGCCATCATTTCTCTCGGCAGGCCAAACGAGGGTGCACCGTGCTTGGCCGGCTGCACGACGCAACTGACACAGGCTCTACCTAAGAATGTACGAGAGCACAGCCGCATGCTTCCTATATGGTATAAGACCCTGTGAACAGCTTGCTGCTTGAAGTTCTGCTGCACTACATACCATACCACGCACCTTAAGCAAGTGTAAAACGTACTATAGCTAGATTACATGAGCACTGAGACACATTTTTCCGCAGAACAATAAAAATCAGCTCGATGCACCCGGCGAGGTGGTGGATGCACATGTCATTTTCACTCCTTCCGACAGCAACGAGCTCTCCTACATTACTTATCCCCTTAAACAAATATATTTTCTCTTCGTGGGCCTTGGAGCCCTGGTGGATAGTTTATGGCATGAGCGCGGACTATTATGAGAAAAAACATCCATTCTTGGCAACGAGAATGATCATATATATCTGTGCCTGTGTCCTTTCTCATAAGAAACCGTGAATACTGCAGTAAGTATTGCTATGCTCAAGACTAAAATTGAAAATAATCATGTAGTTTTCTCCAATTCACTCTATGTAAAAACTCGGAATGCGCTATGGCTACACAAGAGCTTTTTGAAAAGACAGCGTGACATGAGGCGCTTGTGCGAGCTTGGAGGAATACGCTTTGCCGATACACTGTACTAAACCAGTAAACCAAATGCAGCCTTAGCATTCCGTGCTTCTGGGCTAAAGAAAGCGCACGCGTGGGTGCTAGATAGCCTCACTTACCACTTCCTATAAGATGTCATAGATGAAATTACACTTTGTTCAGCCTTTTATGTGCTGAGGTTTCTTCGCAGTTATGGCAAGGGTGAAAATTAGTGCCGTAACGGCAAGTAAGCAACCTTGAGAGCGATCTAGTTTTCATTCACTGTGTGCATATCCAGCATTATATAAACTTTTCTTTTAGCAATAATTATTGCACATTGAAACAATATTCTTAACAATGTGCTGGCGCCATAGGCGTCTTTTATAGAATAGTGTGTTTATTTCTTCAGGAAACTTGCTCAGACTTGTGTGTTTAACTTTCAGGCGGCTTCTCACCAAGGCGCACGCAGCATGTCATCAGGTGTAAATTACTCATGTCCACTGGGCTTCTGCAACGACTCGGGTGACTGCAAACCTAGCGGTTTACGCATTGATTGTTGGAGCGCTGCAGAATGAAATAAGAAAAGTAAAGGGCGAAACCACTGACTTGTTTTAAATAAACACGGAGTTTGATGCGGCGGACTTTACAGGTAAACAAGTTTATTGAAGTCGTATATTGCACAATGATGGTAACATGATTTTGATGTATTTGTGGTGTCATAGAAGCATCACATTTTAAAGGGAGTCTCTTCTTGCACTTATAATCCCTAATATGCACAGCATTACCCTTGATATAATAAAATCGAGTAGCTCAACGAAGCGCAACACGGAACCAACGAATTCAGAGAAGTGCAGGAGAAAGATACCGCTGCAATAGGGTTATCACCTTGTTTTAGGGGCGAAGCTCCTCTTAGTCTAACCTTGTGACGCGTCAGGCGTCAGTCGTCAGGCGTCAGTCGTCAGGCGTAACCTGCGTGCCTCCCGGTACGCGCTCGCCCTCTGCGTTCGCCTCGGCGCGTGCCTCTCTCTCTCTCTCTCTCTCTCTCTCCCAGCGCTGCCTCCCGGCGCGTGCCTCGGCTGTCTTGTGTGTGAGAGAGAGAGAGAGCGAAAGGCGCGCATTGGCTATGGAAACGCTCTTTCTTAGAGGAACGCTGTACCAGCTCGCAAAGAAGGAGAACGCGCCTTCACCCGCGAGAGACAACGTTGGCGCAGGCAGCGTCTTCTAGCGAGTTTCTTGATTGAGAAATACCGACTGCTCGCGTTGGAGAAGCGTTCACCGGCAACCGATATATATGTATATATATATAGGCACTGGATCTTGACTTGCAATGAAGTGCCGGTAGGAGATTTCACTTGTGCATAGTTGAACCATGAGGATTCGTAGCGTGCGCGTTAACTAAATTAATCCAGAACTCGGCACGATCTATGATAAACCTCCCGAGCTTCGCCCACTCACCATCATTTACTCCGTGGATATGCTGTAATTTTTTCTGAAAGCTATTACACTACAGCGTGCACTGTTTATGGGGATAGCTTAGCTTGCTTAAACTGAATGGTGCCCGATGCACTTTTTTATTCTCGTTGCGTGAGGTAGTAATGACTACTACGCTACGAGTCATGGCTACGCTACGGTGGTGTTGACATTCCTTCGAAGGACAAACAAAAGAACTTTGCTCTGGGCATTTACTTGTAGCGCGGTAAGCAAAAGCGCACCGCGTATATGTTAACAAATGGACACATTTAAAGGAAATGCGTATAAATACACACTTTACTAAATATGGCACACACCAAAATGAGGTAATGCGCACAAAGGAACGCGCAACGAGTAAAATAAACGAGTGGCAAACCGTGATACAGAACTTTGATGAAAACATTCAGAGCAGGCAGGACACGCCTATGCTCCTCTGCACCATGCCGCTCAAATGTACGGTCCATTAAAGTCCAGGGCGCCCAATTTCTCACTGTACAGATGTTTGTAGTCTTAAGTTCCGTGGCCGTAGTGTTATCGCGGCTTCTTGTTTGGTATGCCTGCCAGTTCCACTGGTATGCAATGCCCGTTTCCATCAACTTGTACGTCTGAAAGACCTCTGGCGAAAGAAAGCCGCTTAAATTTTACTAGCGTCACCCTTACCTTACTGTGAACAAAGTTGACAACCAGCTACAGGAAGCAACGCGGATTAACGCAGCCCGCGCGGCTCCTCGCGACGCCGCGATACGCTTCCAAGAATTCAGCACGTGTGCACGGCTTGACGTTCCGAGGGTTCTTGTGACAGCCGCTGGACCTGTGGTTACTGGAGTCTGCAATAAAAGCTTTCCTATATCATGTTTATTCAAACATAACTTACGCCGCATTTGCTCTAGGATACCGTGTAACTTACGTGTCTTCATAAATGAAGGCACACAACAAGGGGGTGGGTGGGGTACATAGACTGTGTGGAAATTTCGCGATGTTTTCCAAATAACATCTAAGCAATGGTCATCACGGCTGCTGTCAGCTGCGTCTCCAACGTCCAGTATCAAGCGTGGCTCAAATTCAAGCGCGGGAAATTTAGTGGCAGCACGGCTCTCATTGTTTTCATGAAAAGCTATGATATGAACCGCGGATATTACCTTGTAGATATTGTAACATGCCGCAAACGTATTGCATACAAACGCCACGTGACCAGTGATGGCGAAGCCTGCACTAGCGAACACTCAACTCTAACACGAGAAAGTATTCCGCTAGCCTACACGACGATAGTCTGGCCTGCTATGCAATACTCGGGGGCTCGGAAGCCACTAATACATGGTCATGTGCATGGTGCGCCATGTTTGCGTCAGTGTAGGTGGAGTTTGAGCAACTGGCAATATATATATATATATATATATATATATATATATTGCGAAGTGGGTGGCTTCGGCTTCCGCATGAATATTAGTATGAGACGTACCTCTTGAGTAAAATTTCATTTATTTGTCGACGTTTCGGTCAGAGCCTGACCTTTCTCTTGAGAAAAGTCAGGCTCTGACCGAAACGTCGAAACATAAATGAAATATTACTGGAGTGCTATATCTCGTACTTATATATTGTTACGGTTCAAGGTTAAGCTAAGGTTTATTCCCAGGAGAGCTCGGAGCGCTACGTAGTTGGCACAGCGGAGGCAAGATGGCGTCGAACCGCTAGACGAGCTATCATCCTCGCCGTCTTCCAGCCTTGACTCATACCTTGATTGCCCGGCTGATGCCGTGTATATATATATATATATATATATATATATATATATATATATATATATGCGCAGTTGTGCAAGCGTCTTTTGTTTCGTGCTGGCCGCCATTAAAGAAGGCTGTTCGCTTACCTTTGTGACATTGTAGTGGTGGAAGTGCTGGGAACATGCTACCATTGCCTGAGCCACAGCACCGCCCTCAATCAATTGCAGTGAGTGGCCCGGAGCGACTCAACCCTGTCAACGTACGCACTGTTGCTAAATAAAGAAAACGAAGGGGCGCGTAACACGAGCAGTGGCCACGGGCGGGCTCGCGCTGTAGTTTAACCATTCCTTCGATCAGGCCAGATGGTCGGGTCTGCTTCTTCGCATTTTCGCTACATCTTTCAGGCGCCGAGGGCGCCCAGTCGTCTGGCACCTCGAATTTCGGCAATGGAGCAACTTCGGACAAAGCGCGGCTTCCTCCGAGCAGTGATTGCCAAGGCCATTGCCACCCTCAACACACTACTTCCCGAACCCACAACGCTGACGGAAATGCTGGAAAATCACCTAGAATTCATCGTGCAGAGTTCTTCAATCGTACCAGTTACCAAACTCCCCATAGCCCCATGTATCAAAATCGCCCCGCCACGGTGGTCTAGTGGCTAAGGTACTCGGCTGCTGATCCGAGGGTCGCGGGATCGAATCCTGGCTGCGGCGGCTGCATTTCGATGGAGGCGAAATGTTGAGGCCCGTGTGCTGTGCGATGTCAGTGCACGTTAAAGAACCCCAGGTGGTCGAAATTTCCGGAGCCCTCCACTACGGCGTCTCTCATAATCATAACTGGTTTTGGGACGTAAAACCCCACAAATCAATCAATCAATGTATCAAAATCCGGACACGCCAAGTGCCAAAACTGCGGAGGTTAGAAGACTGTAGCTCCATCTGTCGACACAGAAATCGAGTAATAAATGGCACGTTAGGGTGTGTCTTGTTATGCAGTACAGATGTTACGCACACAGAATATCCGTCAATTTCTCCGTGGTTCTGTCGTCACTGGCGTCTTCTGCAGAACAAGGAAATTCACTGACCTTGTGCCGTCGCTTCTGCTTCTGCACGAACACTAAGGGTTCACGGAGCGTTTTGTCCGTACTAACTGCTCACACGAAAGAAGCAGGAAATCGTCTGTTCGGCTACCGAGGCCGCTGGTGAAAGAACAAGAAAGCTATTCGAACAGCGGATGACATTCGGTGAATAATTATTAATTTTTTTTCGTCTTTGAATGTCAATGTGTCATTGGGAATCCAGAACAAAGCGCACACCAGTGGAATTCAGTTCACATGACTACAGCATCCATGTGTCAACAGAGCAGCAGAAGGCTTTTAATGCAGAGCGTGTCGTCTGCAAGCGAAAAGGCGTATGGTGTAAGTCGACCATCAAGTGCAGGCGAATTGCAATGCAAGCTCTCGCTCCTCTTCTCTCTAGCTCTCGCTCCTTTTTTACCCGTCTTTAGCTCCGTGATAAGAGAGCCAATACTTTCACGCAGTAAAAATTGCCTCCGAGATTCAGTGAAAGCAGCGTTTCCAGTTACGGTTCCCAGATGGGGCGACAGCCTGCTAGCCTCCGCCGATTTGGCCGTCGGCTTGTCCGGATTTCGGAACGCAGTTTGGCAACTGGTATGATTGAAGAACTCTGTTCATCGTGTACATGCATTGGAAAATCGCCGCCCTCGACCAGGAGATATCGAAAACACTCCATGACACTGTTCTGGAACCAGACATGGCCACAGACTTCGAACGGGACCAGAAGGTGAGCTTCGCTAAGTCCGATGGTCGCCGCGCCACCTAGTCGCGTCTACATTTTCGAGACCATTCGTTGCGGCGCTAGCACCGCCACTGAAACACGCCTCGATTTGCTCGTCGCCGTGCCTTCCGATCCTGGCACCAATGTTCTCCCTCGTCGTCCAAACCATGGTGCGTCGGCATGCGGACGTCATGTCTCAAGTGTCCGACGCAGTCCCGGAAGTTACAATCCGCGCAGTTCTCTGAAGTGCCAATCCACGGTATCATGTTCCCACAGCCTGCCATTCTGTGCATCAACGAGGACGCAGCGCTTTTGAACACTTCCAAGACTTCGACAGTGCAGCAACCAACGCCTGCCTTTACGGCTTCGTTACCTATAGTGTATGCTGGAGAGGCGCCCGCCGTGACAATCTCGCCTACTTTACAGCGTCATTGTCATGTCACCACTGACTCTTTCGCGCCTTGCATGAAAACGCCGGAACTGACAGTCATCGAACGCACCACAGACCACGAAGGACTGCAAGAAGAAAAAACGAACACCCACTTGGCCTTACTTTTCAAAGGGCAGTGCAAAATCTTATTCGACAAACAGTTGGGGGCCTACTTTGACGTTGGGGTGTGACAAGAGTAGTTCAATCATTTCGGATCCAGAGCATCAAAGCAAGAAGCCCAAACACTGCAAACATTCAGATTTGAATGGTTTGAAGCTGCGCAGCACCAGAGAGGAACACTAGCACACCGAGCCTCCGATCATGTACCTGAGGATTTCAAGCAACGTGGCGCCCATGTTCCATCGATAGAGCCTGCCGCTAGAACGGCCACCTGCCCCGCAAGACAAACCTCCTCCCGCAGCTAACACCTTCCATCGGCATCGAGCGAGCGCCTCACAAATTTCTTGGGCGGCACAAGAAGTTCTCGCGTGTACACTCCACTCATAAGCTGGCAACAGCTTCACGTGGACTTCGAGTCAAAGACGACACCAGGGAGTTGGAGGACAACTACATTTTTGTCATCTGAAGTGTCACGTGACGGAACTCCTCCCTAGTCATGTGTGAGGAAGGTGTCCAATCGCAAGGTTCGCGCTCTTAATGAATGCAGGACTTTGCGAATTCGTCGGCCGCGACCGTATCTTCAAAAATAAAGAAAACAAAGGAGTGCGCAACATAAGCAGCGGCCACGGGCGGGCTCACGCTGTAGTTCAGCCATTCCTTCAACCAGGCCAGACGGTCGGGTCAGGTTCTTCGCATTTTCGCTACACACACGGGATTAGTGGCCGATGCTGTCTTTCGGCGAAGCTCGGTGCAGCGAGCGGGTCGAAGTGAGGGAACGCGAAGGCGTAACCATAGTCTCTCATGGAGAGAGTGAACACGTGTTTTATGGGTGAAGTGCTGCGTAGGGGTTGGTCCCAGAAGGCGGTCGCAGAAGCGATCAGGTCTATTTAACAGAGAAAAGAGAAGAGAGAGGGAGAGGAGAGCTTAGCGCTAACTCGGGTCGCAGACGCGGCAAGGTGGTCAGAGGTCGAGCTTGGCGCTGCCTCTGACGAGATATGATGAAGTTTTAAAGGTTGGTGCTTATTGAAGTTTGAGTGTAAACGTTAATGGCTCGGAATGAACCACTTGGTTTGGTTTGAGGCCAGTTGTGTTGCTGTGATGTCGGCTAATGTACTTGCCGGCCCAGCCAAAGTTTGTAAATAGTGTGCAGTTTAAGTAAACCTCCGTATTTTGCTGTGAGGAGATCTTGCTCCAGACTCCGTCCTTCAACGTGTCGCTGCGGTCATCAGAACCATCGAGGGAGAAGACAAATTCCCAAAATTAAACGAGGTATCTTATGCGGGGTGTCAAACAAGAAATATTCGCAGGCCTTGTCCGAACCTTCCTCTACAATTGCGGGCTTCCTTGCTGAAGTGACAGCCATGGAAAGAGCCCTTTGCAAGCGTTCCCGGCGGTACGGTCGTGACGTCTTCGAATTATCGAACGCCGTTCATACGGCATCCCGAATGAACATTCCGGACTTGCGGTAACTGATCCGAATGGTTGTCAGATAGGAGCTCCAATAAATGCTGGTAACCGCCGCCCGGCCAGCGCGAATTTCAGTGGAGGAGATGCTGCGCGATCAGATTCTACAAGCCGTAGGTACCACAACATAACGAAGTACCACTCCGCTACGAGCAGGAACCAGTCCGCATAAGTTATGCGGAAGCTGCCCGAAGACGGTCGCTATACGCGGCCTCAGCCGCCGTTCACCCCACCGTTCAAACAGAAGCAGTATTCAGGCGTCTCTGTGCAGCACTTGCCCAGGCGTCCAGGTCACGGAAAATCGACTTCTGGCGGACCCCCGACTCCAGGCCCCACTGCTTCCATTGCGGAGAGGCTTGCCACGTCTACAGGACGTGCCCATACCGGCGAGTGGGTCTCCGTGGGTTCTCTCCAAGTGCACCTTGCCCGCGCCCTGGTGAGGGACCTGTGGAGACAGAGAACTTCCTCGTGAGCCGAGACCGTTCATGCTAGAATGGAAGACACCGCGAGCCTCGTTCTTCGTCGCCTGCTCGATACCGGTCACCATGTCGTTTTCCTGTGACGCCCGCCGTCGTCTGTCATCCATCCCTGCCAGCCCGGAAAACTGAGTTCATCTACCTCCGGAGGTGACGCCGCTGACACCGAAGGAATGGAATATCCTCCATCTAGATGACTACGACGACAACAGACCAACGTCTACACGCGCTCACACGATTCCAGGCACGTCGTCACGTCGGAGATAATGGTTACCGTAGACGACGACGAAGTTACGGCCTTAAGGGACACTGGTGCCAGCAGCTTGGTTATGAGTAAAGATCTCGCGGTAAAGTTAAAGAAAGTTTATGCGTAACGGAGAGGATCACAAATCCTTACAGCTGGAGGTCATCTATTAACCCCCGTCGGCCGCTATACTGCTTGTGTAAATATTCGTGGATTTACTTACCTCGGAGTATTCATCACCATGCCTGTTTGTTGGATCTCGTACTGGTATGGACTTCTTGCAGGTGAATTGAGCTATAATTTACTTGGAAAAATCAAGCGTGATTTTTCTACAGCGAAAGCTATAGCGAACGATCATAGCGCCGACGAAAACGCTGAAACCTCCCGCATCACTGCCGACAACGTAACAGTACCGCCCCGGAGCAGCCTAATGAATGACGTTGGTAACATGCGACGCATTCGACGGCTACGAAGGCATCGCCGAGGCGAACATTCCGCTACTGCTTGAGGGGAACCTCTCTGTCGCTTGAGGGGAACCTCTCTTCAGAACGGGTGCTCATTAATGCTGCTGACCAAATTCAGCAAGGAATACCAGCACATACCGCAAAGCACAGCTGTCGCCTTCCTGCAGAAAGCAGCTGCTTTGGCAGATGTCGCAACGCTAGCAACAGCTTTGCAGCAAATTGTAACTTTGGAACGTATCTGGAACGCATTCTAGGAGTCCGACTTTTATGTGGAGTGTCAGATGAAGGCTTGTCAAGGCGCTCAGTTGTGCTAGTTGGCTTTGTGTTATCTTTAGTGGAAATGCGCTTTGGACGTGGTGGAAATGTCGCACAGCCTTAAGCACAATAACGTTGCCGTCATTCGAGGTATAACTAGCTCGTACTTCTGGTAAAACCACAATTTAGTTGTTTACAGCCCTATGTAGTTGACGTTCACAAGATTAAGATCAGTCAACGAAGGAATATATAGTATTTGATTTATAAGGCGACACAAAAGGATTAGTAGTTTATTACTGACAAGTTGATGCAGAGGGAAAACACTAAGGGCCGTGCAAAACGATGGCAGGTGCTGATGAAAGTGGAGTGAAAGTGAAAAAAAGTGAATGTCTTGAGGTGTGTTTGTGTAAGCATAAAAAGTTGCCGAGATGGGACGAAAACATATTGTCCAACGAAGAGAGGTAGTACTTCAGATGACTGACTAAATGCCGCCCTGACGAAGACAAGTCCACTTGTCGAACGAAACTTTGGCTCCTGAGACATTCCCTGTTTTAAATCTTATTTTGCAATCTGTTCATCGATATCACTAAATGCGTAATACAAGAAAAGGAGGACTTCGCTTGAAAATTAAGGCTGTTTTGATACTGATATAGATACCGAAGGAAAGTTTGTGGCAACGACTGAGCATGCTCACACAATTTCAGATGCTTATCAACGACTAATCCCATGAATTTTGTGGATGCAGATGTTTTAATGGTCAACTTTTCGACAGAAATCTCTCGCTGGGCTGGTGAATTGTTCCAGGAGGGTAGCTTCAGCCATAGTTTTGAAGCTTCCCGACATTACGAGACCAGTTCGGCCTCTTCCTCAGCGGATCACTGTTGGGTTTGTGGTGGTGACGACGCTTCTTGTTCGCCTAGTGCAGCTCCTCTTTTCCCAAACATCGTGGAGGCCGTGTGTATGCGTGAAGGCCATCGTTCCCGTGGACCTGTTGATGTTTTCTCGAGTGTTCTGTGTATGCCAAGATTCCAGCAGGGGCCATCTTGAAGGATAAACATTAGCGAAGATACACTGAGGGGAATAGCTGGGGAATAGCTGATGGGAATAAAACAGCTTGAAATCAGTCTTCGATGGATTTATTCGTAATGCATTCGAATCACACCAAGGGTGAACGTTATGTAGATCGACATCTAGTAGTTGTTGGAGAATGACTAATTCGTTGTGTGCGGTAAAAGTTGCGTTATCATTTGCGTAGAGAAAGCTGTTGGTGTATTTCTAACGAAGCAGCAAGTCGTTAATGAAAAGCAAAAACAAAAGGAATCCCAAGACTAATCCCTGAGAACGCCTGTGTTAGCGATTTAGGGTGCGGAGGAACGGTCATTTATTTTAACATTCTGTGTCTTATTATTTAGATAGCTTTTAATCAGTCATAACTGTTGTCCACACATGCCACAAACGGCAAGGTTATGAAACAAGATATAGCCATCGATTGTATCGAATGTCTTAATAAAGTCAATAAACACAGAGTAGGCCCTTCTCTATTGCTAATTCAACTCTGTCATTGATCCCATCTTCAACTGCCTCACTAAGAAACAGTAAAATACAAATTGGGCTATCGTTTTAGTGCATTCGCGATCACGTTTATTAAAGACAGGGACTAGTTTACCAGCTTCTAGGCTTTGAGGAAACACAGCTGCTGAAAAATTTTTGTTGATCAAATGAGCCATGATTGGTGAGAATTGTTTCGATACAAGATTGATTGTACAAAGAGACATTTTATCAACCCATGGGCCAGTATTCTTTAGGGATCAGATAACTTTCACAACTACTTCTGGTACCGTGGGGTAAAAAGAGAAAATCTGAGGAGTGCGCGGACGACTTGGCAGTGCGAGTTCTCACTGAGAGGTTTTGTATCTGCCAGGGTACTGAAATGGAACTGAAAGCGCGACACTTCGCGCTGCGATTCTTTTACCAAAATATTGTCTGTCGTCCTCTTGTACCCGCTCATAGAATCTTCTTTGCTTTATAACAGCGACGCTCTTAAGGAGATCGTAGGTTCCATTTAATACTCGATCGAGACATAAGACATAAGATTTCGAAGCAGGGTCGTTTGAAGTCAAACCATGGAGCTGCCGGTCACAATTTCCTATGGAGTGTTCGTATTCGAGTTTGAAAATCTGTCGGGAACAATTATCTGTACTATAAACGATACACTATGGTCACCTTTCAACGCCCATAAGACACTTGAATGTTTGACTGCATATTTATGGCGACACTTCGAACGCCAATAAAATTCTTGAGCCAACCATTGGAATTATTATCGGCGCTCTTTGACTCAACGGCTCATGTACGTTGCTTGTGGGATTAATTTCGCGAGCAGCATACCCCGACAGAAATGCAAGCACATTCGAAGCAGGTAGTCAAATGGCGCTCGCGTTAGTGGCCAGTGTTCTTGCTCAGAAATTCGCAGCCGTACAGTGGAGCGAGCTTCACTTATCGAGAGCAAAGGCCACGGCGAATTAATTGATCTTGGGCAGACAGCAATGTGTCACAACTTCCATGCGATCTGTTGTGTGGCCGCTGCGTACATCATTTATAGCAGCGAAGCTGCTTAAAGGGACACTGAACAAAAATCTAAACATTTCGCGGAAGCGTTGTAATTTGACCCTAACGACGCCCTTGATTCGGTAAGCAGTGTTCATTTCACGTATTTTTGATCAGATGGCGGACTGTGAGCGTTCAGTAGCTGCCCGTCGGCACGAGCGCCGAGGTCCTGACGTCATGTATGGCTGGACAGCAGCAGCAGCAACAGATGCTCGAAGCGACCTCAAGCGCCTTCCTTTTCAGCAAATGAGTTCTTCCCGTTCCGTATGGGTTCCAAGCAACGCCGCCGCACTGCCCTGGCAGCCCTCCTGCACTTATGGCAATGCAATGTTAAGAGAGGTTATGCGTGTGTGTCTTTTCACTACTGAAACGTTCCGTGTGGTCGTTCCAATAATTCCGTATGTTTCCGTAAGACTGATATGGAAAAATATGGAAAATATACGGCAAGTATATGGAAAAATTATGGACTTCGTATGGAAAATATGGAATTTTTGGAATACGGAAAGGGACTTTTTCAGTAGGGTTATAATGCTGCTGATACCGTGAGATCCAGTCCTTTGCTCTGTTCCATTTGTGGTCGCCTTTCTGCCTGTGTCGCGGTAGGGCGGCCCTCAGCGAAGGCACTGTTACTGTCAACACCTTCAATGAGCGCCTGGACAGGATACCAATTTCCTCATTTGTAAATCGGGAAAATTGGTATTCAGCTCCTTCCAGATTCAGGCTTTGAACCCAGCTCCTCCAGAATTGAAGGCGGACGCCATAACAGGCCAAGGCGGCGGCATCGTTCAGGTAACTCGGGGGGAGTATAGTGAAAGAGAAAATAAGCTGTAGAAGGGCAAGGAAGAGAAAGCACGAGCATTAACGGCGGGATTCGAGAAGCATGCAGCGGCATGGGCGTTGATGCGAATGGAGGGAGGCGATCGGTCGGAATTAAAGGAGGCTGGGTGCGTTTGCTAAGTGGGAGGAACGGCAGTATCCGGCAAGAATGACATCACAGAAACGTAACTTCCTCTAGTCCACGTAGTGCTCGCTAGGTGCGCTACTTTGCTCAATCTATTAATTTCATCATTTTGGTTTATGCCTGGCAACGACGTTTTGTAAACCTTTCTCAGCACCCAATCTTTCATTTTGGCAAAAGATCTTGGCGGGAAATTTTTGCTCAGTATCGTTTTACGCTACCTCAAACCTCTGTCGTGCCACAGTGAAGCTGCTTAGTCCAGGCATAATTTGACAGGCACCATGCAATACCACGTGACATTGCATTACCTGATTTTTGCGGAAGTTTGCCACGTGGCAATGCGTTCTTTGCATTTTGGGGGATCACGGGATATGTTTCCGTCAAAATCATGTAAATATAATCAGGTGACATATTTCCGCGAAAATATCACATGACTATCCAATAATCTATTTCAGTAAACTATCAGTCAGCTTCGCTGTTATCTGCCATGCGCGACCTAGCAGAAGCTGTGTACTCTATTTTCTTTTTTTCAACAAGTAGCGGGCAGATAATAACGAGCAGGATGCCGTGAATGGTTTCGTTAGTGTGTTCGGTTTCTCGCTTTCGAGTCCTAGGCGTCTCATGCATCACGTAGCATATTCCGCGGTAATATGCGCAAACCAATATGCGTTTTTGCGTATGCGATTGGCGCTGTTAGAAGACGGAAAGTGAGGGGCGTAACTGCCCAGGATTAACATTCCGAATGCAGGATGACGTTGCCTTCAGTGTATTTTTTGGTGCAAGACATACCTTGAAGTTTACTAATGCTGTTGAAATATTGGATCGTATTCGTGCGATTAGCTGACAGCGTGGCTTGACAGCCCCATATAGGCATGTCAGCTGGCATCCAATACATTTTTTTTTCGTGTTTTTGGTTTGAAATCCCAGTTGGACAGCTCAGTAGTTCCAGCTACCTCGGCAATGCTACGGCTAGTGCGATCCATACAAAAATTGGCCGAGCTACCTTATGATAACCATTTCGCAGGATGCAACTGCATACGCATAGGAAAACAGACCTCGGAAACGTGCACATTCTACTGTGATATTATCATTTAAAGTATTAAAGTGTACGTGCACATAATCAACTTCTAGGGTCCCACTATCGTCGCTCGATTTTGGGACCCTCGTCTGCGCACTGTTAACCATGAACCTTTGTATATTGAGCGAATAATAAACTGCAACTGAGCATGGGCAAGGAACGACGCTGTGGCTTAACAGCCTACAGAATGAATGACCTAAGCAGGGCACTCGAAATAGTAGTTGCCATTGAGCCCGCAAGGTAGCCTTGATTGCAGTAAACATATTGCCAAGGCGCAGAAATGGCCCAAATACCTTGCACAATCATACACATTTAAAATAACCAAGAACGGGCATATTAAATATGTGTCTTAGATGAATAGTTCCTAGGTATTTTTATCATGATAAGTAAATGATTAAGGTTCTTGGTGCCTCCCTGAAACATCGGTAATTTCTGCCGAGCTCCTGTTGCTTTCTAAGCAAAGGTAGAGGTGCACTTTCCAGATATTCTGAAAACATTTTCGAAGGAAGCTTTCCAACGTTGCAGGCCTGTGGTTTCCAAAAGGGGACCGCGCTTCCGTTAAATACCTGGGAGAAGTAAGCCTATTTTCAAGCAAATGAAATGTGCCAGACGCCCATATATATTATTGAAGGTGGGCAAATGGTTTTCATGGCACCAGGATCTTAGCGCTTTGTCATTTAACTGATGGCAGGTGCTCAATTTGCTGCGGTTGGTCCTACGCATCCTTGTGTTTGCATGTTCCATACAAAGCGAAAATGCGAAATAAAGTTGCCGATTTCATCGTTGGTTAATTCCACAAAATATTTGTGCATATAGCTTGTCCAGGTAGTTTGACTCTTCTTCAGGGTTGATTGTCTCAGTGTTCGGCTGTATCTACGCCTCCTTTTGTTTGCATTTTCACTCCACAGCGAAAAATAAACGACAGTTGGCCATTACTTTGCTCCGTAATTCCCGGAAAAGTTTCGCATATCGCGTGTCTAAATAGCCTAATTGCCGTTCCAGGTTGTCTCTCTTAGTGTTTATTTACTGTCCTGAATTTAAACATAGATAATTCATTATTTTCTATGTACTGCACTTTCTTTCATCTGTGTATTTCAATCTACGCTTTCATTCAGCTACATATGGTCCAGTGGATGGCTCAATAAGTTGTTCTTAATGCGGCAGTGCTATTTCTAAACGTGTTTTTTCGCTGCCTATGCCGCAGTATGCTGCCTTTCTGTTGCAAATATACATGAAACAAACAGCCTACCTTTTCACGCTCCTTAATTACTACATAAGGGCTTGTCCGATTCCCTACTTCCTACTGTGGCTTGACGACGGGTCGTTTTTTTTTTTCTGGCGCAGGTGAAGGTTGGGCTTTCTGAATTTTTTTCGCCAGTTTCTGAGCAGTCTTCGTACTTTGATAGGTTTCTAACAAGCTTCCTTACAGTCCTCGTCGCCCTCACCCCCCCCCCCCCCCAAAAAAAAAGAGCATTACATTTGCTTTTGCTTGCAGTAGATATTTGGATGTATCTAAAGCGGCATCCGTTTATGAAATGTCCCAAATACTCCCGTATCGTCTCTGAAATGAGCAGATATTCGTCGGGTGACACACCCCACTGCACAGGAATTTCTAGCAGTCAGCGAATAGTGCATTCTCACGTGCAGCATGCGCCAGGCATACACACCGAATTGTTGCGCTAGAAACTAAAAGGAAACCGACGCTGCCAGACGAGTTCCTATAGCCTTGCCCGCATGAGTGGTACGACTCTCGGGGACGCTATGCCTAAATATAAGAGTAAGTATGTGTGTTCGATCTTATTTAGCATGCATTCCACATGACGAAAGAAATATATCTGTGTTAGGCTTCTAGAATATTCATGGGTTCAGAACGTAGCAGCTGGGCGTCTTAGTTAACATTGTAGAAGAGGTGAGTGGACACCTTTACTAAAGAAAAGCATCGTCATTGGCACGAGTTGCGAGCAAAACACCTACGAGATCATCGATGCTCTTGAAATCGCCAGGTCAGGGCTTTCATGCATAAGCACACGTTCTATCAGTTCATCAAAAAAAAAATAGAATGATTGAACAAAACGCAAATGCAAGGCTTCATACGAAACAATGCGTAGCATCTTAAAGACCGCATCAGTTTGCTCCATCCCCTGTCTATCTTCTAATTTTATTTGTGTCTTCTTGACTCGGGCAAGCGATTGCGCCTCCGTGCGCCGCTAAACACATGTATTTTCAGTGTGGTCAACAAATAAACGGTTGGTTGAAAGCGAGCGCTGTGTCAATCCCTCATGATGATGATGACAATAATGATGAACTTTTAAATATTGTGGATGCCCGCTTCGCGGGATTGTCCAAGACCTGATATGAAGTTTTAGTTAATCTTGAGCGAATACCGCAACATTATGAATACAAAAGCATACAATATTAATATCACATGAGCGAAAAGGAAAACAGAGAAAAAAACTATGTAGACTGTTTGTGCACTAGTACTACCAAAACATGGAAAGTGACTTTTTTTACAATGCATAAGCTTTATCATAGCATTAAGAACTTTGGCATGTGAATAATCGCAAGCGTATTCGCTTTCATGTCTTTGCAAATCCGCACACTGCACCAAAGATGTCCCTGTAGCTGAGGCACAGTAACGAGGCACCAAAAGTAAGGATAACTTCCAATGACAAGGTTAGCCGAAATTTAGAAAGCGCAATTACCAGGTGTCTTTTTTTTAATGTATACTGGCGACGTTTTAAAAAATAATTATCTATTTTTTCAATTTCCAGACAGAATTGGCACAGAGGCGATATCACCAGACCAGCCCTGTGCGAGTCAAGATTTATTGAGCGACTCGGTACCGTAATCTCGTACGGTACCGATTAGTGTCGTGAGAGACGCCATCGGCTTTTCCATAGGAATTTTAAGTGTGAAAATTCTCCCGATGTTGTTAATGTCTCAATGGCCTCCCTCTGGATAGCATACGCCCGATATCTTAGTGTAGTGCGAAATTCCAACGGTGGGAGAACCGATACTATTGGTCCGTGAAGCGATGCTTTTGCTAACGAATTGGCTATCTCATTGAGATTTAACCCTCTGAGACCAGGAATCCATAATAGTTTTACTAGGTTTAACTGTGGAGGGACTAAAGTGAGGGACGTCGGTAGGGCAGCAGACTTAGGAGAAGCTGTTGATGTAGTGCAGACTGAAAGAGAATCTGTTACGATCACCGCACTGACTGCATCTGATGGGAGTTTCCGCAATGCTAAGAGTATCGCTAAAAGCTCAGCTGCAAATATAGGGGTGAAATCTGCGAGTCTTTTTGAATACGACCAGTTGAGCGACGAGGAGGAAATGGCCATCCCTGCCTTTTCCTCTTTCGCGGAAGTATTTGTGGCTATTATATACTTAGCTTGTACTTGAGCAAGGTAAACTTGTAACAAGTTGTTTAAAAACTCCTCTTGCATTGCTGCGTGTTTCATTCATAGCATAAACCACAAAATGTCGTTTTAAAAGCCACTTCTTGAGATACCACGCAATTGGTGTGATCGGTGGCATGCGAAGCGCTCGACGCCTCATTGCCTATGTCTCATTCTTTCGCGTTGAGGAACACTCTAAAAACTTGAGCCGGTGTCGCAGGAGTGAAACGGCCGAGCTACTCTTTACGGCATCGTTCTACTCAAGCAAAACGTCGGATGGAATGAAATATATTGCTCACTCGTAATGAAACGAGAGAGCGATGTGTGCTTTGTAATCTACCTTCATCTGAGAGAGTGAAATTTCCGTATACTCTTGCGGCATAAGAGAGTAAAATGCAATTTCACTCCTACTCCACACGTGTGATGCTCGCACTTGCCGCCACAGACATGGAGACTGGGATGGGAGTGGACGATTGAAGACAACAGCCGCTTTATGAAGTGTGTTTTGACGCAACTAGCAGCGACCTTGCTATGACATCCACGTGCAAGTCTACAAGCTTTGGCGTACGAACGCGTACAGTGTACGTTTAACAAATGGTGCCTTCCTCGACTACGAGGCTCAATCAAATGGAGCCATAGCAAGCTGCCTCTCCCGTTTTTTTTTTGCCCGATCGAACCGGCGTACCCGTGCTATTGAAACCCGCAAGCCTGCACGCCCCGAATTCTTCGCTACATGTGCAAAACGAAGAGGAATGCACTTTCAGCGATACAGTAAGCTGTTGAGATTGTCGACGGCTGGTTTCAGAAGAATCACTGGATATAACTTATACTTGTAAAGCAAGAGGCTTCGCTACGACTTCGGCAACCAGCAGTATGACAGCCATGAGCGCATCGATGGTGAAAGTACCGTTACTTCGATGTGTCCAGCCCGTAAGCCTGGTAAGTACATCACAGTACCCTGTTCATGTCAGAGACCTATCTTTCATTTCTGTGCCGAATAGTACAGATATTGTGATCGCCAGCAGTTGTCCGCCGTACGGACGTGGTCGACGGAGTCGAAAGGGGTCGCCGTCGCAATGAAGCGGGTGGTAGCGGAGCACTTGGGTGCCGGTTTTCTTCGCTGGTGTTGATGACATTCAGCCGCTGTTATGTTCATACATGCTTCCTCAGGTGCGTCTTACATCTTCGCGAACCAGCACTGCGAACGCACGTTTGCCCATAGATCAGAAAGCCAGCTCGTGATAGGAATGCGTTAATTTAAAAGACGTATATTCTGCGCGTTTAGATTAACATATACGTGTGGTGTTGGCTACCTATGAGCCAATGGTAAATATACACCCGCTCTATGCATACTATTTGTTTAATAGCGCTGAACAGTATTTTAACACTGGCCCTACATAGCAGGTCAAGCATACGGGTTATATACACCGGACTGTAGTGTAAGACTATGTATCTCGAGTGGGCTGTGGGTTGTGTCATGTTAGTGTGCATGTTCTATGTTCAGTTTGATGTAATTAAAGACCGACTAATTGCAGCTTGCTCGAAAAACGCAGTTCTTGCTTCTTCTTTGTTCTCTGCTACTCCCTCTGCGTGAGTACTAGCACCCCACTCAGTGAAGTAGTAGAGCACTCTTCAAAAGTGTTAGAATCCCCTTCGGAGGTGTCCTACAATGTTTTGGCGAGAGTAATGATGCTGTGTCAGGTGGACTGTTAAGGTCATGCCTCAAGGGGTTACTGTACTCTGCATAAAATTGGGCAGATCTAATCTGAAAAAGGCCGTTAAATTTGGGATCACCAAAGTACTCCCCTAAAGTGAGTGCCCAATACTTTCTGTCTTTGGAGTAAAGGCGTTACACTCAGCGTAGACAATTTTTTGCAAACCGAGAGATACCCGGCATGCCCGACATATAGATATGCCGGGCACAAGGGCATCAGTCATGCGTCTACGTCCATGCCCAAGGTACGACGAAATATCGTCAGTGACAATAGAAAACGAATAATAGCTTTATTTAGCAGGGCGAGGTGCATGCTGCAGTGCGCAGAGACACGTGTCATCGGGAGTGTTCAGCAGTGTCTTCCTGCCGTTGCGAGCAAACCTCGATAAAGGCGTGCCGAGCCATAACAATATCGAATATTTCGTACACCGGTATACCAGCGCATGCCCACACTGCAACTGCATTTAAGTCGAAACAACCAGCAGCGCTTCGACTGGTGTTCTAGAAGTATTACTGCAAGAGCTAATGCAATATCTGAAACACAAACCACGCGGTTGGGTAATATTTCTTGCTGCCGCACACTTATCTGTGCCCGTGTCCTTGCGTTATGTGTAAAACGTCAGCACGCTTAACACAAACCCTCAGCCGTGCGGCCAGGAACGCATTGCAGTTGTGCCAGCGCCACGCCGTGTTAGGCATGTTAGGCGCTTCTGCCGAGAAAATCGGTCTGCTTACAGCGCCTCGCGATAGCTGGGGCGAAACTCGACTTTACTCATCGACTTGAATCGGTGGGGACAGTGCACTCATTTCACGGCTTCGTTCCGCCGCGTTTAGTATTTTTGGTGGAGTGGTTGTACCCAACGCTTCTCGGCCCAGGAATCTGCGGGAGCACGACACGGCCGTGCTACTGAGCATTCGTCTTAAGCTTACCGGTAGCAGCACGTTGAAACTGCCCACAACAAAAAGGTACGTCTTGCCACTTTCGTCCGCGTAAAATGAGACCTCATAACATGGCCTTTAGAACACAACGTGCTCTAATTTTGTGATGAGGATGCTTAGGAGCGATGAAATCCAAGGTAGGTCCCACACATTGTGAGAACTGATGTTACGTGAAGCAGTCACCGGGAATGTTACTTATGCCTAATTATTTGAACTTGAAGCAAGTTTTACTGTTAAGAAAATCAATTGTCGGGTTGCGGAACTGCGCTGTACAAAGTGCGTTGTTAGGCTGGCAACGTGTTTTACCAGGCACGTTGCCAGTGCTGTGCTAACTACAGCGTTGCTCTTACTGTCTCACATTGGCAGGAACGTTATAGCACAGGCGTCTGTTGTGTTGAACAGAAAGGCGCACTACGCTGTTCTAGTGTGCTTATCAGAGGACTCGTGTATTCAAAGACTGCGGTGGAACATATCTTCGGAATCCATGTTGAGCGACAGAAGTGCACTTGTGCTGTTCCTCACATTTTCATTAGAGCGGCTAACACAGTTTAACGATAAATCCTTAGATAGGTATCGCAACCGTTGCTGCCGACCCCATAGATTGGTGCACGACATTTATAAGCGGTTGTGACGAAGAACGCCGAATCCAGGCTGTGAAACATAAACCATCTCATTGCGAGAACATGAGCCTAGCAGAGACAAAGAAAACTTCGATTTAGTATCAGAGCGACAAACGATATCATCAGTAGGAAGTGATCAGCGCGAAGCATGCCGGCTCATAACGGACTCCAATATTACGTTACACATTTATCAGTAATGCTCGTGCAACACTTGGAAAGCACTCCAAAGGCTTTGCATGTCATAATATCAAGAGTTGCATACATTCATGAAACTAGCTTACGTATGTTCTCGCACTGCCTACGTCAAAAAACATCCGAATTCAACAGTGAAAATGGCTGTCACCATGAAAGAAAACAGGCGAAGTACACGGTTTAGCATAAGGCATGGCGAATGTTCTCTGGCACCTTGGGGAAGCCACCTCGGGGACCCAGGTGTCAAGATTCACGTTGCGTGCACATTTTACGTTGCGTGCACAGGCCATCGGAAACAGCATGCATTTTTGTCAAATAACCCACACGAATTGTGCACTCAAACTGAATTTCTAGTTGTTTCCACCTTAATTCCCGTAGGCTGAATGGTATTACGTTCAATCACGTCTGAAGTATCCGGGCAAACCAAGGGCTCAACCCTCCCAGTATAAGCCACGAGTGATTGCGCTGCGGCTGTTCGTGACGTGCACAAGTACGTTGCGTTGGTGATGCCATGAGTACATGTTCGTGTAATATCGCGCTGAATATGAGCTGCCCCGCGGGGGCACGCTGTTAGGTTTTACAGTCAAGCGCTATTTGAACGTTATCGCGCTATCGTCGACCAAGAAAGACGAAAACGCCACGGCCCAGAATCCTCTTTCCAGGAAAGGAAATTTTCCTCGCTCTTTTTGCTGTTACTTAAGCAGCGATCACGAAGAGAAGGTGCTACTTGACCGCGGTGGTAGCCGTCTTGGCGACCGCAACGGTCCCACCCGGTCTACACTTCACCTCAGCAAATAGAAAAAAAGATAGAGAGAAAACGTGCCGAGCTTATCGTGGGGGCGAGCGTTGTAGCGTAGAAGAGCCTACAAGAAAGAGAAGAATGAAAACCTAGGATTTCATGAAAACCTCTTGTTGGGCGAGTTGGTACATTCTTGAAACCTAAAGGCACCGGCGAAACCAGACGACACAGAAGGAGAGACAAGGACACACGAGCGCGGACTAACAACTGGATTTATTTGGAAAAAATGACGTGGTTTTATAAGTGCCTCAAAGAAGTATGGGAAATGGAGGGGGACAAAAAGAATAAGAGGGGGGGGAAGGTGACATGTCAACCACGCAGGCGCAAAAACAACCAGGAAAGCACAAGAAACCAATCCAATATATTGCTTAGCAATGTAACCCCCCCCCCCCCCCCGTAGCCGCATCAAGAATATTAAATTCTGCGTCAAACAGAGCGATAGACGGGGTGCTTATGCACTTGCTGCCAAGTTTTCTAATATGGTAGGCTAGAATTTCGCGCTTCCGAATTTTGGCACTTGGATCTTGGGACCTACGGACGCTTGATGCTCTCCCGATTACCTTCAAATCACCCTAGACTGTACAGTCACAGGCGACCGCGACCATCTTTTGGCCTTCTGTTTTCTATCTGGTCAATAAAAAATTGACATTTGACATTCTTTTTAGTTATGACGTTTTGCCCTGCGGCGGTATCAGTTTGAGAAATGACAACAGCCGCAGTTGCCATTGGTTGATTTGCTAGCCCCGTGACGACTGGCGTCCGCTACAGGACAAGACCGTTCTTACCATGCGACACTTTGGCACACGCGCAGAAAAAAGGACGCATCGGAATCGCGGTGAGATTTTGAAGAGTTTGCAAGGCGCATAGACTTTGAAGGCGAACAATTTGCCGAATGGGTTGTTGCGCAAGAGGCTACGGAATTAGAGGAAGAGAAGGACGAGCAGGAACAGCTGCAGTTTTGAAGTTAACTCGAGGAGTGAAAGCTAAGAACACTTCAGTCAGAACTCAAACTCGCCTAGCAAAAGGGTTTGGTTAGGTTGTCCAAGTGATGACAGCGAATACCACTCTGAGGAACATTGGGCGGTGGTCATAGATTTTTCATGTATTCCCTTAGCTAGGGCAATACATAACAGGGTGGTCCTCGAAGACTGTACGGATAACTCGTCTCCGAATGGTTTCGCTTCTAGTGAGATTTCAGATGGTGATGTGTCTGGCAGAAAGTTCGATCGCCTAAACGGAAGACTCGATAGTGTGCAAGAATCAACAGCTAAAGCGCAAGAACCTCTGGTCGAGAATCGCAGCCCGCTATACGTGCGCAGCACCAAGCATAGTCTGTAGCGTTTTCAAGGGTGTCATACGGCTTAGAATGCATCTCGCCTGAGGCGTAGGGTGGATTGCCGCCTCATCGACAGCAAGAAAGCACTGAAATCTGTGAAGGAGCGACACGAACGCATCTGAGTTGCTGTGGATATGACCTCGCGTAACACACCAAAACGCTAGTGTAAGAGAATCGGCTCTTCCAGGGACGCTTTTTGCAGCTTCTTTGCGTTGAGATCGCTGCACGTAGAATAGTTTACGAGCTGCCGCTCATGGCTCCCGAGATAGCACGTGCACCAGCGCCATCTCAGCAAATCAGCAACCCCCTCCCCTTCGCGTTTTTTCATGCTTGTTAAAAACGGGCGGCGCGTTTTCTCTCCACTTCGACAGCAGGCGTCCAGACCGGGGCGATATTATTGCATGCACCCTCCGAGAGACGGAGATGGGCCGGGCCCGTTTGTTCTCTGCTTCAGCCGTTTTCATTGCCCCCACTCGCGTGCTTTTATTCTAGAGACCCTACTTTGGGCACTGGGGGCTTCTGGAGAAAAAATATCAGAAAAAGGGGACGTTCCACTCGCAGTTGCTTTAGCGTATGACTGCGCTCGGCTGTGCAGCAAGGGGTGCCGCCGTAGGGCTCTCCAAAGTTTCTGTGCATACACGCCCGTGAGCTTGCTAGGGCCGCAGAGCGAGTGCAAAATATGCGAGCCAATTTTTTTGTAAAGCTGGCTAAATATCAGAGGTTCTCAAATTATGCGAGGGCGCAAATTATGCGGCTAAATACGGTGTGTATTCTGAGGCTATGTTGCAAGGCTATGAATAATATATTTTCTTACGAGTTCGTTTCAGATCCATCCAACTTTTGCCCCTTACCGTGCATTTTGAGGTATGAAAGCGAGAGACAGCGCAAAGCAATTCAGAATATTCGATGGAGCTATTATTGCTACTATGAGAAAATACTAAACGGGCCTTCTAACGTCCCTAGTCGCATGCTCTGGCGCGAATGGGAAAACTACTTCTGTTTTATTACTGCACATAAAATGGCCAAACTAACGAATGTCGTGTTCTCGAGATATTAATTATCGGCCTAGACTATTTGGAGTCTTCATTTGTGTCTCTTTAAGCACATATCTTTTAATTGATTTGCTGAGCCTGTTCCCCAGCCACCTAATAAAGGATGTTTTGATGACGAGAAATCATTGGGGATAACACGAAATGTATGGTGCTTGCATGGCCCAAGAACAATCAAACTTACAAGCGCAAGTAAGCTGATAGATCTAACTGCACTACCGACACATCGCAAAGTTGAAAGATGGCTTATCGCAGTTTGAACTTAGGCACAAAAACAAACTGTACAGAGGGATACACAAAGCGCTGAAAACAGACTCGCCGCTGTTGAACGAAGGACATAAGGAACAGAAGTATTCTTGCCAGTTACTTTGATTTGTGTACACGGAAAATTGTGTAAGCAGAAATGGTTATTCTTCCGAAATATGCATGCGAGAGTTCTGCATTCATTGTGCAATCAGATAGAGGCCTTGCAGGCTTAAACACTTGCAAATAAATATTCACTGTTCTCACAGCTGGGTTGTGTGCATGTCTGGTGTATGCTTTATTAAGATAGCGGTTTAAATATATACCTTCATTTCCCCAAAAAAGCTCGCCACGATGGTCTAGTGATATGGTACTTGGCCGCTGATCCGAGTGTCGCGGGATCGAATCCCGGCTGCGGGAGCTGCATTTCGATGTAGGCGAAATGTTGATGCCCGTGTGCTGTGCGATGTCAGTGCACGTTAAAGAACCCCAGGTGGTCAAAATTTCAGGAGCCCTCCACTAGGGCGTCTCTCATAATCAGAGCTGGTTTAGGGTCGTTAAACCCCACATAACATTTCCCCAAAAAACTCACCTGATCCACTTAAGAGCTCTACCTGCGTCTTTTTCTCTTACTCTGTGTTATGCGCCATCTATTGAAATTGACAGCGTGTTTCACCCACAGGTTCAATCCCCGATAGCTTTACAAATAGGACCATACCTTCACGGACACTCGCTGCCGAGCCTTCTAAAATGCTTGCCACTTTAGTAGTTTTTTCTCAATTAAACGAGACCATGCTAATGGAGAAACGTAAACATACTCCCAAAGTAATTTAGAAAATGCCCCGTAGTCAGACGCTGTCGAATTTGGCTGTCTTTCCCTTTATTGGGATTTGTATTAAGTGTCGTGGGCATATTCAATGCGACTAACGGCCTCTTTGACGTTTCACGCACGTTGCCGAGCAGGTGATCATATCCATGAATGCATTGCAATTCTTGTCCTCTGCCCGCTTTTCACAGGCATTCTTCGTAGGATTGTAGTGATAGAGGCCCTCTCGCATATTTCCCAAACCTAAGTTGTAGGGACAATAAACGCAAGCTATGAAAAGAAAAAAGACACACGTCAAAAAATTAGTGATAGAATGAGTTATGCCCTGAATGAAAACAAGTAAAATAACGTTACTTTAGTGTACGAGTAATTTATACTACAAAGTACGAACATGCACCTTGTAGCGTACAGTGACGCACTTTCCATAATTAGAGCTAGCTGAACATGAGTGACGAACATTGATTGCAACAAGCGTATTCACGAAAGGAAAGCCCTAGACATCAGTTAGAACAGAGCTAGCACATCTGTAAAAATGTTTTTAGGTAACAACGATTACATGTGTAAAGATTGATGGTCTTCAGTAGTGTTAATCAACACGGTTTGAGAACAGCAACGGAATCCCGGCAGAAATCGTATTTTAACTGTTTATTACTCTTGTATGAGTTTAAAAGATGGAAACACAATATCATGTTAATGCCGCTGTGAGGAAGAATTCTGCTAGATACAGATCACTATAGCTACTCTGTTTTTCTTTCGTGGTTGATGCCATATTTAACTGAGTATTTCAAAACTTGACTATCGGGGAACTCAACGTTGTTCCAATAATTCTGCATCCTGGCGTGGGCGCCGTTCAGCTCCTCCGCTGCAGCAGCGCAATAAAATGTGTGACTATCTGCTGGCAACAGTGCGAGAACTTAACACAAGAATATCCCACTTGGAGTACTGAAGAAAAAACTGAAAATCGGATGGTGCTCCTGGTACACGCTTGAAATGCCGTCTCAAATACGCTATTATCTGATTAGCGGGTAGCCAGACTTGGCAACGCATGTATTTTCATCAACTGCGCCTTGGGCAGTGGAGAAGGATTAACGTGCAAGGGGGCTGAGCTTCTCCGAAGTGCGCCACTTCACTGGCACCCATAGAATGCGTCGACTCGCACGCATCACCGCTACGGCGGGCTGGCTCCGCCACGGAAGCGCCTATGGCATTTTGAAGAACTCGCTGGGTCAAAAGTCTTCCGCAATGAAATTTTGTATTCCATATGGAAAAGAAGGTTCCGATGTGCCCTGGTATGTAAAAAATATTACAGTATATCCGTTAAAAAACTAGACATATTTCCCGTTGAATGAAAGCGCAGAAGAAATCCAAACGAAAAAACCGTTGCTTCCGAATTGCTTATGAAAAAGGGGAAAACAGAACTGAAATGCAAACGGTTGGTTTATGTGGCCGTTCTTTATGCATAATAAAATACGATGTAGCGCCCTTCAAGGCGGTAGAAAAAGCTCGCATGAGAGCTGCATACCCCGCGTTGGCAGTGAGGCAGATTGAACATTAAATCTAATGGCAAAGGAGAGAAGGACAAGATTTCCCATATAGCGCGCTGATCAATACATCTGTACTATATAATGTTTAACTGCAAGCAGTCAGACAAAGGTGCAAGGAATAGGGTTCCGGTCAGTGTCACAACGTCGCCCCCTTCCCATCGGATGTCAGGTACTTCCGAGGCAGTATTCACCTTCTGAAACTTCGCGGTGAAAACACCACTCGCACAGACTAGTCGGCTCTGTTGTCGATTCAGGCGGCGATGCTATGACCTTCGATAATTACGGCCATGTCGGTGGTTCGTCACCTGGCGTTGCTGTTGGACAGGGGGGTCGGATCATGACTACGTCGGCGCGCTACCACAAAGCAACCTTACGAGAGCGCAGGTAACAATCCTCTGCTGCATTAAATCTAACACTCTCACCACAGTGCATCGCCTAACGATATTCACACGCGGAGAGGTTGGTCCGATTTGACAAAATTGCGACAAAAATGGCGCAGCTAACCCAAGTCGCATCCTCTCGACTTTGAGTACCTTCGCCACCAAGAGATCACTCTCCAGCTTCTTCAAAGGCGACATGGGAGATCGTAACACTGTCCTCCGAGGAGCGAATACAAATATGTGTAATTGCATGGACGGAAGAGGTTGTCGTGGACAAGCAACCATCTACTCCACAGCCCTGAGTCTTCTTTAAATAAAATTATTTCCTCCTGCTCCCCTGTAGTATCGCGTCGGCAAATTTTTCGGCGGAGAAATGCTGTCGTTGTCATGATAGGTTCTAAAAGGATGTGTTTAAGTTGGGAACGCGGGCGTTCCCATCGAAGCGACGAGACTGTTTGTGCGTTCCAGCGGACAATTTATACAGACAGAAGAAGACGCGCACTGCATACACACACACATACACTTCGGAGAGTGGATAAACGAAAACAAGAGGAAACAAAACTTAGCGTCCCTAATAAGAGGAGAAGAGCCTCAGCCAGCACAGGCTCACCGGCTGGCGGGACGGGCGACAGGGAGGAAGGAGCAGGAGTACCGCTGCCTGCAGAAGACCGAGGTGCCGGAGACCGACGTGCAGGAGACCGACGTGAAGGAGAGCGACGAGGCGAGCGAACGATGGCTCGAGGAGTGCTGCAGCCACTGCAGCCCTGGAGCAAGAGAGGTGACAGGGAGGACACACAGGCGGCCACGTGAAGCCCGGAGCTCCAACTCGTGGACCGCTGGTTGACTCTCGACAGTCAGGCCCGGGCACCCGACTCTGCCGAACATTGCAGTCCGTCTGTCCCCGTCTTCTCTTCTCTCTTCTCCACCACGCTCGCGCTCGCGCATCTTGGCGCGTGCAAGAGCTTCGTCGTTGCCGTCTTTTGCTCCGCACGCATGGAACACCGGCACGCGCACTCTCGCGCACATCACAGTCGTCAATGCTTTGGCGGGACTGCGGTGAGGCCTCGTCCTCAGTATTGGCGAAAGATGGGTATCGGCGGCGGCAGCGGTGGTGTAGGATCTTCGACATTTAGTTTTGCAGCAAGCGGACCTCCGCGATTGCTGCGTTTCGTTTCCCCCATAGGAACTGAGTGATCGACCGTGATTCGGACCGGTGCATTGACACCACTGCGGTGTAGTGGCCGGGTGACAGTAAACGGTATGGCCGTTGTCCTTGCCACCCTGCTCCAGCGACGTAGTCGCGAAGTCATTAACCTGGCCGCGGACGCGGCGCGTTCATTTCGAAGCCAGGCATTCCGATATCACGGTACTGGCAATGGTAGTATGTGTGCCAGGTTTGGCCAAGGTGGGAGCATATTGGGCTCTGGTTTTCTGGTGCGCGAAACGTCACTGCACGAAACGTTGCGGAAAAGTCGCGTCCTCTCCCTAAAGATCGTGACGTTTTCGTTCTGAAGCTGCACCCGCGTCTCCAGAAGTGATGCGGCTCTTTCCTTCTGCACTACGCGTTCAAATCTGTCTGGCGTGGTATAGGTTCGTAGGTTTAATCGTAGTGACAAACAAGCGACATCGCCGGTGTCACAATTAAGGAAACCATGGGTTAGGTGCAACATGCGTTAGTTACATTGTTGTGCGGGACGCGAGTGCGGCGGGAAATCAGCAGACAGAAACGAGTGATGCGTCCCTCAAGAACAAACAAAACAAGCTAAACATTATTTTCGTGATCGCCCAATCTCAACGGCTCGGTTGCGCACACTCGCACCACTCCCTTTCCCGTACACAACGCAATAAGATTTTACGAACAATCAAGAATGGGAAAGGGTGTGTGGCTGCTGTGTGCGACCGTGAGGCCACCACATCACTTTCCCTCCTAGTGAGTTAGCGAACGTTAGTAGGACGATTTAAATTGTTTAAAAGTCCACGCGACTGGGCGCCCTCGAAACTCGTTCACTGCAACTCCTTGTGACTTGGCGTGTTTGAACGAGTAGAGCTTTGGAGGGTGGTGTCACAGATGACGGCGCATGTGAAACAGTGTCTGCATCTTCCATGTGCGCTGGCTTCAGCCGATCGAGTGATACGGCTTCGTGACAACCGCGCACGTCTATAGTGAACTGTTTTCACCTCATCGTAGCACCCGGAATGGCCCGTCATATCATGGTTGGAGTGGCCGATGAACTGCGTCATGTCGCACAAACACATGCGTACACGAAGCGAGTTCTGATGGCACATGCACCGCGCCTGGCGCTGCCCGTCGTGTTGGCGTAGAGGGAAGGTTTTCCATTATGTCTCATAGCCTATGTGCGTAGGCGGCGGTGGCTGTACCGCAGTCTTGCGGACTGCCCGTGAAAAATTCTCCTGAAAGGCGTAGTGTCGTTCCGTAGACCAGTTCGGCCGCGCTACAGCCAATGTCTGTCTTGACAGCTGTCTGAATTCCCATGAGAATGAGTGGCAGTGCCTCCGTCCAGCTGCGCTCTTCGGCTGCGGCGAGCGCAGACTTGAGCTGGCGGTGGAAACGCTCCACCATGCCATTGCTAATTGGGTGGTAGGCGGTTGTTCTTATGCGTGAAGGACCAATGAAGCGTGTAATGCTGGCGAAAAGTGATGTCTCGAACTGCCTTCCGCGGTCCGTTGTTATTATGGATGGTGCACCGAAGCGAGCAACCCAATGGTGCAAAAAGGCGCGGGGAACCGTGTCAGCGGTGATATCTTTTATGGGTATAGCCTCCGCCCAGCGCGTGAATCTGTCAATGCACGTCAGTAAATAGGCATGCTCTTGGCAGGGCGGCAAAGGTCTGACAATGTCGAAGTGCACGTCGTCGAAGCACGCGTTTGGAGGCGCGAAGCTTGCCAAAGGGGTCAAAGTGTGTCGGAGTATTTTGGCACTCTGACACGGTATGCATCCTCTTGCCCAGCAACGCACGTCTCGGATGATACCTGGCCAGATGAACCTTGTTGTAAGGAGCTTTTGAGTAGCTTTGATTCCGGGATGCGATAGCTTGTGAACCGAAAGAAAAATACGGCGACGTAGATTGGCAGGCATGAAGGGGAGTGGGTTGCCTTTGGAGGTGCCACAGCAAATCCGGTTGTCTGATCTCGGAATCTGCATCCACTGTAGCTTTTTTAAGGACGCTTTTAGGGGCGAAGCTCCTTATAGCGGCACCCATTCGTCCCCCGTCGTAGTAGTGTGTAACCAGTCTTAACGCTAGTACCAGATCTTGACCTCCAAGGTGGTGCCGGTGGGAGATTTCTCCTGTGCGTTGTTGAATAATAAAAAATTCGCAGCGTGCGCGTTAACTAAAAGCCGAATTTTTCTCTCACTCATTCCCCATTAGCAGCCACTGGCATGTTCCAGTAGGAAACGTTAGTAGAAGTAGAAGTGTAAGTGTTAGCTAAAAGCCGACTTCTTCTGTCTCTCATTCCCATTAGCAGCCATTGTTTACCTCCAAGGTAGTGCCTGGTGAGATTTTTCCTGTGCGTGACTAAACAATAAAAATTTTGTTCAAAACGCCGTTGATTGATGAAATAAACCAACGAAAGGCGCCAGATGTTTTCTAAAAGCAAAACGAGAAGACGCCAGATGTTTCTAAAGCAAAATGAAAAGACGCCAGCTGCTTAACGAAAGACGCCAGATGTTTTCTAAGGCAGTGCTTTTATAATCAAAACCATATCGTGATACAGGTTTGTAGTTGACGATGCTCGTTGCCGTCGGTGTGTGCTCGTATGGATAAGGATGCCGAAAGGCTCTATATATATAACACCTATAACACCTTCACCAGTAATAGAAAGGTTCTATATATATATATATATATATATATATATATATATATATATATATATATATATATATATATACTATCAGAAAGACACAGTGACAAACATCAGATTTATTCTGACGTTTCGGCTGGAGGCCAGCCTTTCCAAAAGATGAAAGTTTTCTCATGGGCGCATGGTTTTAATATACACTTCACGAACAGGCATAATGGGGGGTGGAAAGGGGGAGCTCACAAAAACATAAAATAAAATAACATTAAAGAAGGGGGGGGGTAGGATACAGATGTGTGTCCAAGAAGCAAAGGCCAGTCTAAGATGACGTCTGCGTCGGCAAGGCGCCTCCATAACAAAGAACGGGTGCTGCGGCTCCCGCAGTACAGCGGGGAGCCACTGATGCCGAATGTCGTTCTTGTGTGGGGAGTACAGAGAAGAGGGGCGGGGGAACGGGAGAAGGGCAGGTTGCTCTGTGCGCGGTCGGTACCAGTATAGTTCAAAGGATCGCTCCCCGCCGTGTCTCACGGAAAATGGAGGATCGATAGACCTAGCGCATCCGCGAACAACCTTAAACGGTTTGGATCGTTAAAGGCATGTACACGCAGACACACACACACACACAATACAGAGGAAAAAAAATAAAAAAAGAATAAAAGAAGAGAAAGCACCACACAGAAAGAAGAGTCGTTTAGTTTGACGAGTTATACTCCGTGAAACCCGTTCTCTAGCGAAAGTGCGCGATTTTCAGCCACGGGGACACGATACATATGCGCACCTTGCGCGCACGGCGCGATCTGAGTGAAATATACTAGATAAAAATGAGAGAAAGACAACAAGAAACATGATGGGGAATTAAATATCCTGAGATAATACATGAAAATAAATGAAATCAGAGCAAGCAAGAAATTAACAATAGGAATAATGTAAAATAACACAGGTGGACATCGACAATCAGTTCCGTGTCCCAACAGGAGACACTGCCCGAGTGAGCGCCGAGGGCACACAAGACATATTTTGTACCTTGTGCGCATGCAGTGTGAAATGAGCAAGACATATCAGGCAACAATAAGAGAAAGAGACAATAAACATGATGGGGAACCAAATATCGCGAGGTAACAAACGAAAATAAATGCAATGAGAAAGAATCGGGACACATACAAAAGAAAAAAAAAGGTTAACAATGCGCGCAGAATGAAATCGACCATCATTTCTGCATCTCAACAGGAGCGCCATGAATGGGCACCAGAAAGAAAATAGAGAGAGAAAGCAAAAAAGAGAGGAAATATAAGACTTCCGGGATTTCATAGTGCACATAGATTTGCATGTGGAGCCCTAAAGAAACAACAACAATAATGATAAGAAGGAATATAAGATATTAAAGACACTTAGTCGCTTGCGTCGTTGATTGGTTTAGTTGCCTGACAGGGCAAGCAAGATAGTCGGCCTGTACTTTCATTGATGCTACCAGACGCGGTATTGAATTTGTGAATAAGGTAAGGTTTCGCGAACTCCCTGTCATAATGCGTTTTGAAATCAGATAAACGTCAGAATAAATCTTATGTTTGTCACTGTGTCTCTCTGATAGTATATTTATCCCGATAGCCAGGAAGAACTTTTTTTGGTATATATATATATATATATATATATATATATATATATATATATATATATATATATATATAGGCACTGGATCTTGACTTGCAATGAAGTGCCGGTGGGAGATTTGACTTGTGCGTAATTGAACCATAAGGATTCGTAGCGTGCGCTTTAAGTAAATTAATCCGGAACTCGGCACGATCTACGATCAACCTCCGGAGCTTCGCCCACTCATCATCATTCACTCCGTGGATATGCTGTGAATTTTTAGCTCTTCGTCTTCACTTTGTTAATGCCTTCTGGATCGCTGAGGAAGTTGTGGTGAAGTCCCCAAGCGCTGGAAGTGAATCCGCAAAAGAAAGGCTCAAGGACACGCATTGGAACCGTACCGTAGGGGGCCTCGCCTGGAATGGAGCCCTGCACGTGCCTGCGCGGCACGTGAAAAAATGAAAGTAATAATAAAAGGCGCGAGCCACGTCTGCGAAGACAGACGAGGGAAGACATCGGGGCTGTGAAGACGCGCTGTCCTGGTCGGGCGTCAACGCCCTGTAGGCCAGCATTTGTCGGAGGGACCCAGTCGAGCCAACACCTAGGTGGCGTTGGTCGAGCGCCAACACCCGAGGGACCTGGATAACGACACATCTCCTGCTCCGGACATCCAGCAGACGACTGGGAGTCCTCGTCGACCCTTCGTCCACAGTAGTCCTGGTGCCTGCCTCGCCATTCTGAAGAGCCGTCGTCAGGGACGCTGACTCGACACAGTCGACGCGCCGGAACGCGTGAGCCCTTTGAGCCTTCCCAGCGTTTGAACTTATTTTGCAACTCTTGCTGTAGGGAC
Organism: Hyalomma asiaticum; assembly: GCA_013339685.2. NCBI lineage: Eukaryota > Metazoa > Arthropoda > Arachnida > Ixodida > Ixodidae > Hyalomma > Hyalomma asiaticum. Next base: position 55,203,284 of record CM023490.1, on the reverse strand, counting down.
GCTTTACATATCATGTAATATTATTTGCTTGTCTTGTGTCTTCTGTGCTCTCTTGTTTAACCGCGTTTTTGCCTGTCTGCATTTTTGTGTTCCAATACATGTTCGTGTGCGGTGCCAGGTTGCGTCTGCGTCGCTTCCTTGCTGCCCTCGGAGGCGTCTCTGACTTGCCTCTTTGAGCATGCTCCCTCCAACCTTTTTATATTTCGTAACAGACGTTTATGGCGATCCGTGACAGGGCGTCTGCAACGACGTTGTCGCTTCCTTTTACGTGGCGGATGTCTGTTGTGAACTCTGAGATGTATGCCAGTTGCCGAAGTTCACAGGCCGTGTGCGTGCCACCGTCCGAACGCATTGAGCGAAGAGCATAAGTCAGCGCCTTGGAAGGTTTAAATCGAGAACTCGACGCCTTCCAAGAAATGTCGGAAGGTGCGTATACTTGAGTAGACGGCTAGCATTTCGCGCCCAAAGGTGCTGTAGCGGCTCTCAGCAGGTGTCAGCTTCCTTGAGAAAAATGCAGTTGGGTGCCGTGTACCGTCGCTCACTCTATTGCAACTCGGTACAGATGGCTTTGTATGAGGCATCAACCATTAAACACTGGGGAATTTCTGGGGGGGCGATCGGAGTTCGGCCTTTCGCTCGAGAATGCTTTCCGAACACTGACGTCCCAAAAGAGGTGGTTTGCGATATCTTCAGGCAATGCTTTGAGAACGGGAGGAGCATGGCAGGCGCGTCCAATGGGGAAGCGCCGCCCTCCTCGGATGATGACGTACTCCGTTTGTCGTGTGCTTCTGAAAGTCAAAATGTTTCTCCTGAGAAATTAAGAAAACTTCGCCTTTTATAAACTCAACTATCTTCTTTTCAGACGTTAATACGCTCTTAAGCATCAATATCTTTCTCTGCAGGTTCGCTAAGCAGTGTCGCGGGTGAAAAAACAAGAAGCGTGCGCGTAACTGGCGCCATATCTAAATTACGTCTCCTTGTCAGCTGCTGCCTTGTCCTCGCACAAGAACGTGCATCTCGGCCCGCGGGTGCTAAGAGGCAGATGGAGCTCCTTCTGCCATTTTTTGAGGTGCACCCCGGCTGGGAAAAGCCCGAGAAGCTCTGCGCTACCGATAGCGTGCTGGAAACTGAACCTCAACATGCGCAGCTCTTTCCTCTCTGTCGAAATTCCACGGGCTCTCTGGCACCGGATTGCCGATCTCCTGACCCCTCCCTCGCCTGGAGCGTGGGACACCGTACACCGCGACTCAAGCGTGCAGAAACTACTTCAGGCTATCAGAGAAGCAGAGGAGATGGCGGCGAGGATTTTCCCCCCCTAAAATAAAGTTGTTCTCTATCTCTCGGGATCAAGTTCGGCGCACAGCCAACGAACTGTTCCCTTTGACAGGCGAAAGTGACGCGGGAATTCACTTTCTGTCAATTGCTCTAATGCATCGCGAAACTCCTGCCGCTCCGCCTCCTCTTTCAGCGATGATAATGCGATGAAAGCAGCACCCAAGGGAACCGCCATTTTCTGCTATGACGCACCATTCCGCAGACGCAGCCGTCGTTTCAATCCAAGCGGAGCAGCTGCCGCGCGCGCTTGCGAACGGCCGTTCGCAAAGCGTTTGTAAACCGTTCGCTGAGCGATCGGCCTCCGGCATCCTTCTCCTCATAGCAGACACAACACCGAAATCTCGGGGCCCCGGCAGGCTCGACGTTCCACAAGTCGCTACAGGTGGCGAAGAAAACCAACCGCGGCGCGTTCCATCAATTTCAGCGTACAGTGGAGCTACTAACCTAGCCACATATTTTAGTTTGCAATTTTCCTGCTAGGGGCTCTCAATAAGGCCAAAAGGCATAGGCGCCAGAAATAAAACGGCCACATTACATCTAAACAATGATTATGATAGTACATGCAGCACCATCTCTTGACATTGTATTTTTGTTTAGGACGCCACCGATACCCTTATTTTTCGTTACACTGTCAAAGGTATACAGTTTCTCTTCTCTAATTGGGTTATAGGTATGTGTTCTGGAGGCGCGCCCCGCGGATGACGACACTGTAGCGGCGCTGGCCAATCGCGTGCAGCGATTCCGAAGGTTTTCGCAAAAATACCATCTCCGATCGCCCCACTGGCCGTAGCTATGCCCGGAGAGTCGCATTTGCGTAGGCCTGCTTGCTTTAGTTGAAAGCTCTTTTCGCTTCGCACCTAGGCATGTCTTTTGAACTTTGCGTTGCCTTCAGCAGTCCGTGAAGCGGTTGTATGATATGGGCGCATTTAGGCATAAAGCGGCGGTAGAAGTTCAATAATCAGAGAAATTCACGCAGTTGACACTCGATGGTTGGAAGTGGAAAGTCTTGTATGGCCTGCACTTTAGATCGATGCGGCGGTACTCCTGAGTTTGAAATGATGTGGCCCAGAAATGATAACTCAGGCACGCCGAGTTCACTCTTGGTTGGGTTGACTATAACACCGTGCTCAGATAAGCGTCGAAAAGCAATTGTTAGGTGCTCTTCATGTTCTTCCGGGGTAGTGCTCGCGATAAGCAAGTCGTCCAAGTAGGCGTGGAAAAAGTTGAGGCCCCGTAGAACACCGTGGATGAACCTTTGGAACGTTTCACCTGCGTTGCGAAGGCCGAATGGCATGCGCAGGAATTCGAATAAACCAAAGGGTGTAGTGATAGCAGTCTTGGGAACATCTTCCGGTGACACAGGTATCTGGTGGTACGCCAGCACGAGATCAATTTTTGAAAAAATTGTGGCCCCATGCAGACCTGCCAGTATGTCGTGAATATGTGGCACGGGGTATCTGTCGGGCATGTGACACTGTTCTGCACTCGATAGTCCCCGCAAGGACGCCAGTCCCCTGATGACTGCTTTGAAACCATGTGAAGGGGAGATGCCCACGGACTGGAAGAAGGCTGGATGATGCCCATCTCGAACATATGGTCGAATTCCTGTTGTGCCACCACCATATCTTCAGGCGACAATCGACGTGGTGGAGCGTGTACCGGTGGTCCAGTAGAGGTGATGTGGTGAAACACGTCATGTTTTACTGGGGATCCCATTTGGCGCTGGTGTGTCAGGTCGAAAACTCGCTCAGAATGGAAGTGAAACGAAAAGGGCCTGCTGGTTTGATGAGCGCATGGCACAGCGGCGTATATCTTGAAGGCTTGCCTTTAACATCGCTTTGCCACACATGGTCCTGTAGCCTCTGGTTACGTACGTCAACTAACACTCCGAAATGGCGTAGGAAATCAGCCCTGAGAATGACCAAATGCACGTCGGCAACAATGAAGATCCATCGTAGCGTTCTCGGCTGGCCCAAACTGACGGTTAGGGAGCGGTTCCCGTACGTGGCGATGGCCGTGTTGTTGACTCCCTGTAGAGGCGATGTTTTCGGGCGCTTTCGGTCCGCGGGCGATGCTGGGAGTACGCTCACTTCGACGCCCGTGTCGACGAGGAAGCGGAGAGACTGATGAGCGACCTTGTTGTATGGCAGAGGCGCTGGTCGCCCTCAGCGCCTGCCCAGGGGCGTTTCCCGAAAGCTCGCAGGGTGGTACATATTTACGCGCAGCATTGCCGAACTTTCGATGGTACCAGCATAATCTTTGTCGTTTCGTCGCGCCTGTGATGCACTATGATTGGTTGATGCAGTGTGGAGGGCGGTCACGGAGTCCACCAGACGCGAGATTTCATTCTTCATCTCTGAAGCTCTTCATGGGGAGACGATATGCTTGTGACGGCTGCGATAGATGTGATGGCTACCGCTATGATCTTGGCGCACAACGGCACTTCGGCGCACAACCAGAATAGTTGGGTAGCCCTTGCTACGCTTTTTCTTAGGCTCCACAGTACTGGAGGTGTTTACGCGCCGTGTCGCCTGGTTCCCCCCTTTTTTTTTGAAAATGGGCTGGACTTGCTATATGTCACTTTATTAACTCTTGAGGACTGATAATTCCATGCTTATTGAGTGTGATGCTCGGCTTCGCTGCAGGGATAAAATCGCTTGAGGTTTATAGGCGCACTTTACATTCTCCTTGTCTTTACCATGCCTTTTCCAATATTCTCTCTGTAATTGTTCCCTGATTTAGACCAACTCCTTCAGCAACAAGTTCTTTTTCGGTGCCCGTAAGGGTGCTTCCTTTATAAATACTCCGGGACAAGTCAAGAGAAGCGTAAGGAAAGAGAGGAACAAGCGTACATTATCAGAAAACTGAACACGTACCTGCAGGATATAAGCACCCGTGTTTGATTCTGTCACACGCTGGAAATAAAGAGGAATGAAGCGTCAAAACAACTTGAGCATTTGTCACCATGCCGCAGTGGCATCATGCAGTCGTCGACGCTATTTACTTCGGAGTCAGGTCTCTTTCTATTTTCAGTGCATTTGTGAATATCGCATAAACCGTGAAAACAAACATTTTAGGAAATGGATAATTGTCTCGCTTTTGCTCCCCGATTTAAATTCAACGAGATTTAAGAACGCGATGCCTTGCTGCGGCGCGCTGCTCTCACAGCACTACTCTCGTCGCATATACGAGCATTTTAATTGCAGCAGAGAGTATAGGCAATAAGAACACAGACTTCGACCCATACGGAATACACAATCACTATGCTGTCAGAAAATGCCCATACGTGAGAGTTTACAGAAGAGAAACATTTCGTTTTCTTTAGAAATATTTTTTGCAGCCCTTGTACTCAGAGCGAGTTGGAATGAGTGCAACATGAGAGTTATGTCTTCGATTCGTGCATGAAATATTCCGAACTGGAAGACGCAATTAGCAGAAAATAACTGATGGCGCATTGCCGAGGAGCCCCTCGCAACATGCGAACATATAGATTGTTTAAAGAGAACGAGCTGAGATGAAAAGGGCGCTTACGTGGTTCCGGTGGAGAGCATTTTCCGCATGAAAAGTAAGAAATAAATAACAAGCACAGTAGCAGTAGCATGAGCGAACAAGCCATCACTGCGTCCAGTCTATCCCGGCGGTCTGTGCCCAGTAGCAGAAGCTTTACTCTTATTGTTTCAATATGCTCATTATATTTATGGTTGTCTGCGTGGGCGGGCCAAGTGCACTTGTTCATTTTCCGAGAATAAACCCATACGTAAACAGAGGACACGTTTTCTTTGAGAATTGTACAAAGAAAACGTCGCCACTACTCGATGTCTGGAAAGGGCGTTCGTCTCCCTCGCAGCGGCCTCGAACCGCAATGGGGCTGGTTCACGTGCCTGTGAAGCCACGCCCGGCGATTCGCTGCTAGAAGACGTCGCAGCAGATCCCTCCGATGGCACGTGAGCAGCAGAGTGAATCGCGGCTGCTTTGCCGGCATTTAGTCACTCACTCTTCCCATAGGTGGCACGGCGGTTAGGCCGTGGTCAGGTCGAAAAGGCACGCGTTAGGTACAAATAATGCGTACATTTTTTCATATCACTGAGCTCGTCAAAGATCATTAAACATACATGGTGGAACGTCATGCCTTTCATAGTCGAACACTCAACCTGACCGTTCCAACTCTGTTATTTTAGGAACCTAAGATCACGACATTATAGCAATATCCACACCTCAACCCACTACTATATAAATACGGGTACACTCTACGGAAAAGTGGTATATGCTAACAGCACTAACAAAGCATAGCTATGCATAGCGCAATATAGCAATGGGGTGGGGAAAGCAAGTTAGAAGCAATGTGCGATGATGAGGTGGAGGGAGAGAACAATAGAAGAAAGCACAGCATAGAATAGGTTAGTATAAGATGGTTTACGCGCCGCTGAAAGTTCGTATCTGCCAAGAAATTCTTAGCAACTTATAGCATAGGCGCGGGAAAAAAAGGTGACGGTACGAAGGTGTGATGTGAGGGTAAGTGTAAGAGGATGAGACAGCCCATTATCTGGAGTCAAAGAAAGATCACAGATAGGGAAAAAAGTAGAAGCAAATGTAGAAAGAGATAAAGCAAGATGGATAGATGAAAAAAGGAAGATGAAGGCACATGGAGAAACCAATCTGCGATCGGAAGGTGGAGGCGCTTGCTTGCCTACTGCGCTGCCTACACGCACAGCGCAGCCGTGGGATGGTGTGCAACTGGCTTGATTTTTTCTTGTTCCTCGCAAGCTGAGCGAGGCCGCCATGAGTGTGCAGGGGGAACACCATCCCAATTGGCGAAGAGGGCTGCGGCTGCAATCTTGTCAAACGTTTTTTTTAGGGACAAATCTTCCTCAAAATAAGTGCCTTTTACATGTATGCGAAATTTGTGCGTACCTTTAACCAGACTGCACTTATTCAGGGCGACCTCTCAGCCTTACAATAAAACTCTCTCTCTCCCTCTGTAGAAATATCTGCGGGTGTTCGAAACGTATGGGTGCAGGCCTATACTTATCTCAAGCCTGGTTCGATAGTTGTGGACAATATATTTCGACCAAATGTCAGTAGAATGGGCTACCCCAGATTAACGCGCAAACGTATACTGTCTACTGCGGTTACGAAAGCCAATCAAGTTGTTCTAGCCTCTGCCGCCGTGCCCTACTTCGTGAGGTTTCCATGCTCATCAATAAGAAAGCCTCGCTCGTCATCACCTCTATCGGCGGGGAATGACGGAGTACATCACTAATTCTCCACATCTCTACAAAGCTTCGGGCAAGCGCAGGATCTGGTGTTTGTAGTTCTTTCAAGGCTGTCTTGTGGACATGCGATCATCATTACTGTCATTCATAAATCTGGAGATAAAAGTACGGTATCAAACTATAGACCTATATCTCTTACAAGTACATCTTGCAAGCTACTAGAACATATTATTTTCAAACACGTCACACTTTTTGTTGAAGGAATGCACTTTTTCTCTCCCAACCAGCACGGATTCCGAAACGGTTTATCGACTACTACGCAATTGACCGAAGTTGTGCATGACCTTGCATATAGCCTCAACAACTACAGTCAAACGGATATGGTTCTATTAAACTTTTCCAAAGCTTTGGACAATCTATGCCATAACAAATTAATCGCAAAACTAGAAGCCGTCTTAGGGAACAGTCAAATTACTTGTTGGAATAAGGACTTTTTGCTCAACCGAAAAGAATTTGTATGCTTTGAAAGCGCTAAATCAAAAATTGTTTCCGTTTCATCAGGAGTACCACATGGATCAGATCCTGGACCATTGTTATTTTTATTTTATATAAACAACATTGCAACAGACATCGATTCAAACATTAAACTTTTTGCCGATGACTGTGTTATATACCAGGAAATTAATAGTCGTTCAGACCACCTAGCTTTGAGTGCTTCCCTTAACACAATCTGCGACTGGTGTAGACTATGGAAGATGTCAATTAACGTAAAAAAGTCCGCCGTGATTACAGTAACTAAAAGGAAGATCCCTCATACTTCGATTATGTGGTCGACGGTACTGTGCTAACTAAAGTAAACGCACATAAATATTTAGATGTTACGCTTACTGCAAACCTTAAATTTACCCAGCACATAGATAATATTACCGCAGCAGCATTACGCAAGTTATTTTTTCTTAGAAGATGCTTAAAACTAGCGCCAGCACCAGTTAAGCTGCTCGCCTACAAAACATTTGTAAGGCCAATATTAGAATATGCCAATGTGGTTTGTTTTCCGCACACAAAGATTAACATAAGAAAACTAGAGGCAGTGCAAAGAAAAGACATCAGATTTATTCACAATAAGTACAGACACACAGACTCGCCAACTATGCTCCTAAACGCATCTAATCTAAAAACACTAGCAAAAAGAGCGAAGGACGCCCGCTTAAAATTTATATTTCAGATCATAAACAACAGCTTCAAGATGAACGCATCGAAATACATTTCATTTTCTGAATCTCGTCCTACACGTCAAAAGAATGCGAATAAACTAACAGAATATTCATATAGTAATGGCACTTTCAAATATTCATTTTTTCCACTTGCCGTTAGAGAGTGGAATCTACTACACCCATCAATAACAAACACCAAATCGTTCTCAGAATACGCCATGAAAATTGAAGAAACAAATAACTGACGTTGTCCCAATCAAACACCTTAATGCCTCTACCCATACCCCATTTCCCCTTCTCGGTTGCAACCCCTTCCTTCCTTTGTTCTGAATACTTATCATGCGATGCTGTATTGTTGTATCATTGTGGACATGGTGTTCAACTTTACACAATTGTATGTATTTTACTTCATTGTATGTATTTATGTAACCACTGTTTGTTGTTGATGCAGTTTATAATCTCTCTTTACCTGCATTCGTTTGCTAACTTGATTGTTATTCAACTTTTCACTTAGTGTACTGACATTTTGCATCGCCCTCCTGCTAAGCTCTCAGCTGAGAGCAGCAGTATTGGAAATAAATAAATAAATAAATAAATAAATAAACTCTCTCCCTGTTATATACGTTACCAACTGTTTGCATATGTCACAGCTTGCAAAGAATATATTTCATATGTACTGCTTATGTTTTCGCAAGGAATGCAGTAGTCCTGTATATAATGGTTTACTTATTTCGTTCCTCTGATGGTCTATGGTGCGTTGAGATATAATTCAACAAAATTAAAACATATAAATGAAGTGGGCCTATCATGACGGCCTGCGTAAGTGTATTGCCATTCAAGGGAGAGGCGCGTTTGAGCGGCCCCAGTGGCGTAATGGTGATGTCACTCGGCTGCTGAGCGAAAGCTCGAGATGTCAAATGCTGGCCTCCACAGCAGAATTTCCATGGAAGTTTTTGCAGGAGGTTTTAGGAATTACGGTCACACGTTCCAGGATTAACATGCCTACATGTTATAACATCTAGCTTAGCGCTAAAGTGACTCTTTATTGTAGGAAATGTCGCTATGCCCTTAACATGTTTTCAAAGAGCATTCTTCGAATCAGCTCATTTGCTAACCCGACGACTTCATATCAAAATATTCAACGAGTAAATAGAAACCCTTGCGCTGCTCATGAAGCGGGTAACTTACTACTCAAATAAGGGCGCTGAAGCACTCCTGCCACGTACTCTCTAAAGAACAGTTTGATGAGAACAACAGAAAAATCTTGTACTCTTGTACTGAATACACAGCACCATTGTGCTGAAGTACGTACATCAGGAATAAAGAACACGCATTAAAGGGCTTACGTTCCCTGGAGTTCTAACATTTAGCTCATTCCTAAATTGAATATTTCATATAGAAAATGTCGCTTTTCGCTTATGTTTTCAAAGAGCTCAAGTCAGCTTCGTTTTCCAACCTATGAACCTAGCACGATCAAAATATTCAGCAAGTAAACAAACGAACGAACGAACTATTCCGGTATTTGTGAAGCAGATAAAGTACAACTCACACAAGAGCGCTGACGCACTCCTACCGCTAACTCTTTGTATAACAATCCGATAAGCCAAACAGCGACCTCCTGTAATTCATTACACCGGTACAGCACAACAATGTAGTGAATATATATATATATATATATATATATATATATATATATATATATATACACGAACAGAAAGTCACATTGACAAACATATTATTTAGGATTTATTCTGAAGTTTCGGCTGGAGACCAGCCTTTTTCAAAGGTTAAGATAGAGCGTTTGAAAAAGGCTGGGCTCCAGCCGTAACGTCATAATAAATCCTAAATAATATGTTGGTCACTGTGACTTTGTGATCTTATATTTATCCCAATAGCTAGGAAGAACATATATATATATATATATATATATATATATATATATGTATATATAATGAGAACTTGTGGTCAATGAGCCAAACGTATTTGGAGTGAAATAGCAGACACGACTTCGCAGTTACCGTTTATTGCCCACAGTTTCGAGCGCGGGTCCGGTCTTTTTCAAGGCATAGAGAGAAGCGAAGTGATATCGCTGTCAACTGGTCGGAAGAAGAAAAGGGAGAGAGTGGTACTAGAGGTACACAATTCATTCTGCAGGTGAGCGTTATGGGTGCTTGAGAGAAGGCTGTGCGCGAGGGAGAACAAGGAGGGGCAGTTAGTAGCACGGATTGGCGGCAAGCAGTGCACAGTGGGGGGCAAAACGTGTGTTTCGGTGATACTGAGTATTCCTAGCTGGAGGGCACCGACAAAAGGTGGCCAGCCTTTCCGCGAGGCGCCTTTGACTGAAATCAGATATTCGTTTGTCGGGTTGTTGTTGTTTTGTGGGGTTTTACGTCCCAAAACCAGTTCTGATTATGAGAGACGCCGTAGTGGAGGTCTCCGGAAATTTCGACCACCTGGGGTTCTTTAACGTGCACTGACATCGCACAGCACACGGGCCTCAACATTTCGCCTCCATCGAAATGCAGCCGCCGCGGCCGGGATTCGATCCCGCGACCCTCGGATCAGCAGCCGAGTACCTTAGCCACTAGACCACCGTGGCGGGGCTCGTTTGTCGGGTGTCGCCACATCTAAACGCTTCTCCGATAGATATATCTGCACTCGATAAAATTTCACTGGGCTGGTGAACCACGTGCGCAGTTCTAGGTCTTCTAAAGGCTGTAAGCTGAAATGTGCACTGTTTCAACAGGTCGATAAGCACTTTTCACTCACCGGGCTCTTTTCAGTGTAGAAAATACGTACAAGGAACATATAGCTTTAGTTGCACTACACATACGCTAGCTGGATTCGGTCGTAGAGAAAATGCTGAATTGAGGAATCGGCATAATTTTGATCTGAGGTACACGGCTCCGGACTGCTTTAGAAGGGACCCGAATAGTTTGCCACTTGGCACCAATTCTCACGAAGACCTACTTTGCCTGGCCCATCCGCCGTGCCACGGTGGTCTAGTGGTTATGCCACTCGGCTGCAGATCCGAAGGTCGCGGGATCGAATCGCGGCCGCGGCGGTGGCATTTCCATAGAGGCAAAATGTTGACGCCCATGTGCTGTCCTATGTCTGTGCACGTTAACGATACCCAGGTGGTCGAAATTTACGGAGACCACCGCTACGGCGTCTCTCATAATCAGAGCTGGTTTTGGGACGTGAAATCCCACAAATCAATCAATATCTGGCCCTTCAGCCAGTAAGTTCCATATATCGTCATTTTTCCTTGGTATCTTTCAATCATTTGACATTGGTTCAATTTCATTTGTAACACGTTTAATGATTTATAGGGAGCATATATGTAAAGCTATCATAATGACCTAGTCACAGAGCGTTTGTGCTTCGTCAACAGAGCATTTATGCCGCTGATATAGCCATTCTTTCATTAATCATGTATCTGATGCAAGTTGCAAAAGTCCAGAGGCCGTTTGGTTTACTCCCTGGATGTTTTTATGGTATTTGATATTTTGAAATTGATATTTAATATAAAAATATCGCTTTGCCCTTATGTTTCAAAGAACATTCCTCGAGCCAGCGTCTTCTTGCTCAACCTGCGACCTTAGTCGGAAGAAAATATTCATACATTATGCAGGAACACGTGCGGAATTCGTGAAGCATGTCAAGCATGACTAACACAATGGCGCCGAAGCACTCCTGCCTCTGACTATGTAGAACAATCCGATGAGCCCAACAGCGAGCTCATGTGCCTTAGTACAGCACCTTAGCGTAGTAGCACACAAACCAGGGGTATTAAACGAACTAGAGATAGGCTGCTTCAAACGCGGCGTTCCATTCGCTATCTGCAGTGAGGTAACAGGTCGTGAAACTCACGCAGTGCTTTTACGAGCCGGCTACATGTGATACTGCATATGCGTTCAAGGATTTTGTGTAAAGAAATACCCAATTACACCAACTAAGGAAACGCCGCAATTGTTGCCAAACAGAGCATAACGCGATGTAATATAAAGACTCTCTGGAATGGACGAATAGCTGTTCGTTTATACTCTTTATTTCTCACAAAACCTTTTGCTGCGATATGTGAGAAATAATGTGAGTTAATAATGACTTTACCCATTAGATTCCTTTCGGGATACTAACCGTACCCGTTTTGCTCAGCAAAGAATTTTTTGACTGCCCAAAGCACTTAGTGACTACGGTGAAATGTCAGCTTGATTCCGCATCATTAAAATCTGGAATTGTCTTCATTGTCACATCAGAATATCACGTTTTCTTGTTGTGTTTAGAAAACATTAAAACAATATCTATTAGACAAGTAATCTATCTTCATATCAACAATTCATTGTGTGTAATCTGTATCTTTAGGATGTCATGTAATTACACAATTCATGCCTCTCTGGGCTTCCTTTGCATATTGATATGATCAGTGTTGCTTCACGTGTAAATTTTATTTTACGGTTTGCTCTTTTCCAACGTCTTTTATTCGTATAAATTTATATAACTTCAACTTCTCTCTCGTTTCCATTTTAGTAGTTTTCGATGTTGTAAGATTATGAACCACTTTTTCATGTTGCTTAGGTTTTATACTGCGGTCTCATAATCTGTATTTCTCTGCTTATTTCTTTTTTTTGTATGATTCATCATGTACAGAAGGTCCTGGTACGGGCGTCTGACGTTGGAACCCTCTTCTTAATATTCGCGTTTTGTAAGATATGTTTTCCAAAGGGAAAGTAAATTTGATTAACTTAAAAACAAACTTGACAATCACAACAGTTAAGGTGGGAACTTGAGACAGAGTAACGCATAATTTATCCCTGTTACAAAATCAGTCGGATGCGCTTACTAATGTATTTATTTATTTATTTGAATATCACAAAGGCCCCAGCTGGGGTATCAGATCAGCGATAAGTATTAATTACAGCGAAGTGATTCGATAGCGGTCTTAAACTAATGTGTGTCGGAGTGGTGCATGGCAGCTGCAGGCAGACGGTTCCAGTCCCGTGCGGTTGTCGCAACAAAGAAAAGAAAGATGGGCAGTAGTTTGTGCTGGCGGAGTGTACACTGCTTTTCGATAGAGTTGGACTCGCAGGATGGCTGCAACTTCGATAGGAGCATGAGAAAATTAGTAAAAAAGGCATAGTCGGAATATACATGACATCGTAATTCCAGGGTAGTAAGGTGACTACGAGTTTTAATTTCGGAAACACTGGATTTGCATGAATACTCAGAGTAGATAGAACGAGAAGCACGGTTTTGAATTGATTCTAAAATGTTGGATCGGTTAGATTCGTGAAAATGCCAAACAAGCCACGCATATTCTAATTTGCGACGAAGCATGGTACATATAATTTTAGTATAATTCATGGGAGCGCACGTCCTAATCATCATCATCATCGGCCTATTTAGGTCCACTGCAGGACGAAGGCCTCTCCCAAAGATTTCCAATCAACCCTATCCTATGCGAGGTGGTTCCACTTTATGCCCGCAAACTCTTTAATTTTATCGCTCCATCTAACCTTTTGCCTGCCTCCGTTGCACTTTCCCTCTCTTGGGATCCGCTCCGTCGCTGTTACTGTCCATCTGTTATCTGTCCTGCCCAGGTGCACTTCTGTCTTTTAATCGCGACAATATCAGCTGCTCCTGTATGTTCCCTGATCCATTCCCCTCGTTTTTTATCTCTTAGCGTTACCCCTATCATTTTCGTTCCCATTGCACATTGCGTGCCCCTTGCCTACGTAAAAAACTCAAAGTTCGAAACTCGAGTTGAGTATCTTACTCACATGGGCTAAGCAGCAAATGTTATTTGAAAGTGTTATGCTACCATATTTCTAGGATCGACGGCATGAGATTGCACAGTCGAAAATACTATATTCTGGGGCCCGGGTCGTAGTGGTGCATGGCAGCTGCCGCTTATGACACTAGGTTTCACTAAGGCTTGTGTAGTTTTGAAGAGTATTAATATGTTAGGGGACGGTATACTCTGTAAAACAAAAATACTCCCAGGTCTGAGTAAAATGCTCGTCCTCGAGCGATCCCCCCATTGGGAGTTTTTTTATACTCCGGACTTCCGGAGTAAAGCTGTTACTCCGGCTGGCAGGAGTTATCGCGTGGTGTGTCCGTACTACTTTTTGCTGTTTGTCACTCCGGCTCGCCGGAGTTATTGCGTGGTGTTTCCGGAGTACTTTTTGCTGTTTTTCGCTCCGGCGGGCCGGAGTTCTTGCGTGGCGCCTCCGGACTAATTTTCGCTGTTTTTCACTCCGGCAAGCCGGAGTTATGGTGTGCTGCCTCCGGACTACATTCTACTGTATGTTACTCCGACGCGCCGGAGTTTTTACGTCACGCCTCCGGACTAATTATTGCTGTTTTTCATTCCGGCTGACCGAAGTCATTGTGTGGTGCCTCCGGATTACTTTTTATTATTTCAGTCCGGTGGGCCGGAGACTGCTTGATGCACCAGGAGTTCCTTTGCGCGTTTTCCTTCCCGCTCCGGCTGGCTAGTCTCTGCATGCCGCTTTTCAGGCATTTTATTAATCCGCCAGGTTGGAGATGTGTGGTGCATTGCGAGTAATCATTTTACCCCATCATCAAAATAAAAAAAAATTGAAAACAAATGCTGTATAAAAGTTTATTGAATGATTCGCACAGCGTGCATACAGGGTAGACAAACAAATAAAGCAGCAAAAGTGGCAAGAAATAGTAGAATAATTGCAGTACAATGCAGTAATACGCACAACCATAAGCACTTTTTCACACTGTACATTTATTTAGCTGCAATGAACAAAGGTTTTTTGCCGGAGTAAAATAAAGGCAAAATAACGAAACAAGGAAAAGATTTCGCACTGAACACAAAAGTTATATATATATATATATATATATATATATATATATATATATATATATATATATATATATATATATATATATATATATATATATATATAATCTGCATCAACGCGTCAGAAACACAACGCTAGCTGTTGCCGCCAAAGCTTGAAAAGAGGCAGTCGAACTTCTTTCGAAGGATAATGCTGCGAGTCGCCCGCGTATGTGCATTGTGGTTTGCATCCCACTGTGTCCAGACCTGCCGGCGCATATTGCCAGCACGCCAATCATGCGTTCCTCGGCCGCAGATACTGTGGTGTGGGCGATTCGAACTAACGTAGCCCTGCACCGCAAACGTCATTGCAATGCAACATTGCGTTATACTGTGCCACTCATTAACTCTTATTACTTCTTATTTCCTCTATCTCATTCTGCGTGTGCGTAAAGCTCAACAACAACGACAATAACAGTAATATAGCACAGGTGAAAATACCAAAATAAGACAATTTTATTGTTTAATTTGCTCCTGAAGTTCGCTTCTTCGCCGACGGCCGCGTCGTACGTCCGTATTTGGCAGAGGAAGCTGGGCCTTGAGGCACGCGACTGTTGAGGTTTGTGTTGACTCATTGCGCAGGATACAAAGACTGAGTGTATGCAAATATGCTGTAGGTCAACCGTGTACAGTGCCTAAGATTCAAGACAAGTTCTGCACTTTTCAAAGCTATAAAGCGAACCAATTTTTGTAGTAGTGAGAGTGTGCCTGCAGCAACCACTAGCTGTGACACCCGTCGGTTTAGCTCAACAGTGCGAACCTAGGCATTTGAGTGACATGCGAGTGCAATGTCACCATTTGTAGCACAAGCAAGGGGTGGAAAGAACATAGCAAAAGCACACACCTTTCTGGTAATGCCTCCCTCTCTCTGTCCTTATTATGAAGCACTACCTTTAAAATCACAGAAGCGGATCCAACTTGTTTGTTCGATCAAAACCCGCAGGGCACGCTCAAAGAACTAACTGCTTGATCGAAGCACTTGCATTGAATTTGAATAATTTGTGTTTGTCAGTGCCAATTATTGTAGTTCTTTTAGTGTTCACCTCGAGAAAACAAAAAAACAGCAAGTTCTAATTCATATGTTTGGTGAAATATTGACAAGGCCACTGAAGATTATTACAAAGACTTTTTCAATTAATTTGCCTCAGTGTGTAAAAAGAAGTTACGCAGGCGCGTTAAAAGGATGCAATCATATTAGTATTTACTGTCGTATAGACCATCTGACATTTTTTTTATTGAACTCACGCAAATAATTCTTGCTCATTGTTCGCCCTATATTTAGGCTGTTCTTTTAAACGAAATATGTTCATTGGAGAAGTTGAAAGCATTCGAAATAGGGTCCGGGTAACGTACTTTCATGGTGCGTCGGTGCCCCGCCACGGTGGTCTAGTGGCTATGGTACTCGGCTGCTGATCCGAGGGTCGCGGGATCGAATCCCGGCTGCGGCGGCTGCATTTCGATGGAGGCGAAATGTTGAGGCCCGTGTGCTGTGCGATGTCAGTGCACGTTAAAGAACCCCAGGTGGTCAAAATTTCCGGAGCCCTCCACTACGGCGTCTCTCATAATCAAAGCTGGTTTTGGGACGTTAAACCCCACATAACAACATGGTGCATCGGTTTCAATTTTTCCGGGATATTAAAGTACCTTACAAGTTACAACACTTCTGAACATAGTCAAAAAACGGTGAAGGTTTCTTGAGGGCGCTCCTGTGAACATGTAAGGGAAATGGTAATGCAGTGCACACACTACTGAATTCGCATTTTGGTTTTAAACACAGCTGGAAAGCACGCGCTCTTAATTTCAATAAGTGACGTCACCGGGGCTATGACTACGCCATTGCTTTTTTCAGTCCTTTAAGAGACATACGCCCATTTCCTTCATTTGTTGAATTCAAAAAGAACAAATAAAGCATAGCAGATTATCTTCTGCTCTCATGAAATCAGCCAAAGCTGTTTCTTTCTCAGGCCAATTAGCCACCTGCCCCAGTGATGTCATTTGTTGAAAGAAGAGCGGGCGCTTTCCAGCTGTGTTCGAAACAATATTGTGGATCCCCTGGAACGTGCAGTGCAATAATATTTGGCTAACATGTTCACAGCAGCCTTCACGACTGATCGGCACCGCTTTCTG
The DNA here is from genome assembly GCA_013339685.2 of Hyalomma asiaticum. Classification (NCBI taxonomy): domain Eukaryota; kingdom Metazoa; phylum Arthropoda; class Arachnida; order Ixodida; family Ixodidae; genus Hyalomma; species Hyalomma asiaticum. Next base: position 55,186,521 of record CM023490.1, on the reverse strand, counting down.
ACTCTACCCAGCAAAAAAAAAAAACGAAAAAAGAGAGGGCTTCAAGATTGCACTAAGCCGCGAAAAGCTCATACACAGCGAAGCTGACCGGTGACATGCTTATTCCTGTGATGAGGTTGAACTTGGCCACGTATTATAGATCTACTCAACGCCGTTAATTTCGTTCTCGCGTAGCGGCAAGCCTTCGATTTTGGGATCGCGGTGTCTTCCTCGCGAGTACGATTTAGTTTCGGAATTCCCATGGCTGCATGCGTTTGTGCATAGCCTCGCGCCGTGAGAGGACACGTGCTCTTGCTTTGCGAAGCAATGCACAAACGCAGTGCTTCGCAAGACGCTGTGCACCAGGCAAATCAACGCACACAGGATTTGTCTTCTTTTTCTCCTGCTTGCAGCCGCCGGCTGCCGTTTTGCCAGTAGTAGGCTTAAGCCATGTCCGCAAGAGGAGAAGCGCGCGTGTGGTACCGTCGTATGTGTTCAAGAATATAATCATCATCAGCATTGCATATTCGGCACTGCATAGTTCGCCCGCTCTATTGGGGACATGAACCAAAGATCATGATAGTTTTTTGGCTCGCCGGACAAGGAACGATTTGCTAAAAAAGCTTTGCTCTTAAAAGTGCTTTAGGACCCCATTAAGAAAGTGCGCAAGGTTCGAATGTACGCCGTGACTGGGCACTTGCGTGCAGTGACATCAGCGCCTACAAACATGTACCAACAAGCAATCAATGATGCACATAGACCGTTGATTTGATTTCTGGGGTTTTACGTCCCAAAACCAGCTTTGATTATGAGAGATGCCGTAGTGGAGGGCGCCGGAAATTTAGACCACTTGGTGTTCTTTAACGTGCACTGACATCGCACAGTACACGGGCCTCAACATTTCTCCTTCATCGAAATGCAGCCGCCGCGGCCGGAATTTGATCCCGCCGCCCTCGGATCAGCAGCCGAGTACCATAGCAGACCACCGTGGCGGTGAATGCACATAGACCGTACGCATCAAGAAGCCGAGAGGGCTAAAAGTGTGGCCGCATCTTATCAACATTCTTGTAGCGTGTCCAGTGCTGTCTGTCTTCGTGCATCACCGATCATCTTGTTGTAGCATGTTTGAGAGCGCTAATGACAAGGCTTGGAAGCGCTTCGTCACGTGGTACTTCTTCTCCCAGACCTTTTTAGGAGCCCAAATACGTAAAGCCACTGAACCTATTTTCATGTATTTACATTATCAGGACACTAATTTACATGCTGTAAAAATCCCAATTTAACAATTTGTATTTAATGCAACTGTTTCAAACTTAGATAACTATAATGTTAATTACCTCAGTTCATTGAAAGAATAGCCTGAGATGGACGGATAAGTCAGCAATACCAATATGGTTGCGTCTTTGAAGTGGCCTCGTGAATTATTATAAACCTTGGCGTTCCTTCACAATGTCAATGTGAACGTTGTCGACCAAATAAAAAAAAATTCCCTTAAGCAGCATTGATGGGTATTTTGATATGTACCGTTAAAGAAAGCCAACGAAATGTAAAAGTAACCACGTGACAGCGCGACTAGTTCGGCGCAAAAAAAAAACTATACATGCGCATGTACCTGGAGCGTTGCAGCAATCAGACGCACAGTGTTAGTGGCGACGAAAGTGCGTTGCGCTCCATAGTGACCTTGCATAAAGATATTTTTTATTAAATGTGGGAACATGGGAATGTCGACTGCATAAAGGTATTATTCTCTTACATTCGTAGAATGAAGCCAGCGCACGCACACACACACGTCTTGTGGCCACCGCAAACGCCACACATGTCTCTGACAGCGCTGCAGAGAGAAGCGGACGTTGTTCTCTGATCGGCTGCCTGAAAGAATTGAATTAGTGGCGCTATCACCCGGTTATTTTTGTATTTCACGGGCTTCCTCTGACGGCATATGCAAGCAGACCATCATTGTTATTGAGTTGAAAACACTTTATATGATCATTTTTCAATTTGATCTACAAATTTCTCAGCGACAATTTCTTGCTGAAGCGAATAATTAAACAGGTTACCTCATTAGTTTAGGCCAATTCACTGAATTTTGAAAGCGAAAAAAAAATCGTAACACTAGGGCGCTTGACCCTCAACATGTATGGGTTTCTTGCAAATCACTAAGACGCTCCATCATTTCTGAAAACCTGGTTACGCTTAGGTGGGACACCCTGTATGTGTCGGGGCAGCGAAAAAGAGAAAAATGCATGGTGCTAAGCTCGTAGGAGAGAACTGTATCTTGCATGCGCATGTCACATATATAAAACAAGAAGATTTAAAGCACGTAGCAATACACCCCACTGCAACCTCAAGATGGGCAGCAGTAAATGTATCACAGTACACCTTTGCTTTTCTTAGATTTATTTATTTTATTTTTATTTATTTACAGAAATACTGCAGGCCACATGACCCAAGCAGGAGTGGGATACAAAGCATAAGAATGTTTAACAATAAAGGAAAAAAAACAGGCTAGAGTAGGAGCAGAATCAAAAAAGTAAACAAGGCAATAAACACGGCAGAAAGGCAATACAACTAAATTGGTGTGGATACAGCAACAGTGAAACAAATATCAAGTGAATGAAATAGAACCAGCTTCACTAAACACTGAAAGAAAAGTGCTTAAGGTAGGCTAGGAGGAGGCACTCGACTGTGTAATGGACAACAGTATGACTAAATGTGCAAAAAAGGGCAACTAGGCTCGTTATCGGCCGCTGCACGAGAAAAGCAACTTTGCACTACTGGTAAGTAGCAGTTTCAGGTTAGCTTATACAATGACATAAGCCGCCCTTGATTGCTACATTACCAGCGAAAAGCGAAATCAGACATTTTCTTCTTAGTTAACTTCGCGCTTCCTGACTGCGAGAAAGATTCCTGAAACCTTATACAAAGAGCGAAGGGAGACTCATAACAATGTAAACTACGTTCCAAAGCATTTAAACGGCGAAAGTGAATGTGTAATACACGACAAAATAACAAGAAATAAACAAGTTTTGTTGTGAAGTCAGAGTCGCATATGCATATAACAGTCCCTAGAACGCGCGCAACTTCCTTCCAGAACATGTTGAGGCAAGAGAAAATTTTTTATTCGGGTGACACTACAATAGCCACGTCTGCCTTGAAAATAAAAATAAAGAACTTCACAATCTAATGCGAAAACATACTTAACAGTTGCCGTCTGAGGTTCTTGTCCCCTTTGAATGTGGAAACGATGAATAGGAAAAGGGCACTACAGGGACTCTTCGGCCCACGGCGCAAGATTATTGTAACGGGTGGCTTTGGTATCAAAATACGACATTCGGAGAACAGCGGAGGAGATGGTCGCGCCAGCTGTGGCGCGGCTGGTTGCTCCGCGACGCGAGGCGAGGCAAGGTTCTCTTCGCACAATGGCTTTTTACCTTAAGATAGAACAGCGTTGCAGTGAAAATGCCTCTAAGATTCTAATATACAACAAAGAAGAGATAAAACACGGAAAGAATTAGAGCGAGCAACATTCTTTCACTCTCATAGAAACATTTCACGTAGTTTATTTCGACTAGGATGCAAGAAATAATGATGCTCTATTTGGAACAAGCTAGTGAACAAGCTAGTTTCGGTAAACTACTCAACAATAAATCACACCATACTATTAGTGAAATTGGTGAGAAATTTGCTGAGCTAAAAAATCCTCCTTAAATGTGTGTTATGCACAGAAAAATCCTTTAGCCTACGAGAAGTGGTCGTTTTACACGAGAAAGAGTACCGAAGACATACAGGCAAACTGTAACCGATATTTACAAAAATTGCAAACCTCCCAGGCAGCACGCCAACACAGGACTGATGTAGGCGTGAAGTCGGTCAAAGTCCGCAGCGATATCGGGCCTAAGTCGGCAAATCGTGCTCGCGCTACTTTCACCCACATCTGCCCGATGACGGCCAGCCAGAATGGCGCCACTGTGGCGAAGCCACCATGAGTCGAACTTGGCCAGCCAGAGTGGGCGAAATTTGGCCAGCCAGAAAGGGTCGGATTTGGCTAGGTAGCATTGGCCGATGTTGCGGGCATTCAGGCATTTTTGGCGTGTTGTCGGCCACGCCGACATCGGGAAACCCCTTGCGCGACCGTTCACAGCCACTATGGTGTTTCTAGTGTTTACCCCACGTGTGTCGTGCCGTTTGGATTGCAAAAATTTTTATTTTTGTGTTTTCACATTTTCGAAGGGCTACGAAGGCATTTTCCAAGGACCAACAGTAGTTTGTGCAAATGTGCCTCTCATGCATACGCCAAAGCTTTATTAACACAGTAAAAAGTGGGGATAAGTGGATCCTCTGTACTTTCTATGACTGCGTTCTAAACAAAACAAACAACACAACAAGAGAGGTTTATAGGGAAAAGCCCTATTTCATTTATTTTGTGAACTCTGCATTGACAATATGCTATTCTCGTGTTGCACCGTCGTAGTGGAAAAGCTTCGGCAAGGGTGGAACCTGCGGGAAAAGGCGTGAATAGTTAGCACAGCTGTGGAGCACATCAGCACTATACTACAATTGTATGCGATTTATGTGCGACTCATGAACAAACGCGGAAATTCAAGAAATGTCGGAAACATCTCATAATCGGGCACTACTTTCGAAAATAACAAAAGAAAGTTGTCCTTTTACTATAAAATGAATCTATGTTCAATATTCAACCCCCAGATCTTGGCTTTGTGTCACTTTAGATACCCAAGGGAAAAAGAATAGAAACACGAGTAAAGGTTCTGTTGCAAAGAAATTTTAAAAGCGGCACATTAGTTGAAATAGGTGCATTTTGCATTATAATAAATTTCATATTTTTGGCATACATCCGAAAGGAAAACATGTAGACGTGAGTTAATACGACACACGCCAAGGATGGGGTCTTTAGGCAAAAATGTCCTTAAATGATAGGTCCAAGGCGCATTATGAGCAGATATTAGAGGAAGAACATATTTTCAAGGCTACTTTAAAAATGCCATCGCGTGCCGAACTGCCACACGTGTCCAACACCAAGGAGCGCGTGTTCGGTATCACGTTACCTTTAAAAATACGGGCAGGAAAAAAAATGTTACGAGAACTGCAAGTCACCACACAATGGGGGTTTGATACAAGCACAGGATTAACTATATGAAGTAAAATTGCTTTGGGACGATGTGCGTAGGCTCTTTATTCGAAAATATAGAGCCTACCCACCTCTCGACACAAATAATATAAAAAGGTGGAACCGGGGGTTTAACATCGCCACAAAAAGTGCCAGGCCCCATTCTGAAAAGTGGCCAGCAACTTACCGAATTTCGGCATCCACTGTGCACTCGTGAGCTGTGTGTCAGCAATACAAATTCAGCGACGGCACTGTAGCCTCACCAAAAGGCGCAGGCTTGTGTTCATATACGACCGATGTCACAGTTGTGATGGGCATTGTCTTAGGAGGTACACTGGCCAAGGAATCGCGCAATCAACTTGATAATTGATAAATGCGGTACATGCGCCGATACGCGTAGGCAGACTGCGTGCAGCCGTTGAAACTCGTTCCATGTCGGTAGCACTGCAGCCGCGACGAGAGAATGCAGCCGCGCGGAAAGTTCCCCGAAATCTGCGCGGTCTTCCCTTCAGAAGGGCCACCACAGCCACCAAAAGCAGGTTCAGAACGACATTCTTTGCAAACTGTAGGTGCGCACAATGGACGTGCAGGGAGGGGGCCGTGACGAGGGTGGTCAGTTCGGGAAGAGACGCGCGTCCCCCCCTTCACATACTTTTTTTTTATTTTTAGTTGCTGCTGGCTTAGCATGTGCCAGGTTGCTTCTAGGCAGAATATGCGCGTTTTGCTTTCTTTTTTTTTGTGGTTGTCGCAAAACGTGGAAGACAGCATTTCTGGTGGGCAAAAGCACAATGGCGGGGACACCCGCCGGGACTGCATTTGTTAAGTGCAGCCTGGTGCAGCCTATGGAGTATGCTTGTATGCATGTGTTCTCTTGCTAGCTACCTGTAGCATAGGATTTCGCAGAGGCTGAACCACCCACTCTAGCTAAAAACGCGACCGAAATGCTGCACTGCACGTAACAAACGTAGCTAGGGCGCGCGGCGTCGCCATTGTGAATTTCTGCAAGTTTCTGCAGCGCAGGAAAACACGTGCTCCCTTCCCGCGCGACAAGAAATATTGTGCTGAACCTCTACTCGCGCCCTTATTTTACTCTTTTTGGTTATAAATAAATTAGTTTTTAAGTACTAGAAAACGCAGATGTGGGCTTCTATCGACACCATAGTCTCATATGAACGTCAGAGACAAATCCTACACTCGCTGCACAGAGCATACAGTCAAGCTCGATATATTCTTCTCATCTAACTAGTACAACGTAACCGCGATGGCCGATGTGTAAAAGAATTCGATATGTATGGAAAGAACGCACTAACGGTCGTTCACAAAAAACCAAAAAATAAAGAAAGAAGGAATTATACGCAATGCCGTGGACATATTAAGAAATTATTTGCCTATTGCATCTGCGTGGTAGTAGAGAGCATGGAGGTGGAAAAGGGAGGTATAAGTTTACCCGACCAGTAGACAATTATTTTCTGTTGCTGAGCTTATGCGAGCTGCGATACATGCGTTGCGGAGCTACTTTTGAAAGGGATGCACTAGTTTCGCGAACGCACTGATGAAATGTAGTGGAGGGGCACGTTGTCAACAACAGCTTGACTTAGGACGGTTGGTTTATACTGTGACCCTGCACAAACATATGAAGAAACTAGAGAACAGAAGAGAGCTTTGATTTTCAACTGACTTTTTTTTCAGTGCATGCTTGCTGTTTTTATATACCATAAAATACGCACATCGCCTGTGCAAGAACACTTTGTGATCACATACACTCTAGTAGATCTCACCAGAAAAGCTCTCTATACATCAATTATACGTGTGTGCATTTATTTGCCACCTTTGGGATGAAAAATGCTTGCCATATGACTGCTTTTTATTTTTCGTTTTTGCCTTTTTCGCAAATGTCGTGGTCTTGACAAGAGCAATTCATTTGAATTTGCAATGCAAAAGGGATCTATGTATTTTATGGTGTATAAAAACAGCTAACATCCTCTGAATACAAAGTTAGCACTAGATCTGTTTTGTCCTCTCGCTGTCACGCTGTGAGCTCCGTATACCCTTCTTTTGCATAGGCTGCTAAATGTCAGTAGGATAACGCCGGTTGCGAGAGTTTATTTCCGCTTCAGCGCACCATAATGTCTGCGCTAGACCTTTTTTGTTCACTTGCTGTTGCGCTGTCACCTCCGTATGTCCTTTCCTTCCATAGGTTGCTAAATGTCAGTCGTATAGAGCGCCGCTTCCGACTGTTTATCTTTGTTTGAACATATGACTGGTGGTTGTGCCCATCGATGAAAGCACGAACAATTTCTATGAATTTAAATTTTCTGATATGCGCTCTCATATAATGTTTCACCATGCTTGTCGATCCTTCTGGCTAATGTTATCTGTTGCGCCAGCCTGTTTCGCAAAGTTCCCGCAAAACAGCCTGTAGATGTATATATGAATAGTTTATATGCATGCTTTTTTGTGTGCCCTGCTTATTAAAAACAATGCGCGCGAACATAATGTCATATATGCTGCTCAAAACGCACGTGCGCTATGTTCCGGCACTGAAACGCGTATACATGACACTCAACATCTGATTCTTACGTCGAATCTCTCAAGTGAATTTCGGTCATTCTTGTCTCGATCGGATCTCTATTGCTATAAACAGCAGGCTTCCAAAGAGACCCGGCCGATATAAACCATGAAAGGCTGCGGCGTAGTCGACGTTGCCTCCAGGACAGCAGAAATGACTCAATGGTTCCTGTGAAATAATCTTTCTGGGCAAATATCGCGCCAAATTCGCCATTCCTCAGGCGATTCTGATGAGCGGCAAAATCGGCACCACATTTGCCGGAGAAAGTTATCGGCTAGCCGACGGGGGCTCTAAGGTGGCATACTTGGCACAGTGTTGCCGATAAATGGCGTCGGCCAGCCCATATTGTCTGTAGAAAGGCAAAATCGGCGCCATAGTTGCCGTTGAAAGCCATCGCCTCAGCCGATGTCGGCAGTAACGCGGCATAAGCGGCCCCATGTTGCCCATTACAGTCGACGGCCTGCCGATATCGGCGGGGCAGCGGCTATAGTAGCCCGACGTTGCCAGTCATTGACGGCGGCGTGGCCGATACTGGCTCGCTGTCGGCAACATTAGGCCGTGGATGGGCCGAACTTTGCCGCCATAAAACCAATATCGGCCCTACGTTGCGTGCTGCCTGGGTTACTACGCTCCTCCACAAAAAAAAACATTCTATTCAACGTAGCACTAAGGAAACGGATACGACCTTCCCGTTATTATTTGCCGCATATTGAAGTGCCTAGGAAGATGAATTAAGAAGACAAGAAAATGAGTTGACGAAGAATATTTCAGTAATTCAAGGTTTGCAGCCACAACCGTGTCCTTCATTAAAGACGGTAACGAACTACAACAGCTTATTGATGATTTAAATCGAGAAACCAGCAATATAGTATTAAACATGCTAAGAAAAAAAAACCAAGTAGCACTTAGTAGCTTAGCCAAAGCAAAAGAATTCAGAAGTGGCCACTATACGCTACAATGTCTGCATAAATAATAATTATGCTTCTCGCCCAATTACGAATAGTAGAGCCTATGGAAGCAGAGGAATTTATTCAAGGAATAATGCTGAGAGGCAAAGTATACGGAAAGCTTTCCCAAATCAGCACTGGGAATGCTTTCCCAGTTGTAATGTTGTGTTTAAAGGAAAAGTGTACAAGCACTGTGTGTTCCGGTACCAATATAGGTTCCGAAACAGGGAGGGTAACCACCAAACTGGGGCGTTGTTTCATTTCATTTCATTTTACTTGATTTACTCTGATGGCTATACAGCATTATAGAGGGGAGTGGTTAAAAAAGGACGAAGTAGCAGCACGAAAAGTAGAATGTAACAGAGACACATGCGCGCACACACACACCATCCTGATTATGCGACAGTAGCTGCGCAGGTACAAGAAATAAAATACAATAATGTCTTCATAATGAAAAATATATTTGATAATTGTACAACATTAGCAGCAATGTAACGGAAAGTATGATTATCAGTAATTGTAACGAGGTCCTCAGGTAGGAGATCCCGATCTCTCGATGTGCGAGGCATACATCATCGGTACAAAAACTTCTATTAGCAAAAACCAATGCGAAAATTGTGAAGGTGGCCAGTGTGATGGGCTATATACTGAGGCTATGAGAACGACTGTCATGTAGGGAGCGATGACAGAATAACTTTTGAAAAGTGACCAAATATGATGTCTTGCTATGAGATGCAAGTGAAGAAAGACATTGGCTAGATTTCGTTTACGTTGTACTGGCACTACGATTATAGTTAAAAAGTATGAAAGACGCCGAGTTGTTCTGTACAAGTTCGGATAATCAGCCGAGTACCACAGCCACTATACGCACTATGGAACGGAAGATGATGGAAGGGAGGATGGTGAACGCGCTATAAGGAACAAAATCAAGCGGAATATATTAATGAGCGCAGAGGAGTAATTTCGCAATTGTTCTACCGAGCCAGGCACCCAACTTCCTAATAGAGCAAGTTTTGTTCACGGGAACACACTAGCGATGACACCAACGTTACTGTACTCGCTTGGCAGGAAAGTACAAAAAAACCGACTCAGAAGCACAAGTGAGCTCATAGATGTGAGAGAACAACCGATATATTTTATAGTTGAAAAAGTGCTTATCATAGTTTCCACTAGACACGAAAAACAAAAACTCTACTCATAAGTAGAGAAGGCGCTGAAAACAGACTCGCCGCTAATGAACGAAGGACCCAAGGAACACAAGAACAGAAAGGAGAGGGGGAGGTTCGCTGGCTGCTCACTGCTCTACCTGTAGCTGTAAGCGAAATTTGGTGAATGTTTCTCTCTTGGGAACGACTCCGATTTTTGTACACGGGAAATGTGGAAGGAGAAATGGTTCTTCCTGTTAAATATGCATGTGTCGATGTAGCATTGATGGTGCTATCCGATAGAAGCCTTCAAGACTTGCAGACTTCCAAGTAAAAACTTACAGCTATGACGGTAATCTTGTCCGCATGCCTCGTGTATAATTTCTCAACATGGGGGTTGTTAAGATCGGCGTGGGCCCCCCTTGGATGCAGTGGAGGGAGGCTGCTGGCGGTGGCCGGTGGATCTACTGTTCCGTGAAAAATACGTGGCGAACGAGTGCGCTTGCGTTCCCACGGATGTACATCGCTGGGCTGCCGTCTCGAAGAGACAAGTGCATCGTTTGGACGCTGCCGTGACGGCCTTGTTCGCCGCTTGCCTCGAGCGCCAAACCAGCCGCGTGAACCTCCCGGAATCTGCATGGACCGTCGGTGTGTCGTGCGGTGTGTGTGTGTGCGTTGGTGCCGCTTTTGGAAATATGAACTTGTAGGCCGCACCGACGCAGCAACAGGGGGTGCATCAGCACTCCGGCCGACACAGGTCTGCTGCCAGCAAATGTCCTATGGCTTCCCCATTGTGAGAAAACGGCGGCGTGTCGTAAAAGGACGAGGCCGGAAAAAGTGCTTTTATTTGTCCTGTTGTTTTTCAGCAAGGCTCTTCGCCGGACCGTACCTTCTCCGGGGATCAGCATCGGCTGCCACTCGGGTCACGTCACACCTTGTCGCAGAGAAGCAGCGAAGGCGGGGCGTGACCTTCTCTCTCCGAAGGCGGAGACGACCTTGTGATTAGTCACTATTGTATGTAGTATTGTATAAAAGAAGAGCGCAAAGGCGCTCAAGGAGCCCCGTTCATCATGCAAAATAAACTTCATCTCTCTCTTCTTCTCTCACGTCATCGTCTCCGTGTCCGCTCCGCACCTCGGCAACAACCCCTTGGAGTGGGGATGGGTGAAAGGGCGACCTGGTAGCGTGGATCCTAGGACCGAGGGCCCGACTCCTGCCACCCCACCAGGATCCCAATATTTGGATGGCAGCAGGCGGGATGAACCTGGAGACATGGCACTGCATTTGCGGGTCAGCGTTTGGTTTTTGCTTTGAGTTTTACCAGGCTTCAAATTCTGGGTTAACAATTTGAATTTTTGGGTGTGTGTGCGTGCGTCAAGATTCAAAGTGCGAATGTTTAAGCATCTGTTGGCAAGCAAAACCATCATTTTGGGCAGTGACCATGGACCTGAGTAGGTTGCGAGGGGCAGAGTTGTGGCAGTTGTGCGGCGAGTTGGCGCTCGAGTGGGAAGAGACTATGACTGAGTGGGAGCTACTGAAATTAATAGAGAAAAGCGGTAGCAGTGAGGAAGATATAGAATTCGCTTGGGGTCTCGTTAAGAAAGATCTGAAAGAGGAGGAAGCCAAAAGAGTATACGAGAAAGAGAGGGAGGAAGCCAAAAGCGTATACGAAAAAGAAAAGAAAGAAAGGAAGATCAAATTGTTGGAGCTCAAAATTGAGAGGGATCGGTTAATGGTTCATGGAGGAATTAGCGGAACTCCTGAAAGAGCAAGCTTAAAGCGTAAGGAAAGTAATGTGCAGGAAGCCTTGTACAGGCGTTTTGGTGTCTCAGTTAAGAATGAGACAAAGTAAGAGGTGCTTGAGATGGCGGAAGATTGTGAGGCGTCCGCTAACGTTGCGCGCGCATTTCAAGCACAGGAAACAGTTGATTACAACTGTGAACAGTGCGGCCAAGTAGCCAGTAGCTTTAAGCGAGAGAAAGACTACGATGAGAGCGAGACAGCTTCCAGGAGCTGTAAAACGGAGTGCTCTTATGATAGCGAGGCAGCTCCCAAGGATTGTTGTCTAGTTGCGGAAGAAATGGAAAACATTGGTAAATGCGAGGCGTTGTCAATAAGTGACCAAATTGAGGGTATCGTGCTTGAGGCGGCGCAATACTCTAAGGCGACCGATGAAAGTGTGGGCGCATTTCAGCCGCAGCAGACAGGGGTTAGTTACCACTGTGAGAAATAGGGCCAAGTGGCCAGAAGCTGTAAGGAAAGGGAGAACTCAAAAGATCTTGAGGTAGCTCCGGAAATAGTTCAATCAGTTCAGAAAGAAACTGACGAATTTGTCAAGGCAGGAGAAGAGACGTGAGTAACTGATGTAAGTGCGAATGACGAACACGTGGATTCGTCAGGGCAGTGTTTAGTGCAGGAAGGTCCTTTTGCGGACGAAAAGTAGCGACGGGTGGCGTCATGCGTAACGACGACAGAAAGCTCGCACTCTTGCGGAGATGCGGAAGGCCCAGATGTCCAGAACACAGAGGGCGACGCTACCAGTGGACTAGAAGTAAGGGCCGTGCAGCGAACAGTTAATGGCGAAGACGAAGCTTGTTTGAGCTGCAATAATCAGTTCAGCAAGGAGCGGGAATTTTTTGTCATGCATCGGCCTTCGGCTGTCTAGGAGATTAGACGCGGTCAGCGTAGCGGAGGAGCATGACAGCGGAGGAGCATGACAGACAGGCGCACAAAGGAAACGTCCTTCTGTCCCCGCCGTGCTCGGGATCGGTTTCCCGGGAAGAAAGAAATGCGTGGTTATCGAAGGAAAGGTGACAACAATGCGCATTTATTTACTCGCGCTGTTTTTTGGCCCTGGCGTTGGCAAAAGAAGCCCGGAGTGCGACCCCATCGTGTGCGTTTTAAGGGGACCACTAATTGAAAGAGTGACGGTCCTTTTGAATATTTTGTCCATGCTTAGAAAAGATGCAGGAAATATTTGTTTTGTGGACTTAGAGCTCAGTGGGTAGATCTGAGAATGTTTTGGGCTGCGGAGTAGCATTTTCTCGCATAGTATGTTTCATAGTACAAAAGTCATTGATGAGGGCAAGGAATTATGAATGCGTTACCATGGAAAGCTAATGTAAACGAAAATTATGGCTGCGCGAAACCTAGACATACCGTCGTGTACTTTTTAGGTACTTAGTTACAGCACATGAGCAAGGCGCACTTTTTCTTGTTATTTTCATGTGTGCGGCATTGAAGGCTATTTCGAGTAAGCGGTGGCTGCTCTAGCGATTAATAGACGCGCAGTTACGCGAAGTTTGTCTGAGGTACAACGTGTCAGGGAAGGAGGAAATGTAAGGTCATTTCGAGGCACTGCGATTGAGAATCGTGTCATCTTGAACCGTTTAAGGAATAGCGTTTTGGAGGCAGTAAGCGGTAAATTAAGCGAAGTTGTTAGTAGGCTGTACTTAGAGCGGTTTTCATTTGTGTAGAGCTCGTTGCAGTTGTGAAGGAGTACATTATTTGGCGGAGGTGTTCATGACACTGCAGGTAGTGTCTGTGGTCGAGCTGCGTAAAATGCGAGCTATGAATTTAAGATTGTTTCGTTGGCAGGTTATTTGTTGAACAATGAATGTGCATTTTTGGAGAGTGAGCTTCGAGGAACACAGACTAGTTACGACTCATCAGTGTGAGTGAGTTTTTGTGAACTTAGCTTTGAAGTGAGTTTCGTAAGGGAGTTTGGTTTACGTGTAAATTCTTAACCTAAGTGTTTATTTCAAGGTTAAGGATGTTACGTTTTACTTCAAGACGATCTGAGTGACAAAGGATCGGGTGTTATTTTCAAGTTAAATAAGGAGAGCACGGAGTAGAACATTCCATTGCTCTTGAAATGTAGTTGGTTGACAGTGAGAGAGGCGATATCCAGTACGTTTGAAAAGTGATGTGTATGGTTAGTACGGGGAGCACAGAGAATTTTCCAGTTGCATGCAGAAAGCGAATCTTACTCACGAGACTGAACGCTACCCGCTTAGCTGGTTACGCTTAATGCCTCCAAAAAATGGAAGCTTGCTCCGATGGATTCCAATCATCCAAGAGCGTTTTTCCATTCGGTATGGGAAATGTAACGTCAGTGGAGGTGCTGACGGACTCAGCAGGATAGTTTGAATTCTAAAGGGAACAGCATGATTGTTAACCTTTTGCTCGACAAATTTTGTGGAACCAATTCTAAGATAGTTCTGGAGTGGCAACTCGTTCAAGACTCTTACTGGTTTGTCTTGAGCAAAACTTTGCGATTGAAGATGGTCACTTGCCTAAAAAGAGTCCAAAATTTTTTGCGGGTGTTTTAATGAGGTTTTGATAAGCCTGGTAGATCCAAAGCAGATTCTGAATGCTTGCGCGTGGTGTAGTGTCGTGGCGCCTGGATTGTTCTGGCTGCGGTTCGTCCTTGCGAGATGTTCGAGCTGCATGTGCACAATTTTCATCACGCCCTAGATCTGTCTCATGGACAGCAATTGCGTTCCTGGCCATTCGAGAGTTTCGTGGCGAGGGAGGGACTGTTAAGATTGGCGTGGGCCCCCCATGGATGTGGTGGAGGGAGGCTGCTGGCGGTGGCCGGTGGATCTACTTTTCCGTGAAAAAAGGCGTGGGGAACGAGTGCTGCTTGCGTTCCCACGGATGTATACTCCGCTGGGCTGCCGCCTCGAAGAGACAAGGGCATTGTTTGGACGCTGTCGTGACGGCCTTGTTCGCCGCGTGCCTCGAGCGTCAGACCAGCCGCGTGAAGCTCCCGGAATCTGCATGGACCGTCGGTGTGTCGTGCGGTGTGTGTGTGCGCGTACGCCATAGTAGTACTAAGGAACCGGGTGAGAAGGCAACGTCGCAATGGCGGCTGTCATAAAGGTGCTTCTGGCTTGCTTGCGAGGTGGACTGCCACGAGCGGGCGACTTGACGCGCGTGTTCGGCACGAGCGGTGGCATCACGTGCATATTCGCTGGCGGCGCTGTAACATCCGGAAATAGGGTGTCCAGTGGTAAGGTCGGTTCGCGTCCAAAAAGCATATAAAACGGACAGTAACCGACGGTGTCATGGCGTGATGAATTGTAGGCGAAAGTGACGTAGGGTAGTTGAAGGTCCCAGTCGCGGTGGTCAGAGGAAACGTACATTGAAAGCGTGTCCGTAAGAGTGGGATTGAAGAGCTCGGTGAGAACATTTGTCTGGGGATGGTAGGAGGTGGTCAACTTGTGCTGCGTGGAGGAGGATCGCAAGAGATCGTCGATTACTCGCGAAAAAAATGCGCGGCCACGATCTGTGAGAAGTTGGCGAGGGGCACTGTGGTGTAGTATAACGTCGTGCAACAAGAAGTCGGTGACGTCCGTTGCAGTGCCGGTCGGAAGAGCCCTAGTAATAACATAAAAGCGCACTACAGTGTTTTAAAGCGCATATCATAGGAGTTGTGTGTTGATGATAGTGGTCCAGTAAATCTTTCAGAAAGCGTGTTGAGCGATAGCAACGCACATCTGCAGTTCCTCACATGGCCATTAGAGCGTTTAGCACACTTTAACATTAAGTGGTGTTAGATAGGTATCACAACCCCAATGAACAATGCCATAGGTTTATGTACGATATTTTCACTCACTTGTGCCGATGAAGGACGCCGAATCCTGGCTGAGACAGATAAAGCTCCTTTGTTGCGCGAACGTGCGCTGAGCAGCGACAAAGAAAGCAACTTGTGATTTATGAAAAGAGCGATAAACGCTGTCGTCAGTAAGAACTGATCAGTGCCAAACATGCCCGCTTTCGGAGATCTCTCAGAACATTCCATATTTATCTTTGATGCGCGTGCAACATCATAACACCACTATAAAGGTAAACCGATGAAGAGATCGCTAAATACGATTTAGAACAGGGAATGTCGCAGCAGCCAACGTTTCCACATGCGGACTTGTCTTCGTCAGGGCAGCGACTGACGAAGATAATAACAATAAACGTCATGCATACCATGTCATCAGAAGTTGGCAATATTCGTAAAACAAGGTCACGTATATTCTCGCACGGCCGCCACCGAAAATGAGCATCCGCATTCAACAGTGACAATGGCTGTCTCCATGAAAGGAAACAGGCGAATGGCAACTATTAGCATATGGCATGGTGATTTTTCTCAGACAGCGTCAAGGAGGCCACCTCGGGGATCCATGTGGCTACTTTTACGTTGTGCGCACATTTCAATCGGGAGCTATCGAAAACAGGGTGCCTTTTTTGTCATTTAACGTATACGAATTGTGCAGTCAAAATGTCAAATTCTAGTTGGTTCCACCCTGTTAGACATAGGCTGAATGGCTTGCAGTCAATCAGGTGTTAAATATTCCGGTAAGCCACGGGCCGAACTCTTCCGGTATGAGCCCCACGTGATCGCACTACGGCTGTTCGTGGTGCGCACGAGAATATTGCGCTAATGATGCGAAGACTAGACGTTCGTTCAATGTCACGCTAGGTTTGAGCTACACCACAGAACTGCACAGTTAGGTTGTATTACCGTGAGCAATATGAAGGGGAACACAGGAACGGGGCGTGTCAAGCAGCCT
This sequence comes from Hyalomma asiaticum, assembly GCA_013339685.2. Lineage (NCBI taxonomy): Eukaryota > Metazoa > Arthropoda > Arachnida > Ixodida > Ixodidae > Hyalomma > Hyalomma asiaticum. The sequence continues at coordinate 55,170,187 of CM023490.1, read as the reverse complement.
CGAAATCGACTCGAGGCGATACCCGGATGGCGCTGTGAAAAAATCGAAAGGAAGGATCTCTTTCACGAACTGTTCGCACCCCCGCCACGAACTGACGCCAGTTCACAGACAACAAGGTATCATCCGATATTCGATAAGACAGGGTAACTCTCGCAGTGGCATGCAGCGGTTCACTTCGTTTTCTTCCATTATTTTTTTCTGCGCACAAGCGCATGGTGCAATGCCAAGTCCTGCACTCTGTGCGCATAAACGCACGGCAGGAGTGCGAACAGCTGTTAGAACAGCCATTCCCCTCCCCGCTCTGTTTTCAACGGCTGCCGCAACGTATCACCGATACCTGGGTTTCGGGCTGTTTGTCATGCGTTTCTGTGTTCCCTATCATATTGCTCACAATAGTACAATGGTCAACTCTCATGTGTAGAACTACGCAGCGTCGTGCTGAGAACTGCACCAGCCACATTTACAGTTTGAAACGGGCCGCATATCTGAGCATGTTCAGCGCCTCTGACGCACCTGCCTTGCATTCTCGATCCTTGATTTTCACCGCGGGTTCAACAACCGCTCTGGCTGTCGGAAGCGCTGTCCGCGGTTTAGCGCGAAAGCAAAAATAAGAAAAAGAAAGAAAAAGAGAAAATAAACGAAGCGAGACGTTGTCGGCGTCGGATGCAAACTTTGATTTATTGTGATGCTCTGTTCGCGGCCACATTTTCCCACCAACTGATTTACGCATACTTTTAAATTGTATAAAATTTTCTGTGGTGCTCTTGCGTCAGGCTACACGGGAGCTGGCGCTTGCATTTATAGACTTTCGCACCTGCAACTGTGAATAGAGTGCACCGTTCATTTTGTAAGAAACGTGTGCTTGTTGATGCTGCCAGTCGTCGGCCGGAAAGGGCTAGAAGAGACGAAGGACCTACTGCTCGCCGTATGTATGGACAAGCCAAACTACATTTAGTCACTGTCACCGCATCGTTCGTGAGTTACGATTAATAAGAGGCTTGTTCAATTCAATCATACGACACGGCAATAAATGTAATTCGCTATGAAGAATTCACAGATCAATGCGGAATACACACCATGTGTCGCATTGTCGGTATATGATGCCGGGAACCGAGAATAACTCTCGGTAGAGAGTATAAAACACGCCGATCCGGTTGACTGAATTTTTTTGGGCGCATTATGGTTGACAGCGCTTCTGCGGGCCAAAGCAACTGTCACGGCCGCGGAGATAAACAAGGACGGAAATCATAAGGCAAGTGCGTAATTGGCGCTGGGCATGCTTTTATGAGACCCGTTTCAAACTGTGGATGTCGCTCGTGCAATTCCAAGCATGACGCTCCGTCATTCCAGACATGAGAGTTGACCACTCTACAGACAAGCCCGATTTGAAAGTTATCGCGCGAGGGCCCACCAGGAACCATGAAAACGCCAAGGCTCGGAATCCTCTTCTGAGAAGAGAGAGGCATGGTGCCAGCTTTCCTTCCTCTTTTGCGGTTCCTTAGGCAGCGATAACGGTAATAATATACTATCCTACCGCAACGATAAGACGCTACGTTTCTAGGCTTAAGGGGCAACTCCGGCTGTTTTTCACCAGGTTATGATATCGATGTCTTCCAATGGTAATTGTAGTACTTATACGGTGCTTCGATTTGCTCAGAAACGCACGAGCAATTTTATATAACCGACCGAAATGTGTGTTCAAACCAATATCTAAAAAGGTAGACGCTTCGTGCAACGTATGCGTTGACGTCAAGCCTCCCCGCCATCCGAAATATGGAGCCGCTGCGAGAAAAACGACAGTGGCGAGGTCATCCGAAGATGTATTGTTATACCCGCCTTTCTAAACTTGATAGCGACGATATAAGCGCTGAAGTGCCGGCGTTTTGCTTTCGAAGGCCCGCAGGTGCTGCTAGGCACAGTTACAGCTGAACATGTCTAAAACCCAGGGTGGCCCGCAGAGGAATGCGCTAATTTTTTTAAAAAAAATTCATTTTCAAGGAAACCAAATTACTTGCAACCACCTGGTTTGTCGTATTGTAGTATAGTACCGCGGAGAACACATTTTAAATTTCATTCAGATCAGAGAAATGGCCGGAGTTGGCCTTTAATCTCAGCACATAGATGCAATATATGGAGAGAAAATGTAGTGAGTCTGTCGCGGGGGAGGGTTGTAGTATAGAATAGTCAGCAAGAATTATGAACATCTTGAATTTCACGCTTGCGATTTTGGCCGTTTGGGCCTTGGACCCACGATAGGTTTATGCTCGCCTGATAACCTTCAAGTCGCGCTCGACTCTACAGTACCGCCGAACGGGACATGGCTCCGCCTTTCATTTTTTAGCTGGTAAACAAAAAAATCACGTTTGAAATTTTTTTTTGTTATGACAGGGCGTGGCTTTTCATGTGAGTGCGCGTCGCCTCCACTTGCTTTCCCGCTCTCTGTCGTTTTCGCCTGTGGTGGTATCAGTGTGAAAAACAACAACCGCCATCAACTGACGCCCAAATTTCGGGCATGAGAAGTCGAACTGAACGTAACAGGCGATATGCAAGTGGGGTGTTTGTTTTTGCTCTAATCCGCGACCTTGAAATATCGCACCCCAATCCCTATTGCATGAAAGGGACTGCTGTAGTAGACACACTGAAACGCATGTACCTTCTTCACATTGAAAAATGTCGTGAGTGTGAAAACACTAAGCGCCTGCGGGGTAGTTGAACTGCTTCTTAAGCGATATACTCAACTCAAATAGAGATGAGGGTGGCAATGTGGGCTTGTTGGTAGAGCATCTTGAGTTTGATGGTAGCGCACGCAGGACACGGACACCAGGGAGACACACTTGACACACCACAGCGCTGTGGTGTGTCAAGTGTGTCTCCCTGGTGTCCGTGTCCTGCGTGCGCTACCATCAAACTCAAACAGAGATGAGTGGAGTTCGGCGACAAAAACCTTCACTCTCATCATCCAAGCTTACGGGGATAAGGGCCGCATCAGCGGCGCTCCTCATAAACGGCACCCGCAGGCAACGACCGCTGCTAAGGGCATAGATATCACCGAGTGGCCCAGACGGACCCCTCAACACTGCCGAAGGGATGGGATTCCGCAGAAGTTCGCGCTGTCGTCGAGTTTTCTGTGCGAGCCTGTGTTGAAGACATCCCCAGCTTTTAAGGATATGCGCTTTCTTCAGCCAAGACGAAAGAAGGAATGATAATATCTCTCGGGCTCTGACCGATCATCTCACGGAAGGCGCGCCCTTTTCATGGGGTCCTGATGAAGCTCCTCGTTTCACAAGCCTGATCCGTCTGCTGAGCAATCCGCCAATTATTGCTCACTTCGACTTATCTGCCCCAACGGAAGTCCGTACAGATGCTAGAAGCTATGAAATTGGCGCCACGCTTTAAAGGGGGCACGACAGAGTTATTGCATACGCCAGTCCCTTCCTTTCCATTGATGAACGCAGTTACTAACTCACAGGGTTCAAGTGCCTCGCACTTGTATGGGCGGTGGGACTCTTCCGCCAATACTGTTACCGCCGACGTTTCATTGTTACGACGGGACATCACACCCTATGTTCGGTCTCGGCAGTGAAAGATCCCACTGGTCAACGAGGTCGCTGCTCCATACGTCTCCAAGACTGCGCCTGCACAGTGGTGCACAAGTCTGGCAGGCTACACCAGGCTCCCAGTTGATTGTCTCGGCACCTTGCCAACGCCCCAGACTGCAACAATGCGCCTGCTTGAATCTATGAGCTGTCCGCAACACCGCCCACGAGGAAAAACTGAACGCAACCTTGCTCGACCTCATCAGCCACCTCCATGCATATCCTTCGGACCCTTCGCTCCGCGTGTACCTGATTCTGGACGCCATTTTATACCGCCCAAATATGCGACCTGAAATGGACAAGCTTCTGTTAGTCGTCCCCTCGCATCTGCGGGCTGCTGTTTTCGCGCAGCTCCATCAGGTTCCTACTGCTCGCCTCCTCGGTGTTTACAGGATGTACGACCGTTTGGGACGGCGAGTTTTCTTGCCAGCACTCCAGCCTTCCGCGCGACGTTATGTTGTGGCTTGCGAACTTTGACAACATCCCGAAAAGACAACTTGCCTCCAGCTGGATTACTCCAGCGAGTGGACGTAGCCAGGGAACCGTTTTACCGGGTCGGCCTTTACCCGTTGGGCCCTTTCCCCGCTTCCGCGCGAGGTTATGTTGTGGCTTGCGAACTTTGACAACATCCCAAAAAGACAACTTGCCTCCAGCTGGATTACTCCAGCGAGTGGACGTAGCCAGGGAACCGTTTTACCGGGTCGGCCTTTACCCGTTGGGCCCTTTCCTCGCTTCCGCGCGACGTTATGTTGTGGCTTGCGAACTTTGACAACATCCGAAAAAGACAACTTGCCTCCAGACAAAAAGACAACTTGCCTCCAGCTGGATTACTCCAGCGAGTGGACGTAGCCAGGGAACCGTTTTACCGGGTCGGCCTTTACCCGTTGGGCCCTTTCCCCGCTTCCGCGCGACGTTATGTAGTGGCTTGCGAACTTTGACAACATCCCAAAAAGACAACTTGCCTCCAGACAAAAAGACAACTTGCCTCCAGCTGGATTACTCCAGCGAGTGGACGTAGCCAGGGAACCGTTTTACCGGGTCGGCCTTTACCCGTTGGGCCCTTTCCCCGCTTCCGCGCGACGTTATGTTGTGGCTTGCGAACTTTGACAACATCCCAAAAAGACAACTTGCCTCCAGCTGGATTACTCCAGCGAGTGGACGTAGCCAGGGAACCGTTTTACCGGGTCGGCCTTTACCCGTTGGGCCCTTTCCCCGCTTCCAGAAATGGAAACAAGTGGGTCGCCGTAGCAACGGGCTATGGTACCCGCTACGCTATCACACGAGCCATCCAGACCAGTCGAACCGCTGATGTTCCCGACTTTCTGCTGCAGGATGTCACCTCCCACCAGGATCTCGTCACCAGCTTCTCAGGGACAGGGGCCTACTAATTCGAATTATTGAGGACCTAATTCAACTTTCAGGCGCCTAATACGAGCTAACAACGGCATAAGATCGTAAAACGAACGGGCTTACCAAATGCCTGAACCGCGCACTAACTGACATGCTATCGATGTGTCTCCTCCGATCATCGTGACTGGGACGGCGCCCTTCGGTTTGTGACGTTCGCATACACCTCATGATGTCCCGACACCACCTTCTACTACACTTTCTACCTCCTCTATGGACGTAAACCGACATTACCTTCCAACACAATCCTGCCAATCCTGCTCTCTAGTCTCCGTTTGAATTTGCTCCCTCTAGTTTCCGTCTGAATTTCCACACGCCACATCTGCAGCTGCCAAAGCATGTCACATTGCTCACCGTCGCAGTTCTTAGCCCCAAGCATGAGAGTAATCACTATATGACAACCGCTATCGCGACGTCCAATTCTCCACGGCTGACCTCGTCCTCCAATGGACTCCCTCGGGCTCTCTGAGAAGCTGCTCGCCCGCTACTCTGGCCCTTATCGCGTTGTGTGGCAACACAGTGATGTGACGAATTCATAGTGTTACGCATGGAGGAAAGGAGAGAAGCTGATGAATTAGCGCCCGGCCTGCTGCTGGCGCGAACCCGCTGGGGTGGTCGCATTTTTGACAGAGCAGAAAATGTGGCATGCCCATGCACTGTGCCTTATGACTGCACGTCGGATAACCACCGTTGAAAACTTTCCCTAGCCTTTCACTGCCGCTTTTTTCATCTTTCTCTTCTGTCATGGTCATCCCCTACAATCCACCCTCCTGACTGTTCAGCAGCACTCCTGGGAAGTGCTGCAGAAAATCGCGCTCTCTCCTTAACCGAATCAAAATGACTCTAATCTTGCTGGTACGTTGGCCAGCCTGATTTAGTAATTGATGACGCTGCTTGATGGCAGTTTTTTGCTTCAATTAAGAAATGCAATTGCAGGATTGACAATGCGTGGCGAAGTTGCTACCGTATTTGTGCTTGGCTTTGTTGGCGTGCTCCTGTAAGTCGTAGTCCAGTTTTCCTTTCACGGGACCGTGCTGAACTCAAAAAAAAATATCAACGACTCCAGCAATGCAAGTGGCAAATTAACCTCCATGCTTGCTCAAAACCTTTTGCTTCATACAATTTCCTCCGTTGCTTTTCCTGCACAAGGCTTAAATTTGCGCGGTGTTGGCAATGCACCAGAGTATCCTACCTACCACCTCTCTTTTCAGTATATGTGACACCATGTGCACGTACGTATGACTGCTAGCTATGGTCTTTTGATGTGAGCCATGCGGTGCCTCTTTGCTTGATGTGCCTTGGTTATCATAGCTACTTTTCATTCGTAAAAGGGATATCTTGATAAATGAGTCGTAACATTCCTGTAAGATTCTTTATAAATGTTACGTGGCATTTCCAGTGAGTCAGAAAAACTTCCTTTCGCGTCAGAAGTGTTAGCCTACTCCGACATAGTTGGCTAGGGCGCCGGCCGTAGATCTGGCCCAGAGTTCTATTTCCCGCCGGCTTCCATCGCCGGCGGACTATCGAGAGTTGGACTGGCAGGCTCGAGCTGAACAGCCCGGCTTGCCATAGCCCGTGGAGGCCGTCGGCTTAGGTTCCGCTCTTGTTATAGTGTTTCAACCTCGAACGTTCCTACATCTGCCGAAGCCGTGAGAACCGATGCTAAGCGAAGCCGTCATTGAGAATATTACTTATGCCGAAATATTTGAAATTGAGCCGAGTGATATTGGTACAAGAATGAATCGTTCCTTTGTAAAACAATGTTCTAGAAACTGAGTGCTTAGGCTGGAAACTTGTGTTACCGGGAATGTTGTTACCAGTATTGTGCTAACTGCAGCGTTGCTGGTGCTGTGTCACATCGACAGTAACGTTATTGCGCAGGCGTCTGTTTCCCATTCGTACGATGTCTCCTGTCGCATCATACCATCTGCCCGTTAATACATCAATAATCTGCCGAAATAATGAAAGCACAGACTAAATTCTTTTAGCGATCATCCAAGGAATGCTTTATAGGTTATTTGCACTTTTAGGTGGTGATGAAAAGTAAAGTGCTGGAAGTGAACCATGACACCTTTTTATAAGCGTATCAAATCACCATTGGGATTTCGAAGCCATAATTTTAAGGCGTTCGTGTTGTAGAAAATGCGTCAGCGGCGTCCAGCGTCAGGGCGGAATGAAAGCAGCACTCGAGTTTTCACATAAGTCAGAGAAACAAGGGAACTTTAGGGAAAAAAAAACGCCGGTATATTTAGTATAACAGTTATCCGGACCCGCGCCCTCCCGATTACGTAGACGCCACAAAAATTTGGTCATTCGAGAAAGCCCACATAGGCACATCGTTAGCGCTGGCGCGATGTGCCCCAGCGACGATCACCCCAAGCAGGAGCTTTTACTAGCGCTATAGACAGATGGTGCACCTTTATCATTATATCCCATGTCGACGTAATTCGTTAAGCCCTTATGTCCATAGGCTAGGCTTTGTCTCCCCATGTGGAACGAAAGCGACGAAAGCAATTCCTCCGTTGTCTCTATGCCCTCCCACTGCTATATCGGGACATCGACTCACACTCCAGTGATTTAGAGTACCGCGGCTGGCCAAGCGCACAGAGCTTGTTGCTGACATCAATATCTATGCTGCCGCCGTTCTTCGCGGAACACACTCAGTAGGTTTCCAAATGTAATAAATCTGTGCATGGTAGCATTCCAATTTTCGTCTAACAGCAGCGAAGGGAACGGAATTTTTGTCATTTAAGACTATTAGAAATTAAAATTAATTTTGCAATGCACTGAACCGGCTCCCACAGTGCGACGAGATCGGCCAGCTGTTAGTCTATTTGTCACGTTCACAAAGCATGAACCCGTGCTCAGCGCGACTTCTGCAGAAACCATGTCGTTAACCTGCTTGCAAATGTCAATACCATGCACGTGCTGGCAGCCACATTCTGCACTTAACGCAGCAGAAGGCAACGAAACGAATGCCAGCGTCTACGAAGTGGCGATAGCATGTATAGTAAGAACATTTCGCATTGACTCAAATGGATCACCTTCCTGCCACGCTGTTTCATATCTGCATCTGTACAAGGAAGCCAAAGTAATATGTTGCGGTTCTACCTGCATAGGCTTCCCACAGTACACATTAAATACGGCATCGGCTCAGTTTTTATCCTCGAGCCAGGTTTCTTTAACACATGTGTCATGCGAACGCGCTCTGTGGCTTACAACTCTGCTTTCCTCTGTTGGGAGGCTGGGAGTTGGAGTCGGGCCGTCGTTCCTGGTTTCCACACTTGCAGGTTCGACGGGTCCACATGGCGACTCCAATGAGAGGTTGCCGAAGTATTGAGCGGCCTCGGAGACGACGGCGAGTGAGAAGAAGAGAGAGATGTTTATTTTACATGATGATGATTGGGAGCTGAAGCTCATTGAGCGTGTTTACACTCTTGTTAGATACAGTACTATTTACAATGGTGTCCAATAAACACCAAATGTCGTCTCCACCCTCGAGGGGAGGAGGTCACGTCCCGCCTTCGATGCTTCTGTGCTGCAAAGTGTGACCGCACCCGATTTGCAGCAGACGATTCCTGGAGACGGAAAAAGGTACGGTCTGGCGAAGAGGCTCACAGAAAACAACAGCAGCACAAATAAATGCACTCTTCCCGGTCCCGTCCTTTTGACGACACGCTGGCGTCTTCTCACACTGGGGCAGCTGTAGATCCGCCTGTTGTCAGCAGGTCTGTGTCCTGTGCGCTGCTGTGCCACTCCCGCTGCGTTGGTGCGGCCGAGAAAGAAGTACATGTCACAAAAGCGGCACGAACGCGCACACACACCCCACGACACACTGACGGTCCCCGGATCCCGGGAACTTCACGCTTGCATCACTGCACCAGTGTTCTATGCGGGCTGCTTTGAGGTTCGAAACAAGCGGCGAACGTGGCCGTCGCGGCAGCTTCCAAAACAATACGATTGTCTCATCCGAGACCACGGCGCAGCGATGTCCATCCGTGGGAACGCAGGCAGTACGCATTACCCACGGTTTTTTTCACCGAAAAGTGGCTCCGCCGGCTACTGCCTGGAGCCTCCCTCCACAACCCTTATGGGTGGGCTACGCCAAACCTAACACCTCCCTTCCCCCTCCCCTGCCCCACCGTTCTGACGCAGCCGCGTAGTTTGACGCATCTTATAACGTATACGCTTCAGTGATATGTAAATGAATAGTTCGAACATCTGCGCGTCCAAGGTGTCAGCAGGAGCAGTTAGCAAGTATTCAACGAGGGAGAAAGTGGTTTCGGCATCAAGTATTTTCTGTGAAGAACGCCTAGTACACTTGAATTTCCGATTTTCGTGGCATGGATTCATGTCAAAAAGAAAGTACAGGGTTTCTCTGTACAATAGGGCTGTTTTGCGATTGGACTCCGATTGACCATACCACACTCAGCAACTCCTTCTCTCAGTTGAGTAACTGGCCTATTCATGGCAATGAATATGAACTTTTCCAAAATCATCGTTATGGCCTTTACCCGACGTCGTGGCCCCATGTCATTTGAATATCCTTTTATTAATGTAATTTTACGCAGAATGCTCGAATCGAAGTACCTATGTGTCCTTATGACACACAATTTGTCGTGGTCCATATATGTTGATGTCATGTGGAATAAGTCACGGTATATGGCATATAAGGTATATGCACTGTGTTGCTCGTCAAGGAACAAAACTTCTTACGTATAAAACTCTCATTAGGCGTCTTCTAGAATGTGGTTGTGTTTTCTGGAATAGGAACAGAAAATCTAATATAAAATTAGGATGAGTTTGAAGAAGCGATGTTTGTTTTGTATGCAGAAGATGCGATAGGAACTTTTCACCGTCGACATTTGTTCCCCATCTAGGCATCTCTACGCTAGCAAATCGTGGCCACACTTGCAATTGAACAGTTGAAATGATTTGAATTGCCATTGAATTGAGCACTTGTAATTGACGCTTGAATTCATGCAGTTGAACGCGTGCAATTACTTTACGCTCTAATCAGTTCTCCCCTCCTTGACAAACGACAAAATTATCTTAAGTTTCTAGACATTCCTTTACAAGGAGTGACGACGTCCGTAATAATTGCAACTATGCTGACCTGCACTGAAATGTTTAAGTACAGCCATGTTCCTTGAGCAGTCGAAGCCTACACTTGGTTGCTCGGAAGTGTCTGCTTTTTTTGCCGCTTGAAGAATTTCTAGAAGCATGTTCCTGAGTGTTAATTTTGTTGTTTTGCCGAACACCTGCGATAGCCTCTTCGAAGCTGCAGCACGTGAAAATAAAATAAATGTTGTTTAAATATTTATCGCTACTTTTCACACATGACCCTGAACGTTTATATGACATGTCCTTGCTGAATCAACACAACGTTTCCGACGGCTCTGCCAAATCAATGAAGAATCTCTGGTACGCAGAAACTGGTATTCTCTTCGCCTGCCATGTTACGGCCTGTTCGTTGACCACGACCAAACCGGGGCGTCATGGTTTGAAGTCGGTTTTCAGAAGTGGGTCGGGGAAATAGTCTAAATCAGTGACATCAGGGTACTAGGGTTGCTGCAGAAAAGTTGACGATATTGCCCGGTCAGGGTGTCCGTGACATAAAAAACGGTGTAGCTCGGCGCATTATGATGGGGACTCCATGATTCAGCGACCCCTGGCTACTCAAAGTGGTTAGCTGGGCCTCTTGAAATGTAGAGTAGTAATGCACTTACAGAGCTAACAATGCAAAGAAAAAGTAAGTTCTGTCTTGTCGTCTTCTCTTCTTTTTACGTTTGCATTACAACTCCTGGATAGACACTGACACCGCCATATGAGTCTTTGTAAGCCTAATTGTACTGGTATCATCTGCACACCCAACCTGCGGTAAAACATCATGGCATTACCCCGTATAAATAAATTTTTTTCAGATTTTCCTGTTGAAGGGCCTCTTTAGTGTTCGCATGTATTTCTTCCCTTCCAAAGCAACTTTTACCTCTCAACTGTACTTCTTCGACACCTGGCATCAGGCCTAACAGCAGCCTTGATGATCTCACTGGTTTCACTAGCAGTTTTACCTCGAAACTTCACGAAGCACCGCTGCTGTAAAAATCGACTCATTTTGCAGATGGCCAGAAAACTTTATAGCGCTTTACCTTAAACCCAGTCTTCACTCCACAAAAGCTTCCAGATGACTGGCTACTTCTGCGTCCAGCGCACAGTCCCCCACCAATAAATCAGTCACCCCTTTCACCCTATTGAGTACACCGCACATGCAGGGTTTGTATGTGCGGTGTTGGCGCCCAAATGTGTTATCGAAAATAAAACTCAATTTCTTCAACAGGCCCACAACGAGAAACCGTCCAATGGCATCCGAAGATCTGTGCAGCCTTCCCGAGCGCGTAAGGCTAGACTGCGGTCGAAATTTACACTGCGGACTACCACTCACGAGCTACGGTGCCTTTATTTCTTGCTACTGAGCGCCATAACAACGTCATTCTGTTCCCACGCTCCGCGCTAATTGCATTCTAAAGGAGGACTGTTGCTAAAGTACAAGATTTTATTTGCCCATTCCCGCATTGCTACCGACAGTGCGTACCGGTCCACCGGAAATATACTGCTGTGCACGTAAAAGATACTTCAATCACCGTTTGCGAGAAAATAACGGCAAAATACTCTTACTCTCTGGATTGAGCCGCCGTAACAGGAACAGGGGTCGCTTCATAATTCCGGGTTTAAAATCCCTAGAACTTCGTACAGTAAGGACGCTCTCCTCCTAGGCTCTGGATACTCCTCCGTTCTTCTATCCACGTGTTCCTTCCCGACCGTGTACCTCCTGTCGTGCTCCAGCGTGTAGCAGGCGACTTTTCGTGAGCGACTGCCAAGGAGATAGATGGTGCGCTTTCCACTAGCTCTATCGGTGGGATTTTCACATGCGGCGTAGAACTTCTTTCGCGTGACCACCATTTTTTAGAAATATATTCGTTCTTCGCCTTTCCGCAACAAGTCTGCTCTGAGGATTCCATCTGGTGTTCAAAACCTCAGTCTCCTATGCGTTCCAACCTTCGTAAATAAATGATAATCCTCGCATTAAATCGCGCGTGGCTTAAAGGGGATCTCCGGAAGCCTTTCCGCCGTGTTGTGATATCGGTGTTTCCAACAGTACTGGCACTCCTGCGGCAGCCGGTGTGGGTCAATTTGCTAGGAGGCGGAACAATAATTTTCAATAGCCGACTGAATTTCTGTTCAAATCAAAACTGAAATGTGTAGAGTCTTCGAGCAGCGTACTCGATGACGTCACAGCCTCCCTGTCATCAGATATATGTAGGTGGTGCCAAAAAATTTGTGGTGTGGTCATCCGACAATTTATTGATTCCAGCTTTTCTGAACATTAAAACGATTTGCGCGCATAAGTGTAGCTGCTTTGCTTTTTACTGCCGTGCCGCTGAAGTAGTGAGCACTCAAGGTAATTACCTCAAAAACGCAGTGTGATCTGCGTGGGAATCCGCTAGCAATATTAAAAAATCATTTTCAGGAAATAAATGACTTGCCGATACCTGGCATGGCATATAATATTACATTGCCGAGAAGGATACATTGAAAATTTCATTGCGATCAGCGGACACTGGTGAATTGGCGGAGTTGCCCTTTCGCTCAAGAAAGCTGATCGATGTGAATTCGACATGGTTTTGGTAAGTCTAACTTCGCCTGGCCAGGATTTGCTAGGTCTCGCTTGGCAACCTATTTACTGGTCTTTGAATAATTGAGCTCACCTGCATTAGTCCAACCTAAATTAGGCTCGTGGTTAAGTATTTCTGTTTTAATTACGCTTTTCAACATATTCATACCTGACTGAGATTAATTATACTTGCCTCAGTAATGCTTAGCACTTTTTCATTATTTCATTGAATAATTTCCAGTAAATGCCTATAAACTATTTATGCTACAGTTGCACAAGTGGTAATGACGATCTATTGTACAAGACTTTTTGCATTTTAAGTTCATACAGTGTTCAGAAGTTAAGCACGAGCCTCCAGAAGTGAACGCCAGTCCGCAACAGGACCAAAGGTCTCACAAACACTGCGCACTTGGGCAACCTCTTCTCCGAACACCGACTTCGTCGAGCGAGGTGGTTCAGCATGTCTGTCAATCATGCGGCTCCTCCACAGTGAATCAAGCCCCAACAACAAGACCACACCATGCAGGGTATTACTCGTGCTCTTCTTGAATGGGAGGAACCCAATACCGTGAGGTGTGACGGGAAGTTGAGATTCGCTTGAGATTGTCCAAGAAACTCAAAGCATCCCGACAAAGTATAAAGCAGCGGTCAATTTTCTCCGGGTTGCTCCAAAGTCTATGGTTTAGTGACAAAGGCACGTTGATTTCTTTTTCAATAAGCGTGGTCTTCACACGTAACGTAGCCTTGTGGACCTTGAATAAAATCGTATTCGCAGCAGGCGATCTACACGTTGTATATAGACGGAAAAATACGCCACGTCCAGATAAAGAAAAAAGACATGGCAATCGGTAAACAGACTCAGGAAAAATGTTGCGCACAAGCGCAGTAGTTTTCGCTGTTCTGTCGGCAGTGTGCTCTAACGAGCAACATAATGTGAATCTAGCTTTTAAATATTGGTACGAACATTGACGCCACATAAATGCCCAAGATTGAGGCCCCCATGTTGAGCGGTGGAAAACGATTCTCTTCTCATAGTGGCTTAAGGTCCACGCCAAAGAAAAGAAGCGTACGTTCTATAAAATGACTGTAAACGGACACGACAGTAGTGCTACACTTGCAGAATATAAGCTGTGATGCAAGAAATACGTTGCATGCGCCAGCTCTAGCAGAAATAGAACAGTTTTGACCCTGCCAATTGGCCATTTTTGCACCTGTAGTACTCATGGCAGACGTACCACTATTGCAGAAATTATCAAGAGACATCCTAAGGTACCGTATTGGAGTTCATTGCAGTGAACATTCGCAAACACTGAAAGACTTGAATCCAACATACATATCCAAAATCCTGAAATTTTTAAATTCATGCTAGCTCACGCAAGAAGCAAATGTCATCCGCACAAGCTAAAAATATAATTTCCTCAACTTCATACCTGCATCCTCTAATGCTAAATTTCATAAGTACACTCAAATTGTTTCCATGTATACGGTAAAATAACCATAAATTCAACCCTGACGGGCGGAAGAATTGGCCTCGATCATGTTTGAAAGAGTGCGGTTTGCAGCTAATCGTGTTGTGCAACTTTTATAACAAATAACTATGCCATCATAAAATGCATCGCCTAGCCGCAGGTGACGTAGTAGCCGGAGCAAGAAGCGATCATGTCCATTCTCAAAGGCCTTGGCGAGACACTTCTGAAAAACAGCTACTTGATTCACACTTCATTTAATGCACTCAAGAAATAACCGTGCTATATGCATATTGTCCCTATAAAACTAGCTCATATTCTACGCGTTGTCTGATCACCTACCAGTTTAATGATACCAATCTGCAGGCTATTTTGGAGAACTTTGGCGACTATTTTATAATCGTGGTTACCTATTCATATGAGGCCATATACATTTAGTCTTTTTGGGGCTTCGTTGTCGGTGCTTTTCGGGATTCAAGTGTGTATTCCTGATAGAAAGAATTATGTAGTTCACCACGTTCATAAGCCGCTTGAAAATGCAGTTCATTGGGAGGTACAAGTATTCTTGGAATGCCACATAAGGTTCCGCATTGACGCCATCTAGGCAAGGTGTTTTGTTTCTCTGCAGAGTTCAGATTGTATGCATAATTTCTTCCTTGATTAGGGCCGCTACACGATTAGTAGATCTTCATCTTGCAAGTGTGGCATAAGGGCAATAAATAGACAGGATTTCTCTCACAATCGCCGCGACTTTTATGAGAGACTGTTGTGAACAGGTTTTTTCAATTGTCTTCAGATACGCTCGTTATTCGCGTCGTCTGTTTGCGTGCAAATCCTTCTGGTTCAATTTCTAATATATTTTTTTCATCCCCAGGAGCTTTTTTTGTGGGCTCCTCATCAAGAAAACGAGCAGCAGGTCAACGGGACCCCTCTGTACGCTTCCGTATCCCGCTTCTGTGTCTGTGCTCGAACTGTATTTGCCACGTCAACGTACGTTGTTTCAACGCAGACCCGCAGCGACAGATCGTGAGTACATGATAGCCATATGATTACTTTGAACAAACGATTCTGACTTAAGTTTCTACAAGCGAGAGGCAGAGAAACAGACAGAAAGATATAAAAGAGAGGTAAACGTACAGAGAGATCGAGAGAAAGAAAGAAAGAGAGAAAGATAGGAGGGAGCTTATATAGCGCAAACAAACTGAATCGTGGCTTTGCTAAAAATCGCTTTTCCTTTGCATAAAATTGGGGTGGATTGCTCAGTCCCGGCAGCCCCGCTGGTGACTCGCGGTGGCGATAGAACAACGCATATTTTTTGTCTTTCGCTTATGTTCTCATTCCAGCCTTCTCACTCTTCAAATATCATTTTCATGAAAAAGCAGATTCTCCTTTCGCATCGCCATCTTTGTACTTGTCGTGGTCCTCACTTCTCCCTTTTCTTCGTCGTCTTCGTCTTCCTCCCCTTCCTTGTCGTCGTTTTCGCGATCCCCATTCGTCCCCATTGACGTCGTCGTCATCTACTTCTTCAGCATTGCCGTCTTTTCATTTTCTCCTGTACTTTACCGCGTCTTTATCAACGGGACCACAACCGACGGCTGTGACATATACTGTTCGGAAAAGCCACTAATAGCATACCAAAGCCATGGCTAGGAAGAATGGCAGGGGAAAAACAGAAAGGCAGTGAGGTTAACCAGGAATGCGTCCCGGTTGGCTACCCTACACCGGGGCAATGGGAAGGGGGAGTACTCCCCAACTTATTGACAAAATGCCCCGTAATTTTGCTGTCATGTACTTTATTCCGCTGTGTGTTAAATGGAATGCGTGTATCGCAAGACACTAACGGGCTATTTCAGGCGTGACGCAATATGCTAAGCAGTCGAATACATTGCTGAATGCATTGCAGTTATATTGTTCTCCCCGTTTCTCACAAGTATTTCTCTCACTGTTGTAGTGATACAAGTCATCTCTCATCGTTCCCAAACCTGAGTTATAGGCACAGTTGCAATCTACGAGAGAAAAAGATACACGTCAAAAAATTAAAGTGAAACAATGACTTATGGCAAGATTAAAAACAAGACCGTTACCTTAGCGTACGAGTAATTGACACTACAAAGTGTGAAAATATACCTTCCAGTGTACCGTGAAGCACTTTTTCTACTGAGAGCTACCTGGGCCCGAGTGCCGAAGATTGATTGCAACAAACCTGTTTCCAAAATGAAAGCCGTCAGCAGCACTTAGAACAGAGCTAGCGCATCTCTGTAAAAGCGCTTTAGTAACAGCAAACACGTTTCTAATGTGTGCTGAACTTCAGTACTGCTGATCAAAATGGACGGCAAAAGCTAACGGAACCTTAGAAAAAGCCACTGGTCCAGAAGTTTTAACTTAAAGAGGCAAAAAAATAAAAAAATTGCGAGGCCTTGGGGTGGATTTGTGTCCCGTAGGTTTGAATAATCAAATGATTGATTGATTGTGGTTTGGTTAGGAAAGGACGCTAATTTCTGCAGCCCATGTAGGGAGAGAGGAGAGAGATTCTTTATTTGAAAAGAAGAGAAAAGCACAGGATAGTAACTGTCTCTCGTCGAGGAGGACACCTCAACCGTCCTGTGCGGGGGATGGGGGAGGGGGACTAAAATAGAGAAAGGAAGATAAAGTAGAACTGAGAAGAGGGAGAGACGGGCGTAGGCACCATACTGTACACAGGTAAACATCAAGCTCGACACTTAAAACACTTAAAAGACACTTAAACACTTATAACAGACGCTAGTTAAACACTTAAAACACACGCTAGTTTGTCATAGCCGCCCGGCCAACCCCGTGTCCTCGATGAAGTTGAGCAGGGCGGAAAGAGTGGAGCGGCGACGTTCAGTGCAACCAGCCGGGTGCAACAAGTCCTGTAGTGTTGAGCACGACAGGCCGTGTTTACGGTAGCTGGCACACAACTGTTCTCGAGCGGAGGCGAAGGCAGGGCAACCACACAGAAGGTGCGCGAGGGTTTCCACCTCCCCGCAGTCTATGCACGCGGGAGAGAGGGCACCACGAAGTCGATGACGGCGTTCGGCTGTCCACGCCGCGCCGGTTCGAAGGGTGAAGAGAAGCGCACGCTCGCGCCGAGTGAAACCGGTCGCGGGCAGTGGGCGTGGCGGGCAGCCATCGGCGATGCGCGAGTCAGGGTGGGATCGCGCCAGTTCCCTACGAAAATTGATGAGCGCAGAGTCGTACGAACTGGCGCAATCGGTCAGCGGGATGTCGGCAGAGTGGGCGCGCTTAGCCAGTTCGTCCGCTGCCTCGTTTCCCGCGATGCCCACGTGTGCGGGAAGCCACTGCAGGACGACGTCGCATCCGCGCTCCCGTAAAGACAGCAGACTGTGAGCGACTCGTTGGGCGAGCGGCGGGCCGCGTTCCTCCCTCGCGAGCAGGCGCAAGGCCGGTTTAGAGTCGCAGAAAATCGCTGCGCTCGTAACGGCCGGCGACTCAAGGAGGAGGTCAGCAGCCAGTTGTAGCCCGACCAGTTCCGCTGTCGTAGAGGAAGCGCAGTAGCTGAGTCGGCACTGCTTGTCCACGCCGAGCTCGGGAGCTGTACAGGCAGCAGCGGCGGAGCGGTCCTGCAGCACTGACCCGTCGGAGAAGACATGGAGCCTGCCGGCGAAGTCGTCTTGCATTCGCGCCGCCGCCTCCTGCGCGATGGCACCGTGAGGTGTGTGACGCTTCGTGCTCACCCCTGGGAGGTTCACACACACACACAAATGGACACTGCGGTGGGGTGACGGCCAACGCGCACAGGTCACGGGGTCATCGACCACAATGCTATCGTACAATTCGACCATCCGCCCCACGCGCGAGTGCGGCACCTGCCGCAGTCTGTCGAGGAGGGGGCCGGCACCAGGTGCCCTATGGAGCCTCTCGATATGGCACAGTGCGCGCATGTCAGCTGTGAGAGACGGGGGCCACGCACGAGCCTCCGCGAGGGTGTCCGCTACACGGGAGCTGCGGGGCATCCCGTGGCACATGCGGAGCACTCGCCGATGGTCCCGGTCAATCAGGCGCCACTGAAGCACAGGCACACTGCAGAGAGGGAGGGCGTAGAACACCAGGGACAGCGCCATTGCCTCGTACATGGTACACGCAAACGAGGGAGGGCAGCCGTTCCCGCGAGCCAGCAGCGCCCGCACAACGCCCTCGACGCGACGAGAGTCCTGCCGAATGCGCCGCACCGCGGGGGACCACCGTAGGCGATTGTCAATCGTCAGCCCGAGGTAGCGGACGCACTTTCGCCAGGAGATTGGCGCGCCATGGAGCTGGAGGCACGGCAAGGAACGACGCGGAGCTGCACGAGGGTGCACAACGAGGGCCTCAGTCTTCGAGGGCGACAACGTGAGGCCAATGCCGTCGATGAATCCGGCGAAACGCTGGAGAGCGTCCTGCATGCACGCACGCACCCTGCTGCACTGCCGCGTGGGACCCCGCACGTACAAGGCGACGTCGTCGGCGTAGATCACCGCTCGCACAGGGAAGCCGCCCGTGCTCGGGAGGGACTCGATGAGGGGTGCGAGCACTAGGTTAAAAAGAAATGGGCTGAGCACACTTCCCTGTGGCACGCCCGAGTTAACCAAGCGCGGCGAACTCGTCGCTTTCCCCACGCGCACACAGAACGATCGGTCGGCGAGGAAGGCCTGCACATAGCGCAGTAGTTTGCCCTCAACACCGAGAGCGCGCACTGCGTGGAGGATGGAATCGTGGGGCAGCGTGTCGAATGCCGACTTCACGTCGAGGAGGAGGAGGATGGCCATCTCCCTGTCGTGCAGGGCTTGTTCGAGCGTGCTCACCACTGCGGCAAGACAGTCGGCAGTCGCCCGATTAGCTCGGAAGCCACATTGCTCTGCCGGGAAGAAGCCGCGCGCCGTTGCGATCCACTGTAGGCGGTGTAGTGCCATTCCCTCCATGGTTTTCCCAGCCACGGAGGTGAGCGAGATAGGCCGGTAGGATTTCAGTTCCCGCGGCTGTTTACCTCGCTTCAAAACAGGGACCACAACGGCCGAGCGCCATTGATCTGGGAGGCGGCCGCTGGAGAAAACCTGGTTGTACGCCTCCAGCAAGAGTGGGCGCTGGGAGGCGTCCAGGTTTCGGAGCAGCTGATGCGTGATGCGATCAGCTCCAGGCGCGCTGCGCTTCCGTTTCCGAAGCAGGACTCTTTCGAGTTCGGAGAGAGTGAAGTCCGCCTCACACAGAGCGCGCACATCACCTGCAAGTGCCGGCTCGATTGGCGGGAGGGACCGCGTGGAGGGGCTGGTGGCGCGCACAACACACTGGGCGGCAGCAGGGGGTTCAAAGGAGGACGCCAGTAGCTCGGCGAGTTCAGCTTCAGTGATGCCGCGCGCGACGGCAATGGCTAGGACAGGCAGGCGCGACACTTTCGGCTGGATCATCACCCGCATGATGTGCCAGCCGCGACCACGGCGGCGAGGGTCGCTCAACGAGGAGCACACGCCCGTCCAGCTGCGGTCACGTAACCGCCGAGCGTGACGTCGGCACACCGCGTCCAGCCGGTTGTAGAGTGTCCACGCACCGTCCGCGGTGGAGCGAATAGCACGTCGCTGCGCACGCCGCCGAACCGCGCGAAGGTTCAACAGTTTAATGTCGGGGACGGGCGATCCGGCGGCCACAACACAGCGCGTGGAGGCGCGCTCGGCACACTCGGCGATGTGCTCGAAGAAGTCACTGCTGTGCTGCACCGAGGCGCACAGCTCACGGAAGAGCGGCCACCGCACTACACTGTATTCGCGCACCGCACCACGGCTGGGATGGCTGGGAGACAGGGTGATGGGATAGTGATCAGACCCGGCAGTGTCAGCATCGCGCTTCCACTCGTATGAACAGCGCTCCGACACCAAGGCCAGGTCGATCACCGTTCCAGACGATCCACGGCGGACGAAGGTTGGTACTCCCGTGTTGATCACGATAAGGCCCGCCGTGGCTATCACATCACTTAGATCACGACCGCGCGCACTGGTTGCGGCACATCCCCAGTTGACATGGTGCGCGTTGTAGTCACCGCACAACACATGGTCGGGCGCAAGCACAGCAGCGAGGGCGGGCACAAACGCGTAACTGACCGCGACCACTGGGCGAACATAAACACTCGCAACAGAGGTGTCCACACGGCCAACGCGCACTGTGGCGGCCACGCACTCCACTGTTGAGCTGCAGAAGTTCGCCGTTGGCACTAGGGCATGGGCGAGTGTCGCACGGATGTATAGAGCGGCACGGGGTTTCCCAGGAGGGTGTGTGCTATCGAGACACGGAGCGTCCTTGCACTCCTCCAGCGCACACTGAGTGGGGCTGCTGTAGCCGATGTAGCTAGGCAGCGATACTTCCTCCGCGCGGACATACGTCTCCTGTAACGCTAGGACATCGTAGTCGCGCAGGGGAAGGCATGCCGCCAGCTCGGCTTGTCGGCGGCGCAGCGAATTGCAGTTCCACTGCAGTATGCGCGGCCTCGGTGCACGACGACTACTCGCCATGGTTGGGGAAGAGTGCGTGGTGCGTGGCCAGCGCTGCAGCACACAGCGAGCGAACGGGAGAGTCTGGAGGAAGGAAATCCATGGCAGCAGAGACCGCAGCCGCGAGTACGGCTAGGGCGGCCTCCTTCCTGTTCGTTGCGCTGCGGCCGGCGGTTGCGGGTGCAGGCGTCGGCTCAGGCGCGGGCGGGCGTGCTTTGCCGGTGGTGACCGCCGAAAATGTTCTCCCTGCTGGACGGGCATGTAGGGAGCACGGCTAAGCGTCCGTGAGGGTGGGGGAAAGGGAGTGAAAGAAATAGAGAGAAAGGCCGTAGTGGAGGGCTCCGGAAATTTAGACCACCTGGGGTTCTTTAACGTGCACTGACAACGCACAGAACACATTTTCTCCTGTACTTTACCGCGTCTTTATCAACGGGACCACAACCGACGGCTGTGACATATACTGTTCGGAAAAGCCACTAATACCATACCAAAGCCATGGCTAGGAAGAATGGCAGGGGAAAAACAGAAAGGCAGTGAGGTTAACCAGGAATGCGTCCGGTTGGCTACCCTACACCGGGGCAATGGGAAGGGGGAGTACTCCCCAACTTATTGACAAAATGCCCCGTAATTTTGCTGTCATGTACTTTATTCCGCTGTGTGTTAAATGGAATGCGTGTATCGCAAGACACTAACGGGCTATTTCAGGCGTGACGCAATATGCTAAGCAGTCGAATACATTGCTGAATGCATTGCAGTTATATTGTTCTCCCCGTTTCTCACAAGTATTTCTCTCACTGTTGTAGTGATACAAGTCATCTCTCATCGTTCCCAAACCTGAGTTGTAGGTACAGTTGCAATCTAGGAGAGAAAAAGACACACGTCAAAAAATTAAAGTGAAACAATCACTTATGGCAAGATTAAAAACAACAAGACCGTTACCTTAGCGTACGAGTAATTGACACTACAAAGTGTGAACATATACCTTCCAGTGTACCGTGAAGCACTTTTTCTGCTGAGAGCTACCTAGGCCCGAGTGCCGAAGATTGATTGCAACAAACCTGTTTCCAAAATGAAAGCCGTCAGCAGCACTTAGATCAGAGCTAGCGCATCTCTGTAAAAGCGCTTTAGTAACAGCAAACACGTTTCTAATGTGTGCTGAACTTCAGTACTGCTGAGCAAAATGGACGGCAAAAGCTAACGGAACCTTAGCAAAAGCCACTGGTTCAGAAGTTTTAACTTTAAGAGGCAAAAAAATAAAAAAATGCGAGGCCTTGGTGTGCATTTGTGTCCCGTAGGTTTGAATAATCAATGCGACGCAGCGTTCTTCAAAGCGGTATAAAAAGCTAATATGAGCCGCTTACCAATCGTTTGGCAGTGAGGTAGCATGATCATAAAATAGAAAGGAAAAGGAGCGAAGGGCAAGAAGGACAAGAGCGCATTGATTAATAAATCTCTGCTATGTAATATGAAGCTGCAAGCAATCGGCCTCCGGTCGCCGTCACAAGGTCGACATCTGCTGATGGGATGTCCGGTCCCCCCCAGGAAGTCTTTACCTTCAAATTCTGGGCGAATGGACCACTGATAAAAGAGTAGTCGGCTCCAGTGTCGACTAAGGCGGTGATGCTACGGTAGTCGTTAATTAGGGCGAGGTGGGTGGTTTGTCGCCTGCCGCTGCAGTTGGACCAGTGCGTCGGATCACGGCTACGTCGGCTCGCTCCCTCGCAGCGCCACGTCGGTAAATCTTTCGGCGGCGAATTGCTGTCGTGAATACTCTGGGGGAGGGGGGCGCTGATGCGTCGTCGGGATTATTCGTGAATCCTGGTCGTCGTTATCAGTGGCGGCGCCGGCGGCAGCGGCAGGCCTTTGACATTGCGTCATGCAGCTACCGCACCTGCATCAGCTGCTGCTTTGTTTCCCATATAGGAACTGGACAATCGACCCCGGGTTGTGTCGGTGTACTGACGCCGTTGCGATGTAGCGTCCCGGCGATGGTGGATGGGATGGTCGTATTCGTTGCCACTCTGCTCTGGCGATGTAGTCGGCGATGTAGCGAGGTCTCTCGCTGGCCGCGGATGCGGCGCGTTCATGTCGAACCAATGCATTCGCCCACCCCATGGTACTGGCGCTAGCGGTACGTGTACCAGCTTCCCCACATTGGTAGCATAATGGAAGGTGGTTAGGGGTACGCCAAACGCCAGATTTCCTTGGCGCGGCGCGAGCGGCATGACGTCGGAGGTGGCGGCAGCTACTGATTCGAACCTGCGGAGGATCATTGTCGTGGCGTGGGCGAGCAGCGGCGGCATCTCGGCGTTCAGCAGCGGCGTACTTCACGTTTGGCTGGGATTGCGGAATTTGGCGAACCGGCAGCGATCGCTATACTTCCTCGAGAGCAATGTCTTTGAGGGAGCCTTCATGAGGCTGAGACAATGGAAATATCCGGAGCAGTTCTACGGGAACAATAGCCCTTATGTTGTCAGTTGGTTGTCGGCGCCGGGTACTTGGAATTTTCCGTAGTCTGGCGACAAGCGCCCATTGTCTTGCCGGGTGAGCATTTCGAGAGTGTCACCGAATGTCGTCGCCTCGGGGAGGAACTCTTGGACGGCCGCCTGTGTGTTTCTATGACTCGCCGAAGAGCTCCTGTTTTACTACGCAAATGAGCAAGCAATCCTTTTTCTCCTGACATGTAGGTGTCGGCTTGGCGTAACAGTCGCGTCAATTTTAGATGCGAAGCAGCTTATGGCGGAGTTCAATCCGGTGGTGGTGTGCGGCGTGACCACCCTTACTGTGTATGCGCAACCCTCTCCACACACCTCCTCTCCAATACCCCTCTCCATGTGACCCTCTCCGCACACCTCAGGGAATGGCACGCCTTGACTACGGAAACGCGCTTTATTCGATGATGATGATTGTGGTTAGGTTAGGAAATGACGCTAATTTCTGCAGCCCATGCAGGGAGCACGGCTAAGCATCCGTGGGAGTGGGGAATGGGTGGGAAAATGATAGAGAGGAGAGAAGGGCCGTAGTGGAGGGCTCCGGAAATTTAGACCACCTGGGGTTCTTTAAGGTGCACTGACAAAGCACAGTACACGGGCCTCTGGCATTTTCGCCTCCATCGAAAATGCGACCGCCGACGCTTTTCCAGCTCGCAAGGAACGAGAACGCGCCCTCGCCCGTGAGAGACAACGCCGACGCAAGCAGCGTCTGCTAGCAGCAAACCAATGCAAACGCGGTCTGCAATCCAAACACACCACGAGCAGCAGAACCTTCCTCCTTAAGATATAGAGTAATGATATGATACTTTGGCTGCGTGGACTTATCCTCTTGGGAACGAGATTGACACAGGCCGCTTCATTAGGCGAGGCTTTCGTCACCATAGGGAAACTGTTCACCCTCGTTGACACTGCTATCGAATGAGCGCGATAACGGTGCACCTGCAATTGGTGCCGACTGTTCGGATGACCGTCGTTGCAGTCGCTCTGGAAAGGCCCATTTCGCGCTGTCATAGAGCCTCCTTGTTTTCGGCGCCAGTGGACAGAAATTGTTTACAGAGTGGATGAGCTTCCCGAAACTGTTGCCATTGGTGCACGGAATACTGAGCTTGAGGAGCATGTTTGCGAGTTTTTTTTTTCTAGGGGGGGGGGGGACGTGGAGAGTGGTCGCATCCACCAGCCCACGTGAAGGCGACCGTGGGCACACCATCTCCAACTGCACTGTATGAAGAGTCGTCTCAGCAACTGTGAGCGATGTTCTGGGGTCAGACACAGATGCGGGGCCGGAGACCTGCTCTGATGAGCAGCATCTATGCTCTTTGTATACCTTTAGCCAGCTTGCACTGCCTGCTACTGAAGGGCTGCATCACGGAGCTGCATCCCTGAGGCGGTGCCCCTTACGAGCTCTGAGTGCACAAGAGGGCATGCCGGCAGCGAGTACAGCAGTACCACTGGGTGGGCCCGCCTCCCGAGACTCATTCTGGGATAGATGACGACGACTGGCGTTTCGAAGGCGACCAAACACAGCTATGGACTTCGTGCTCCACTCCGTCCAAGACTGCTGCCTCAAACCTTCGTACATGTTCCACTTATTGGTTGCGCATCGAAGCCGGTCTCTGCATACCAGCCATTCTTCCTGGTCTGTCCAGGCATGTCGAGTGCCGAGAGCGTGGATAATTTCCAACCACATGTCGCAGCCGTACTCAAAGCCGCCAAACTCCGGTAGTTCCCGAGCAACCGGTAGAAGTGGGGCGGTAAACGCAGAGCTCAGGGAAGCGAGGCATCGACGCTCAGCGAAGCAGTCGGGTGAGTTGCCCGATGAACCAGCGCTGAACACGTCGGCAGAGTGTGCAGCTGTTGTAGCCCTCAGTGCGTCGAAATCTCAGTAAGGGAGCACTGGCAGCATCTCTCTGCAGCATTGGCTCTGATCCAGTCCTTCCCACGGGGTGCATCCCAAAGGAAAGAGGCACAGCATTTCCTGGCGAGATTATTCCATGGGCTGTCCTACTGTGTAGTAGCATCATCGGGACAGAGAATTTGCGCACCGGAACTACCGAGGAGGCCTCGACACTGTCCGCGGACAGCGCGATGGGTACTTGCCGCGGGGTCAGAGCTCGCGGATGTCATGGCGTTGGATGTGTGTACGGCGTTCTTCAGTCAGAGAAACCACAGGGGCGAGAAAGCACAAGGACTTGCGGCTCCTCAGGATAGGGTCGATATTGACGTCAAACCTGGCTTGTCATCGACTGCACCATAGTGAGGCATAATCACACAGACACACCACTAGTTCTTGGACCGGCTGTTTTATTCCCTCCTTTGTCTTCCTCCTGCAGGGAGACGCAGGTTATGCCAAAAGGTTCTGGCCACTTACGACGGGCCATTTGTTCTTTTGAACAGGCTCACTGAAGTCACTTATATTATAGCTCCTCTCACCATGAGTAGGAGACATGCCATTAAGACGCAAGTGACCCACGTCACCCTTATGAAATTGTTCAGACCACGAAAGACTGTGTGACTTGCCCGATGGGCGCGACGTCTGCGAGGAGGAGAAGGTTGCATGTAGGTGCAACGAGGAGGACGATTGATGCCCGTATATATATATATATATATATATATATATATATATATATATATAGAGAGAGAGAGAGAGAGAGAGAGAGAGAAATTTCCACAATATAGAGTTATTTTGGCAGCGGGTGACGCATGTCGTGACGATACAACTGCGTCTTAGCCTGTAACCCAGTCTCATCCAGCTGAGCGCAGGAACTGAGCTTCTACGTTCTTTTTGTTTTCGTTTCGTTCTGACCTAGAAGTATGACGCAACATACCATGGAGGACCGGCCATGAATCGCGAGGCAGAAGCGTAGCAGCAACATGAAAAGAAACAGATTCACTCGGCGCCATATGCAGCGCGCCATCCACCACACGATCACATTGGCGTCCTCCCGTAGTGTCTATTTTCAATGGCCCCCTGGCGGCGATCACCGTACTATCTATCTATCTATCTATCTATCTATCTATCTATCTATCTATCTATCTATCTATCTATCTATCTATCTATCTATCTATCTATCTATCTATCTATCTGTCTATCTATCTATCTATCTATCTAACTTGTCACATAAGTTTCGGTGCTCTCCTCGTCATCTCGATTGCTTGGTATACACCAAATGGCGTACGGTACAGTATCGATGAATGAACACGGATTAACCTGGCGTCACTAACAAGCTATAGGTATCATATACGCCACATTTAACGATAAACCGATTAGAGGCTTGTTTCCACATAGGGAATTCGACTATGTATGGCTACGGCTCTATTCGCTGTTTGAGTGCACATAAGCATTTGCGGGAAATCCATAAGCGTACTTGGGCTGCCGTTTCCTGATACTTGTGAGAGCCAAATAAATATCACTAAAAAAGCCGCTACGTGCTCATCTGCGCACAGCATATGCTTAAGACGGGAGCGATTACTGCTGGAGATTAAGGTAGTTGGCAGGCGTAGTGTTCCTTTAACAGGAGCAACATGTCGGTCTTCATATAAAAACTAATGTATATAGTGTGAAATGCGTCTTTAAGTGCGTAGCGATTTTGGGTTACGCTTTAACGATGACCGTCTTCGTAGTTCCGTTCCGTGCTCCTGCCTCCTGGCGAGAGAGGGCGCGATTTCTCCTCCACGGTACTTCTCAGGCGCACAACGAGAGTAGCAGGCTAGCGCGTTCTACGCTCTATCTAAGGTTCCACACCACTAGAGCCGTATACGCTGCCGTCTCGTGAGCTTTTTTTTCTTAAATGGGGTGCAGCTGTTACGTCGCTTTAATAGCTCTTGTGGACTGATGCGTGCATGTTTATTGGGTGTGGTCCATGACTTCGCCGCAGGATGACAATCAGTTGATCTCTAGCGCCCCGCTTTGTGTTCCCTACTTTTTATTGGTCTTTTTTCCGTGTTCTCTCTGCAACGTAATTCCCTGATTTCAATGAATCCGGCCAGAGACAGGTTCTGGTATGGATGACCGTAAGAGCGCTTTATAAACATGCTAGAGCAAGTTAAGAAGAGCTTGGGCAGAGAGCAGTAAGCGCATATAATGAACAAGCTGAGTACATACCTATAGGATAAGAGCAACTGTATTCGCGTCTGTCGCACGCTGGAAAAGAAGAGGAGTGAAGCTTCAAATAATTTGGACTACTTGCCATTATGCCCCCATGCTATCATGCATTCGTTCTCGTTATTGAGTTGGGAGCTGGGTTTCTTTTTATTTTACATGCCATCGCGGAGGTCATAGAAACTCTGAAAATACACCTTAGCAGAAGCAAATTTGTTTCTATTACCTCCACGATCAAACTTTAACGGCATTTAAGACCGCGATACCTTGCTGCGGCACACTGCTGCCGCATCAACACCTTGGTCGCACTTACAAACATTTGATTGCACTAGAGACTATAGAAAATAAAACCGGAAATCGGGACCCATACCGAGCACAAAATCTCTATGGTGTCAGAAAGCGCGCATGTGTGAGAGTTTACTGAACAGATACCTTCAGTTTTCTTCCGAACGTCTTCCGCAGCCCTTGTACTCATAACGAATTGGAATGAGTGCAAGTTGGAATGAGTGCAAACATAAAATATTGCTTAAATACTGCAAACATAATTATTGCTTAAATAAAAAGAACTGACAGTTAATTTACCACAGATACCCTCGCAACATTCGAAAAGAGAAATTAAATTTTTAAAGAGAACAAGGTGAGATAAAAAGAGATACTTACGTGATTCCGCTCCAGAGCATGTTGCGCATGAAAAATAAGAAACAAATGAGAAGCACACTAGCGACAGCACGAGGGCAGAAGCCATCGCTGCGTCCAATCTGATCTGGTGATTTGTCCCTAGAGCTGAAGCTTTACACTAATGCTTGTTCCACAGAGCTATTTATATTCATAGCTGTGCGCGGGAGTGGTAACGTGCACTCGTTCTTTTTTCCTGGAATGAACCCATACATCAGCAAGGGACGCATTTTCTTTTAGAATCAAACGACGAAAACGTCGCTACTAGATATCTAGAAAGGGCATTGGTCGGCGTCACAATCACCTGAATCCATCATGGAGCCACAGCGCGCGCATGTGGAGCCACGCCTCGTGATCCGCTGCTAAGAGGCCTCGCAGCAAACCCCTCCGATGGCACGTTAATAGCCGAGTAAACCGCGGCTACTTTGCGGGAACTTGGTCGCTCACTCTCACCATGGATGGTTAGGTTAGGCCATGTACACATGCCCATCAGCGCAAGCGACAGGCTGATCGCAATAAGAGACAGACAAACAGACAAAGAACTTTTATTGAGGTCCGGAGAAGCGGTGCCCTTAGAGCGCAATAAGAGAGAGGGGGAAATTTATTGAAAATGCTGCAGAATCGATTAGGCCTCCTCCACGCAGGAAGGACGAACTTTGATCGCTGCGTGGCCATTACGTCAGTCTCATGCGTTATGCTCCTCGAGGTCTTGCTCCCTCGCTATTTCCGCAGGTCTGAGAGGGCCGCCGCCCCTTTCCTGGTGGTGCTGCCCCCTTCCCCTCGGTTTCTCTCGGTCGCTTCCTCTAGAGCTGCCGAGACCTGCTGGACGGCCTTGAGTTTTCTCTTGATCGTAGATCTTCGTTGCAGCTTTTAGCTGCAGCGCGATTGTCGTCTTCTCACTGGCTTCTCCCCGATTTACGCTACAGTCCCACATGATCTGTGCCGGGATAGTTCTCACCTCCGCACAAAATCTACACATGTCACTAGTTTACACACTCAGGCACACATGTTTATCCAGGCAGCAATCCGATATAGGAGTCATGTAGGTCTTGAAGTCGGCCAAAGTCAGCAGCGATATTGGGCGTAAGTTGGCAAATCGCTCTCGCGCTACTTTCACCCACACCTGCCCGATGATGGCCAGCCAGGATGGCGCCACTGTGGCAAATTCACCGTGGGTCGAACTTGGCCAGCCAGAATGGGTTGACTTTGGCTAGGCGACATTTGCCGATGTTACTGGCGTTGGGACTTTTTGACGTGGTGTGGCCGCGCGGATACTGGAAAACCCCTAGCGTGACACTCCCCAGCCAATAGGGTCTTTCTAGTGGCTTACCCCACGGGCATCGCATTGTTCGGATTGTAAAATCTTTATTTTGTGTTTTCACATTTTGTAAGGGCTTCAAAGCCATTTCATTCCACTATCATGGGAACAAACAGTAGTTTTTGTAGACATGCGTCTCACGCGTACGCAAGCTCTATTAACACAATAATAACTTGGACTAACGGGATACCCTGCGTTTTGCATTAATGCGTTCTAAACAATACAAATGGGACAAGTATAGAGGTCTACAGGGAAAGGCACTCTTTCATTTATTTTCTTGACTCTGCATTGATACTATGCTACTTCCGTGTTGCATCGTTGTAGTAGAAAAGCTTCGGCAAAGGTGTAACCTGCGAAAAAAGGCGTCAAAAGTTAGCGCGGCTTTATAGCACATGAACACATTAAATACTAACCTACTAAGGAACTTGTGGGCAGTTAGTGCAACTTATGAACAAACGTAGGAATTCAAGAAATGTCAGAAAGATCTCATAATGGGACACTATAGAAAATAGCGAGAAAATTGTCCTTTTAACTAAACATTGAATCTATGTTCAACATTCAACCACCAGCTCTTGGTTTCCTACCGCTTCAGATATCCTAGGAAACAAAAAAAAAACACGAGTAAAGGTTCTGTTGCAAAATGTTTCATATCCTTGGCTTACATCGACCTCCCGCTAGGGAGTCCTTACAGTAGCTCTTCAGGATTCAGTAATCTTCAGTATCTGTCTATCTGTCTGCTTAGCTTACATTAGAAAGAAAAATCATGTAGACGTTAGACACAACACACCAAGGATGGGGACTTTGGGAAAAAGATATTCTGAAATGCTACCTCCAAGGTGCAATATGAACAAGTATTAATGGAGGACCATCTTTCCAGGGCTATCTTAAAGATGCCATTTTGTGCCGAATTGTCGATGGTGTTCTTCGTAAACACAAGATCGAAAATTCAGACCATTCAATTGATCACACAAGCCGGGAACTGAACTATCACTCCTATCCACCCCCTCCTTAAGAAAATGTAGGTAAATTATGCGTCTTCGGGGTACATCTGACATGAGATCATTGCAGCAGAGCCATATATAGCTGTGTGCAAAAGCGACAACGTTGGCGTAGGTTCTGTAAGCTGCTGGAAACATGATGACACATAGCACAAAGCTACAAGGCAATTCACATGGATTTCCTTGCAGCTATAAATGGTTTGGTGCTCACAAACACTACACCAGCTTGCGTGCTTCCGCGAACTCGTTTGTGATAAATATTTCTGTCCTCAACTCATGACCTCATAAAACAATATTTCGCCACATTTACTAAATCCAACCACAAGGAGCGCGCATTCGTTATCACGTAGCTTTTAAAAACACGTGCTTAAAAATGTAATCGCCACACAATGAGTGCTTGATACAAACACAGGATTAACTATATGAAGAGAAAGTGCTTTACGGCAGTGCTGCTTCGCTATTAAGGGAATTCGAAAATAAAGCGCCTACGCAATTCACGAGACAAATAATTCTTAAAGGCTGGAGCAGTGCTTTGGTATCGCAACAAAAAGTGCCATGTACCATTTCGAAAACTGGCCAGCGACTTACAGAACTTTGGCATCCGCTGTGCACTCTTCAGCTTTGAGTCAGCAATACAAATTCGGCGACAACACAGTAGTCTCACCAGAAGGCTTATGATTGTGTTTACATGCAACCACTGTCAGAGTTGGGATGGGCATTGTCTCGAGAGGGACACTCGCCAAGAAATCGCATAATCAAATTGCATGATGGATAAAGGCGGTATATGCGCCAACACGGGTAGACAGACTGCGCACGCCTGTTGAAACTCGTTCTGCATTTTGGTCGGTTGTTTCTGCAGCCGCGACGAGAGAGTACGGAGACCAAGTTCTCAGAAAAATGCACGTTCCCCCTTCGGGAGGGAGCTAATGCCACGAAAAGCAGGTTCACAACGGCCTTCTTTGCAAACTGTAGGTCGCACAATGCAGGTGTGCAGAGTAGAAGTGGTGACGGTGGTCAGCTCCGAAGGTGCGGCGCTACATCCCCGCCCCACTTTCTTATGTTTAGTTGCTGCCGGCTTAGAAGCACGTGCTACGTTACTTCTACCAAGAATACGCGCGTTTATCTTTCTCTTCCTTTTTTTGCAATTTACGCAAAACATGGAAGACAGCATTTTGCTACAGTAAATGTTCATGCCCAATATGGCGGGGACACCCGCCGGGACTGCGTTTGTTAAATGCATCTCAGTGCAGCCTATCGAGTATGCTGGCACGCATATGTTAATTTGCGAGCTACCTGCAGTAGAGGATTTAGCAGGGGCTGAACCACCTACTCTAGCTGAAAACGCGAACGAAATGCTGTACTGCACGTAACAAACGTAGCGAGGACGCGCGGCGCCGCCATTGTGCATGAATTTCTGCCAGTTTATGCAGTGCAGGAAAGACACTTGCTGCCTTCCCGCATGACACGAAACACTGCGATCAATCTATTTCTACTCACCCTTCTTTTACAAATAGGTTCGGTGTTAAATACCAGAGAGCGCACATCTGTGGTTATATCAACGTCATAGCCTCATATGAACGTCAATGCAAATTCTACACTCACATGCACAGAGCAAGCAGTCGAGCTCGATATATTCTGCTCATCTAACTACTTCAACATAACCGGTGGCCGATGTGTAAACGAATTCGAAAGGTATGGAAAGAACGCACTGAAAGTCATTTCACGAAAAACAAAGGAAATAAAGAAATTGAGGAATTATAAGCAATGCCGTGACCATATTTAGGAACTATTAGGCTATTATGCCTGTGTGGTAGGAGAGAGCATGGAGGTGGAAAATGGAAGTATAAATGTACCCGACCAGTAGAAAAAGATTGTCTTCCATAGCTCAGCTTATGCGAGCCGCGATACATGTGCTGGGCTGTGTTGAAGCTACTTTTGAAGGGAATGCACTAGTTTTGCAAACGCACTAACGAAACGTAGTGGAGGGGTACATCGTGAACAAAAGCTTGAGTTAGGCGAGTTGGTTTATAGTGTAACCATGCAATAACGTCTCAAAAAACAAGAGAACAAAAGAGAGCTTTGATCTTCAACAGATTTTTTTTTCAGTGAATGCTTGCTGTGTTAAAATATAATGAAATGCGCAGACCGCCTGCACAAGAACGCTATGAGATGTGTACTCTAATAGGACTAGTTAGAATCGCTCAATTAGATATCATTTAGGTGTGTCCATTGGTCTGCGCTTTTTGGCATAGAAATACTTTATATGATTGCTTTCCCTTCTTTGTTTTTTTTCCCGCTTTTTCGCAGACATCGTGGTCTTGAGAAGAGCACTTCGTTTGAATTTCCAGTGCAACGTTATGTATTTCATGGTGTAGAAATACATCTAATATTGCCAGAATATAAAGTTACTGCTAGATGTGTTCTGTTCCCTCGCTTTCGCGCTGTTACCTTCGTATCCCCTTCATTTGCGTAGTTTGCTAAATGTATTACGCCGGTTTTGACAGTTTCTCTTTGCCCATATTTATTAGTTGTCTTTTAACTGCACTGTTTGCGTTGTCGTTATGCGAATGAAAAGTCCACTATTATGCTCTCGCTCATTTTTACGTACTCCTTGTACAGCACTGAATTTATTTTTCTTAATTATTTTTACTGGTACGCTATGTAATCACCTTTATATTGCGTAATTTTGACGTGTTGTAATAATTAGTATTTTCAATCTACTTGTAATTGCTAACGGGTCCCACTGCAATCGATGGACTTAAGAAGCCTCGATTGTCTGCATGTTATTCACACGTGTGGTTGTTTTCATTTTATTAAAGAGAACGCCGTTATGATCTTCCTGTGTCGTGCGTGCTTGCTTTGATTATTTGCGGCGAGCACGGTTATCACTTCCTGTTACGCGCAATGCAGGCCCCATTTACCTTGTATGTCCCTTCGGGAACCGTGTCGACCATTCTTGAAACTTTGCATGCCTGACCCGCACATTTGCGGTGGCTCTGGTGGGTGGGGTGTAAATGCACTGATGATGCTCTTTCTTCTTTCTTGAATCAAGAAAATATATTGAAGGACTTGTGTTGTGAAGTACGTCAGAAGAGTTCCTGCTCTAATCTGAAGTTTCTGGGTGTCGACAGGATGATTCGTTCTATAATATTGGCAACACTATCCACAGAGTTGGTAGTGAGTAAAGGAAGCGAATAAAACGCAACTACTGCATTGCGGAGTAAGTCTCAAAAATCGTATCGGTTTTTTTTTGTCACTGCTGCCTTAATTCTGACCTAGAAGACAAGGAACCACAAAATAAATTCAATCGTTTATTTCTCTTGGCGCTGAACAGTTCCAATTTTGCAACTCTGATCGTCAAAAGGTGCATTGTTCAACAAAAACCTGCACACGGCAATGCTTGTCGGCAAAATGCTGATCTAATATTGAGAGAGAAACGGGAAGAAGGCAAGGAAGTGATAGGAGACGTTGCTTTGCTTTCTGCGCTCTAGCATATTAGTTTTCGCCAGCACTGTAAAGCTCTTACAGCCCCGAGGGCGGCGGCAGCTCCGATGAGTGTCACTGGTAAGCGTGCAACGACGTCGTGCGCCGGCGTTCGATTTCCGCCGTGGCGGAGGGCAGCGACCAAGATGGTCAACCGTGGCAAGGGCCGCCATTACGGCACCATGGGTTTGGAACCGACGAGCCTGAGAGCTATCCTGCCAGGATTCCCTACATTAAGCCACCGACACTCGTCTTGAGAGCTGAGAGCATGTGAGGACAGCTGAGAGCATATTGGATGAACGAAGCTCTGCGAAAAAGGTGAGAATAGATGATCCCACAGATGACACGAACGAGAATACGTCAACGTACTCTCTTAGCGAAGGCGAAGATATCGACTGCGATGATGAGGCAGAACCTTTTGCGATTGTGACGTATAAAAAAGAAGGTTAGAGAGCATCCCAGTGGTGTTCCGGCCAATTGAAGACACGAAAACATTCTGTAAGGTGAATCAGAATGTTGCAGCCTCGGAAGTCGTTCAGATAGCAAAAGAGAAAGTGCAGTCTTTCCGAATGAACAAAGACGGGAGTTTCACATTTACTGTCAGTTGTCTCGCCTCGGCCAATAGTTTGCTGTCATGTGTGCAGTTGGCCGGCTTACTAGCGAAGCCCAGAGTCGTACAGAAGGAATCTTGGCAAAATCAAAAACGTGCCTCTAGAATACACACAAGAGCAGCTCACAGAGAATTTAAGAGAGGCGGGAATGACATCAGCCAGGCGACAGACCCGTTACATGCGTCAGGATATAGCACAGTAGAAACGCGCCCAGTGAGAAGCGTAATCTTGAAATTCCGCTATGAACGACCAATGCCTGAACGAGTGTACCCTGGCATCACTAGCCATCCAGTCGAAGAGCACCTGGCGCCAGCTCGCCACTGCTATAACTGCCAACGATATGGCCACCTAGCCAAGAACTGCAACGGAACAAGGCGCTGCAGTATATGTATAGTATATTTCTAGGCACTGTAGTATATGTGCAGAAGACCACCATCACAAGGACTGCAAGTCTGTAAGGCGGATCGAGCTGACGATGAATAGGCTCCGATGTCAGCAGAAATTTGTGTAGAGAAAACGCCGCATCGCACTCAGGTGTCCATTCGTATGAGCAGTCCTTTCGTAAGAGGCTGGTCAGCGGATAAACAACATTCGCTAATGTGGGCACAAAAAGTCGGAAGTAGGAGCATAACCCCAGAAAGCTCCGGAGTTCTTTCAGAGCCTTGCGTGGTTTATGGCGCTGACTGCCTCTATCATTCGGCGTCTGGCCGGATACCACCTCTGCCTACAGGGTAGCCTACAACCAAGGCCTGGCGCTCACCAAACCGCCACTTTTTAGAATTCAAACCGAAGCCAGCCTTCTTGATGCAGTCTGAAACGATTTAAACGTTCAATGTATATATATATATATATATATATATATATATATATATATACATTGACACGTACGCATATTTTGGTCTGTTTAGGTGGAAAGCAGCTATCGATTTCCTATGACCCACGCGCTTGTTTCGGTTGCTTGCGGGTAGTGCCGTTATTACTTTATTACTTTTTGTTAGAAGCAGCGTATGCGGCGTTTATCTCGCATGCGGCGTCGGGAACCGTGCTGACTGTTCCTGAAATTTCGCATGCTTGAAGCGCACATTTGAGTGTTTCTAGAATGTCAGAGATAAAGCGAGAACGTGCTATGACGTGTTATAAAGACACGCGTATTTTACCGCATGTAAGTCCTTCCGTCGACTGACGACTCCTCACCCGCCATTGCTGTGAAGTCTGGTTGGCTTTTTTTTCCTGGGCACAGGTTAGCCCAATAAACAGTTCGCCTGACATCGTCTCGAGCTCTGCTGCTTTCTAATCTTCATCCCACGTGACATCATATGTGTGTGTGTATGTGTGTGTGTGTGTTTACATTTCTGTACAATAAGTTGTCATATATCCTTCCTGCTACATGAATATATCTTGTTTTTACTACACACTAGAAATGCATAGCCTTCTCGAATTGCCGCGCAAGTTTCCGCCGCGTCTAGATCTACAGAATTTTCCACCGCATGAGCACATTCTTCATCGTCAAACAAGAGTAAACGTATTTATACAATCGGCGGTTGCTTTCTACGGCTAAAGTGGTGGCGGGGTGTTCAAACAAGGTTCTGTGCGGTGAGAGAAAGGCTTTCTGAGATCGAGGGACACTACCGTCACTGAAATTCTTAAAGCACACCCTAACATAGCCGTCAGGGCCGCGTATGGTAATAGCTTCATATAACGATACTTGCCAATTCAAACCAAATTCTTAGCTCCCCATCGTGAGCTTCCATTTGATTTAGGGAACTAACGTCTATGGCGCAGCCTCGCCACGGTGGTCTTGTGGCTAAGGTACTCGGCTGCTGATCTGATGGTCGCGGGATCGAATCCCGGCCGCGGCGGCTGCATTTCGATGGAGGCGAAATGTTGAGGCCCGTGTGCTGTGCGATGTCAGTGCACGTTAAAGAACCCCAGGTGGTCGAAATTTCCGGAGCCCTCCACTACGGCGTCTCTCATAATCAGGACTGGTTTTGGGACGTGAAACACCACAAAACAACAACAACAACAACAACAACAACAACAACAACGTCTATGGCGCATATTATTTCAGCACTTTTACACACTACTGCTGCAATGTTATTAACGCTTCAAAAATGGTGCTTTGATGTACGCCTATTCTTTTAGATATGGCCTATTAGATTATTTTCCCCTAATTGCCAATAAACTAGGAACCTCCTTTGATAACATATTTTAGGATCAGACATATTCCCCAGTTGAATGTTAAACAGCATTGTGCAGCGACGTCCACAATGAATACAAATAATCGTAAAATATACTGCGGGTTCGTTCGGACAGCTGCGCAAACTGAAGCATTCAGACGACAACTTGCCTCCCTGCGGGTCTGTCCAGGTGCTTTGGTGCGCATTTGTTCTCCACGTCACCAAATACTCCTAGGCGAAGGAAATCAATAAACACACACCTAAGTATTAGTGAGCAATTCCAGTGAAGAAATATTCAAAAACCAATGAACTTTGTGTCTCCCTCACAGATGCGCTACCACAAATCCCCATTGAAATAGCTCTCCCAAACACATAACGACCACGCTCCATTACCAGCAACAAGCGGAAAACAACTTCACGGCTTGTTGGAGGGAAAGTAAGAGCACCGCGGTGGAAAATTAGGCAACATTCTGCAACATATAGCATGATGAACATCTCAGAAGCAGTAAGCGATTACCAATCTCTAGATTGTTACAGATTTCGATTTGTACCCGTTTCGAGGAAACTCACGATATAGATGGATGTTGCTAGAGTGGTCATGTTTCACTGTTTGTTGCCACATGAGACAAAGTATCCGTCCAAAATCATGCCACCCGGGGAAGAAGGATACTGGGGTTAAAAAAAGCCTCATGAAATATTTACTAATATTGCTACATGCATGCTGCAGTTTAGGAGCTCGGCCGATGCGCGTGGCCACCATGGACGAAGAAGACGAACCTCGCACTTGGCTCGGAGTATGAGCTTGGTTCGGTCCGCTTTGCACTTGGTTCGGTCCGCTTTGCAACCGCTGCCCGTATATAGCTACTAATCGTAGTGCCTTGTCACTCGTCGTTCCTGTAACATTGTGGTGGAGGTGGAACGTTCCCCGTCCTCGCCACGGAGCTCCGTAGCGGCCGCACCGTCCACTTTTCCGCCATGGCTCCCGAGGAGAACACTTCTTCGCCATCTACACCTGCGGCGTCCACGACAACATATGTCACGGTCTCCAATCTGCGGGATCCCGGAACATTCTCCGCCCAAGAAGGCGTTGACGTCGACGACTGGCTGAACATGTATGAACGTGTCAGCCGAAGCCACGGTTGGGACCCTACCGTCATGCTCGCAAACGTCATCTTCTACTTGGGAGGGACACCACGTGTCTGGTTTGACACAAACGAAGCCGAGATTTCCAGCTGGGATACTTTCAAGGCAAAGCTTCGCGACCTCTTTGGAAATCCATCAGGTCAGAAACTGGTTGCACGTAAAGAGCTTGCCGCCCGTGTCCAATCGTCAACGGAATCCTATGTCGCGTACATTCAGGAAGTCCTTGCGCTTTGTCGGAAAGCAGATGAGACAATGGCCGAGGCTGACAAGGTGGGCCACATCCTCAAAGGGATCGCAGACGATGCGTTTAATTTGCTCGTCTACAACAATGTGTCCACTATCGATGCCATTATAAAAGAATGCCGCCGTTTTGAGATGGCCAAAAGTCGCCTCGTCGTCCACCAGTTCTCCCGTCTGCCTAACACGGCTGCTACATCCTCTTGCGCAGACCTCGCTCCCGCGGCTCCTTTTCATGAGAGCGTGACGCGTATTGTTCGTCGAGAACTTGAAGCGGCAACTCCAGCGCCATATCACCCGCGCCCACTAGACGCCACTCTTGACCAAGTCGCTCCCTCCATTTCTGTTCTTCAGGGTGTAGTACGACAAGAAATTGCCAACCTAGGTTTGCCGTCCGCCTACTCCGTCTCCCGACCTGACTTCCGACCAACAGTCTCGATGTCGACGCACCGTATCGACACCTACCTTCCACGAAGATCCCGCAATCCGGATGAATGGAGAACCCCAGACGACAAGCCGATTTGCTTTCGCTGCCACCGAGCTGGTCATATATCCCGCTACTGCCGCACATCCTGGACGCTGCCCAATTGGAGCTCGTTGTCGTCCCCTTGCCGATGTGTAGACCCGCCCCGCTTTTCACCCCGTCGTGTGTACACCACATCTCACGCACCTGACACCCGCTCGTATGCTCGTTCGCCGTCATCTCAGCGTCGTCGTTCCCCGTCGCCCCAACCACGCCGCCATTCCTCGCCGGTCACCTTTGGAGCCCCCCGGACGGAAAACTAGACCATGCAGCGCCTGGAGGTAGTGCTGCATCAGTTTCAATGTGCCCAAATCCTCCGTTGACGCTACTTACGAACAAAAACTTAGTTGAAGTGCACGTAGACGCCATTCCCTTGACCGCATTAATTGATACTGGAGCCCAGATGTCCATAATGACCGCGAACCTTTGCCGTCGACTCAGAAAAGTTCTTACGCCTCCCACTACTAGGGCCGTACGTGTCGCCGATGGCTTCACTGTTGCCGTCGCTGGAATGTGTACTGCTCGAGTAGGCATTGCCGGCCATCATATTCCAGTACTTTTTACAGTTCTCGCTAGCTGCCCTCATGACCTAATCCTGGGGATGGACTTTCTTTCAACGCATTCTGCCCTGATCGACTGTTCTGCCGGTACTCTTTGCCTCGAACTTCCTTCTCTTCCGGATACTCGCCCAGAATTCCCCAAAGCCCTCTGTTCTACAGCCTTTGTTCGCCTACCCCCTAAAGCCCTCACGTTTGTCGACGTGGCCTCAACATCACCCTTGCCTGATGGAGACTACGTCATCACACCTCTCATAGATGTCCTCCTGGCGCGCGACATCACTGTGCCGCACTCAGTTATAACCCTGGCCGGTGGACGCGTGCGCCTCCCTCTCCTCAATTTTGGATTGGCAAAACAAGTTCTACCACAAGGCATATCTGTGGCTACAATCCGTTCGTTGCCAGACGACCATATAACCACCTTTACTGCCGACGTCTGCACAGATCCTCCAGCGCGTCTAAAGGACGCCATCTGCGCCGATAAAACCTTTCGCCCCATGATAGCGCCGGACCTCA
Source organism: Hyalomma asiaticum (assembly GCA_013339685.2). Taxonomy (NCBI): domain Eukaryota; kingdom Metazoa; phylum Arthropoda; class Arachnida; order Ixodida; family Ixodidae; genus Hyalomma; species Hyalomma asiaticum. Next base: position 55,130,720 of record CM023490.1, on the reverse strand, counting down.
CACCTGCACAGACAGCCGCCCTATACAGCCTTTTGGTGTCCTACCGCGACATATTCGACACTGATACTCGACCACTACCTCAGACATCACTTGTTAAACACCGCATAAACACTGGTGATGCTGTCCCCATTCACCGCCGACCGTATCGGGTGTCCACAGCGGAGCGTCAAGTGATACAGCAGGAGGTGAACAAGATGCTTGCCAAAGGCATTGTTGAGCCCTCATCGAGTCCTTGGGCGTCGCCCGTCGTGCTTGTTAAAAAAAGACGGCACGTGGCGTTTCTGCGTTGATTACCGCCATTTAAACCGGATCACTAAAAAGGATGTTTACCCTTTACCACGAATCGATGACGCTCTTGACTGTCTCCACGGAGCCCAGTACTTCTCGTCAATAGACCTTCGATCCGGTTATTGGCAGATTTCCGTCGATGAGCAAGACCAAGAAAAGACCGCGTTCGTTACTCCAGATGGGCTCTATCAATTCAAGGTTATGCCGTTTGGTTTGTGCAATGCTCCCGCCACATTTGAACGAATGATGGACTCCCTGCTCCAAGGTTTCAAATGGTCCACATGCCTTTGTTACCTCGACGACGTCCTTGTATTTTCGCCTACATTTGACGCGCATCTAGAGCGCTTAGCTGCAGTTCTTGAAATATTCCGCAAAGCTGGTCTCCAATTAAACTCATCGAAGTGTCACTTCGGACATCGACATATTGCAGTACTGGGCCACCTTGTCGATGCTACCGGTGTGCAACCAGATCCGGAGAAAATTCGTGCAGCAACGGCTTGTCCTGTTCCTCAGTCTGTAAAAGACGTGCGGAGTTTTGTGGGGCTCTGTTCCTATTTTAGACGCTTCGTGAAAAACTTTGCAGCAATCGCCCAACCACTTACTGCACTCCTCAAGAAAGACACCCCTTTTACGTGGGGACCCACGCAAGCTGCGGCGTTCTCCCACCTTATAGCGCTCCTAACCACTCCGCCTGTATTGGCCCACTTCGACCCGTCCGCCCCTACAGAAGTCCGAACCGATGCGAGTGGTCACGGCATCGGCGCCGTCTTAGCACAACCTCAACACGGGCACGACCGTGTTATAGCCTACGCCAGCCGGCTCCTAACAAGTGCAGAGCGCAACTATTGGATTACAGAGCACGAATGCCTAGCTCTTGTCTGGGGAGTTTCTAAGTTCCGCCCATATTTATATGGCAAGCTATTTTCTGTATTCACAGACCACCATGCGCTCTGTTGGCTTTCATCGCTGAAGGATCCTACCGGCCGGCTCGGTCGCTGGGCACTTCGATTACAAGAATATACCTACACAGTGACGTACAAGTCGGGGCGCCAACATCCGGATGCGGGCTGCCTCTCACGATACCCTGTCGAAGACCCGAACGCTATGTCTGACACTGACACTGACACCTGCGTTCTTTCTGTCTCCCAACTGCTCCATGTCGCTGACGAGCAACGCCGTGATCCTGCCTTGCGTACAATCATTGATCGCCTGGAGTCGTCACCTTCCGACCCTTCCCTTCGCTTATTCGTCCTTCAAGATGGTGTTCTCTACCGCCACAACGTTCGCCCAGACGGCCCATCCTTGCTGCTCGCGATCCCGAAACACCTTCGCCCGGCAGTCCTCCACGAACTCCATGATCTTCTCACTGCCGGACACCTCGGTGTGTCACGCACCTACGACCTGATCCGCCGACGCTTCTTTTGGCCTGGACTTGCTCGCTCCGTTCGTCGGTACGTAGCAGCTTGCGAGAAATGCCAGCGCCGCAAGACGTCATCGACGCTCCCAGCCGGGTACCTCCAGCCGCTAGACATTCCCACGGAGCCATTCTTTCGCGTTGGCTTGGATTTACTCGGCCCTTTTCCAATATCTACCTCGGGAAACAAATGGAGCGCAGTGGCCACAGATTACGCTACGCGCTACGCTATTACCCGCGCGCTCGCGCGCTCCGAACAAGCTCTGCCACAGATGTTGCCGATTTCCTTCTCCAAGATGTAATTTTATTACACGGAGCTCCACGACAGCTGCTCACGGACCGTGGCCGAACATTCCTCTCCAAGGTCGTCTCCGACATCCTCCAATCTTGTGCAACGCGGCACAAGTTATCCACGTCGTACCATCCGCAAACAAACTGCCTCACGGAGCGTCTGAACCGCACTCTGACCGATATAAATCCGCGGATACGTCACACGCGGCGTGTGACGTATCCGCGGATTTCATTTTCTCGGTTGCTTGCTGACCTTCGGAACATAAGATACGGGCAAGATGGGCTGTCTGTCCGTCTGAAGTGAGTTAATGCGGGGCGACGTTCTCACGAAGGAAGAGCCAAGCAGACGATGGGCCCAGCTGAGCGCGCTTCATGGGCATGCGCTTACTCTCGCCCTGTTTGCAACTTGGCTCTGTCGTACGGCGCTGAAGCACAAAGAAGTCGGCGCTCGCGCAGGATAGCTAAAGATTCGGGCGGCTGTACATGTGTCTTCTAAATATTACAAACGGACTTTCGCTCGCTCCTTTTAGTGCAGGGTAAGGGCTCCACTTCATTTTTACAAACTATATGCATCGGTGAAGCATCTGCGCGAAGCTGTTCAGGAGCGCAGTATCGCCCATCGCTTGGTGGTTGGTTTTGTGAATAAAAACGTGGTTTTAAATAAACAACCGTACCATCAGACTGTCCCATGTACCAAGGTCGTTTGCAATGATGATGTGCCATGCAGTGTTTCGTTGTTGTGCTTGTTGATGGATGGCTACACATATGATTTGCAGCGGTACCTGACCCAACTTTAGAAATATTCGCGCTGCGTCTCGCGAACCTTAACGATGCGGTTTTGCTGTTTTTTTCTTTTCTTTTGTATCAGATGCGATAGAATCTGTAACCGTAAGGACGCTTTCACGGCTGACATATATTCCTTGTCAGAAGGCTGTTCGTATATCTTGTACTACGGCATTTAATTTCCGCTGTCTGATTAATTCAACACCGACCGAACGCGCCAAGCACGCGTACAGTTATCGTGCGTAGTAGACGCCCAGTGGACGATAGACAGACGCATCTCCGGACGACGCTCAAAAAGTGAGCTCAGATCAAAGCTCAGGCGCAATTTCCCAGTAATGCGTACACTACAGCCGCTGCCTTCGTCGCGTAATAAAAAAGTGCAGTAACGTCACTCGCGTCACCGAAATTAAAGAAACAGGAATAAACGTTTGAAGCCGCAGGCGCGAAGGCTCGACAAATCTGTCACACCTATCATTCCCATGACAGCTTCACGATCGCAGCGGCAGTTTTCCCTCTAGTATTTTAGTAGGAAACTCTATGCTCTCAATAAGGTCCAAAGGCGTAGGCGCCAGAAACAAAACGACCATATTAGAGTGTACTAGGAAAAGGTTGAGTGCCGCGATACCCCACTTGCGCCCATGCTTTCAAGCGACGCTCCAAACACGGAAAATCTATGTGGGGGCGCTGCGATCGAGGTGGTTTGGGACGCGCCGAGTAGTGCGCTGTCAAAACTGTGGTAACGATTGCGTGGAACGCCTCACCGCTCGTTGTTTTTGGCTTGTTTTTGATGCTCGCCGTGCCCTGTCAGTGTAATATGCCGAAGTACCGCCATCGGCACAGCTATGCACCAGGCTGTCGCACCGGCTATTCAGGTGTTAAATCACGCGAAAACTGTCTCTGCTCAGCGTCCCGAAGTACGAAGACCGCAGGAAGCTGTGGGAGGAGGATATAAACGTTGACTGCTTCGTAAGGAAAGGTGTTAATATATGTAATAAATTTTGGCGTGTCTGCGCCGTTGAGTGCTGTCGCTTGCTGCCGGATACTTATCCGTGCCTGTCTCTTTGCGTGATGTGTAAGCCGTCAGTACGCTTAACACAAACGCTCTGCCGTGCGGCCAGGAACGCCTTACAGTGACGCCAGCGCCACGTCGTGATGGACATGTTGGGAACTTTTGCCGAGAAAGTATCTCGGTCTGCTTACAGCGCCTCACAAGAGCTGGAGCGCATCTCGACTTCTGTCGTCGCCTTGAACCGGTGAACAGTGTGCACTCATTTCACGGCTCCATTTACCCGCGTTTAGTCTTGCTTGTGAAGCAGATACGCCCAACACTTCGCGGCCCTATCGTTAGTGGGAGCATCGCCAGGCCTTTGTTCTGAGAGTTCGTCTTAAGCACGCTGGCGGAGGCACATTGAAATCCCCAACTGCTAAGAAAGGTACGTACTTATCTTTTCGTCCGCGTACGGTAGCTCATATAAAATAGGTAGTGAAAGACAGCGTTTTCTAATATTGATATGATTAGCTAAAGAAAGGCATCAAAATCCGCTAAACGCAACCCATTATGGGAACCGATAAAAAACGAAGCAGTGATTGCGAATATTACATGTGCCAAAGTATTTAACTTGAAGCGACTGTCACCGGTAGGAAAATCAATCGTTTCGTTGTAGGACTATGCTGTAGAAGTTGACTGTTTAGGCTAGAAACGTGCTACTAGGCACGTTGCCAGTGCTGCGCTAAATACAGTGTTTCTTGTACTGCGTAATATCGGCAGTAAAGATACTGCACATGCGTCTCTTTCGTCGAACATAAAAACGTACTACAATGTTCTAAAGTGCATATCATAGGAGTCACGTGATAAATCACAGTGTTCAAGGAAATCTTTCAGAAAGCGTGCTGAGCAATAGCAGTGCACATCTGCTGTTCCTCACGTAGCCATTAGAGCGCTCAACAAATTTTAACAATAACTGGTGTTAGGTAGGTATCATAACCATAACCGACGATGCCATGGGTTTATGTACGATATTTTCACGCTCTAGTGACGATGAAAGACGCCGCATCCTGGCTGGGTAAGATGAAACTCCTTTATTGCGCAAACGTGCACCGAGCAGTGACAAAGAAAGCAATTCGTGATTTATGATAAGAACGACAAACGCTGTCGTCAGTAATAACTGAGGAGCACAAAACATGCCGGCTTTTACAGATCTCACAGAGCATTTCATATTTATTTATCACTGATGTGCGTGCAACATCAGAAAACCACTCTAAAGGTAAACGTCATGCACGCCATGTTATAAGGAGAGTTGCCTACAATCGTAAAACTACCTCACGTATATTCTCGCACGGCCGGCACCGAAAAAAAAAACATCCGCATTCAACAGTGAAAATGACTGTCTCCATGAAGGGAAACAGACGAATTACATGTACTATCATATGGCACGGCGAATGTTCTCAGGCAGCGTCAAGGAAGCCACCTCGGAGATCCGTGTAGCAACTTTTACGTTTCGCGCAGATTTCAATCGGGAGCTATCGGAAACAGCACGCCTTTTTGTCATTTAACGCACACGAATTGTGCAGAAAAAATGTGAAATTCTAGTTGGTTCCACGCTGATAGACGTAGGCTGAATGCTTTACAATCACGTGTGAAGTACTCCGGTAAGCCACGGGCCGAACTCAGCCGGTATAACCCACATGTGATCGCACTAAGACAGTTCGTGGGGCGCACAAGTATGTTGCGCTAGTGATGCGAAGACTAGACGTTGGTTTAATATCGCGCTGAGTGTGAGCTACACACCGGAGCCGCAGTTAGGTTGTACAGCGGTCAACTCTCATGTGCAGAACTACGGAGCGTCGTGCTCGGAACTGAACGAGCCACATCCACAGTTTCAAACGGGCCCCACCTGAGCATGCCCAGCGCGCCTGACCCACCTGCCTTGCATTCTCGATTCTTGGTTATCACCGCCATCGTCGACATGAGGCTTCGCTTCTTAGTCGACTTTGGCTGGGGAGTTGCCTTCACAAATGCATACTCCGCATTAATTATAGCGATCGACAGTGCAACCTGCGAGATGTGCGACACCGACGAAACCTTGGACCACCTGCTGTGCCACTGTCCGCGATTCGTCGAGGAAAGGAAAACACTTGCTGAGACGCTACGCCACGTTGACGATCGGCCACTTTCCTTACAGATGCTACTCGAACACCGCCCTCATCGCTCGTCGGCCCACAAGGCACTAAAAGCACTTCTGCGCTTTTTGAAGATGACTGGTTTGCACGAACGCCTTTGACAGTTGGACTTGTCCTACAACGTCTTTTTCATTAATCCCCTTCTTTCTCTCTCTTCCTTTCTGTTCTATTCTATCTTTCTCTTCCCCCTTCCCATTCCCCCAGTGTAGGGTAGCCAACCGGACGCCTTTCTGGTTAACCTCCCTGCCTTTTTTTCCCCTTCGTACCTTCCTTCCTTCCTTCCTGGTTATCACCGCAGGTGCAACAACCGCTTTGGCTGTCGGAAGCGCTGCCAGCGATTTAGCGCGAAAAGAAAAAAAGGACGGAAAATATACTAGAAGAAAAAGAGAACATAAACGAAGCGAGCCGTTGTCTGCGCTCGATGCAAACTGTGCTGCATTGTGATTCTCCGTTCGCGGCCACATTGTCCCAAAAAGATTTACGCCCACGTGTAAATTGTATAAATGTTTCCGTGATGCTTTTGCGTCAAGCTACTCGGGAGCTGGCGCTTGAACCTAGGGATTTTTGCACTTGGAACTGTGAATAGAATGCTCCAATTGTTTTGTAAGGAAGGTGCGCATGTTGATGCTACCCGTGGTCGGTCAGAAAGGGCTACAACCGACGTAGGACCTACTGCTCGTCGTATGTATGGCCAATCCAAACTACATTTCGTCGCTGTCGACGCGTCGTTGGTGAGTCACAATTAATAGTAGGTTTCTTAAATTGAATCATACGACACGGAAATCAGTCCAATGCGCTATAAAAAATTCACAGAGCGACGCGGAATATACACCATGCGACGCATAGTCGGTATATCATACCCGGAGCCCATAATAAGTACACAGTATGAAACGCGCCGATCCGGGTGACTGCACTTTTTTTCGGCGTAATAAGTTGACAGCGCTTCTGCCGGCCAAAGCAGTTGTCGCTTCCGCGGAGATAAACACGGACGGAAATTGTAACGGAAGCGCGTCATTAACGCTGGGCATGCTCTGATGTGACCCGTTTCAAACTGTAGATGTCGCTTGTGCAATTCCGAACATGACGCTCCCTCGTTCTAGACATGAGAGTTGAGCACTCTAGTCAAGCCCGATTTGAAAGTTATCGCGCTAGGGCCCACCAAGAACAACGAAAACGCCAAGGCTCAGAATCATCTTCCGATGAGAAAGAGGTGTCGTGCCAGCTTTCGTTCCTCTTTTTGCTGTTTCTTAGGCAGCGATAACGGTGATAAGATACTATCCGACTGCAACGATAAGACGCTACCTGGTTTACGCTTAGCGGGCAGCTACGGCTGTTTTTCACCAGGTTATAATATCGATGCTTTGCAATGGTACTTATAGTCCTGTGGACGCCGGGGTGTTTCGATTTGCCCAGCAACGCACAAGTAATTTTAAATAACCAACCTAAAGGCGTGTTCAAAGTAAAATCGAAAAGAGTAGACGCTTCGTGCAACGTGTACAATGACTTCACAGCCGCCCCGCCTTCCGAAATATGGAGCTTCCGCGAGAAAAATGACAGTGGCGAGGTCATCCGACGATGTATTGTGATACCAGCCTTTCTAAATAGGGCTTTTTGAGGGCCTCGTTGGTGCATACGGAAGAACATTGTTTAGCGCAGGCAAAAACGGAACACAAAAAAGACACACAAGGGACCCTTGTGTGTCTCGTGTGCTCTGTTTTTGCTTGCGCTGAACAATTTTCGTCAGCCTTGCGAAACTTCATAACGACTAAATAAGCGCTGGAGACACCCGCGCTTTGCTTTTGAAGGCCCGCAGGTTCGTGTAGGCACCGTTAGAGCTGACGACATCTAAACCCCAGGGTAGCGGGAATGCGCTAAATGTTGTTAAAATTCGTTTCCAGGAAAACCAAAATACTTGGAACCGCCTGGTTTGTTCTGTAATAGCATGGTACCGAAGTGAATACATCTTAAGTTTTATTCAGACCCGTGGACACTGAAAAACCGCCGGCGTTGGCCTTTAACCAAGTAGAAACAATATATAGCGAGAAAATGTCGTACGTCTGTCGTGGGGGCGAGGGTTGTAGTGTATAATAATCAAAAAGAATTATGAACGCCTTGAATTTCACGCTTCCGATTTTTACCACTTGGGCCTTGGGACCCACGACAGGTCGATGCTCGCCTGATAACCTACAAATCGCACTCGACTATACAGTGGCGCCGATCGTGACACAATTTTAAAGGCGAAGCATTTCTTAGCGAACTTCGGCGAGTTTGAGCGTATCTATCTATCTATCTATCTATCTATCTATCTATCTATCTATCTATCTATCTATCTATCTATCTATCTATCTATCTATCTATCCATCTATCTATCTATCTATCTACCTATCTATCTATTCGCCTACGATTTTGTGCTCTCCTGGCCGTTTCGCTAATGGGATGTATGCGAAAATTGTATGCCACATCACGACTACATGACGAACATAAATGACAGGTCATAACATGAAAATCATGACACGCATGTCATGAGCGGCATGATTTACATGCCACGGTCTTGGCGCTCCCCTGGCCGCTTCGCTAATGGGATGTATGCGAAAATTGGTATGGCACAACATGACTGCCTGACGAACATAAATAGCAGGTCATAACATGAAAATCATGATATGCATGTCATGACTGGCATGATTTACATGCCATGGTCTTCGTGCTCTCCAGACCGTTTCGCCTATCGGACATATAAGAAAACTGGTGTGGCTCAACATGACTGCATGACGAGCATAAATGGCAGGTAATAACATGAAAATCATGATATGCATGTCATGAGTGGCATGATTTACGTGCCACGGTCTTAGTGCGCTCCTGGGCATTTCGCTAATGGGATGTATACAAAAATTGGTATGCCACAATATGACTGCATGGCGAACATAAATGACAGGTCATGCCATGAAAAGCATGATATGCGTGCATGAGCGCACTGATTTAATGCCACGGTCTTGGTGCTCTCCTGGCCGTTTCGCTTATGGTATGTATCGAAAATTGTATGCCACATCACGACTTTATGGGATGTATACAAAAATTGGTATGCCACAATATGACTGCATGGCGAACATAAATGACAGGTCATGCCATGAAAAGCATGATATGCGTGTCATGAGCGGCATGATTTACATGCCACGGTCTTGGTGCTCTCCTGGCCGTTTCGCTTATGGGATGTATGCGAAAATTGTATGCCACATCACGACTACATGACGAACATAACTGACAGGTCATAACATGAAAATCATGACATGCATGTCATGAGCGGCATGATTTACATGCCACGGTCTTGGCGCTCCCCTGGCCGCTTCGCCAATGGGATGTATGCGAAAATTGGTATGGCACAACATGACTGCCTTACGAACATAAATAGCAGGTCAGAACATGAAAATCATGATATGCATGTCATGAGTGGCATGATTTACATGCCATGGTCTTAGTGCTCTCCTGGCCGTTTCGCTAATGGGATGTATGCGAAAATTGGTTTGGCACAACATGGACTGCCTGACGAACATAAATGGCAGGTCATAACGTGAAAATCACGATATGCATGTCATGACTGGCATGATTTACATGCCATGATCTTCGTGCTCTCCTGGCCGTTTCGCCAATGGGACATATAAGAAAACTGGTGTGGCACAACATGACTGCATGACGAGCATAAATGGCAGGTAATAACATGAAAATCAGGATATGCATGTCATGAATGGCATGATTTACATGCCACGGTCTTAGTGCTCTCCTGGGCATTTCGCTAATGGGATGTATACGAAAATTGGTATGCCACAATATGACTGCATGGCGAACATAAATGACAGGTCATAACATGAAAATCATGATATGCATGTCATGAGTGGTGTGATTTACATGCCACGGTCTTAGTGCGCTCCTGGCCGTTTCGCTAATGGGATGTATACAAAAATTGGTATGCCACAATATCACTTCATGGCGAACATAAATGGCAGGTCATAACATGAAAATAATGACATGCATGTCATGAGCGTCATGATTTACATGCCACGCGTTCCGTTAACGGGATGTATACGAAAATCGGCATGCCACAAGATGACTGCATCACGGACGTAAATGACAGGTCATAACATGAAAATCATGACATGCATGTCATGAGCGGCATGGTTTACATGCCGCGGTCTTGGTGCTCTCTTGGCCGTTTCGTTAGTGGGATGTATAGGAAAATGGGTATGCAACAATATGACTGCATGACGAACATAAATGACAGGTCATAACATGAAATGCGTAACATGCATGTCATGGGCGGCATGATTTATATGGCAGGCGTTCCGTTAATGGGATGTTTACCAAAATTGCTATGGCACAACACGACAGCATGAAAAACGTAAATTACAGGTCATAACGTTAGAATCATGACATGCGTGTATGAGCGGCATGGTTTACATGCCATAGTCATGGTGCTCTTTCGGCCGTTTCGTTAACTTCATATGTACCACACTCGGTATAGCGAGACAACAATGCAAATCCACTTTACGTTCCTTATGCGTGCTTCGCATTTCCTTGATTCCCACTGCACGTGGAATCTGCCAATTTTTTTAGCTGGTAAAATAAAATTGACATGGGTCAATTTCTGAGTTATTATGAGAGGGTGTGGCCTTTTCCGCGAGCACGCGTCACGTCCAGTTGTCTTCACGCTCTCTCTCGTTTTTGCCTGTGGTGGTATCAGTTTGGAAAGTAACAACCGCCATTGCCTGACGCCCAAATTTCTGACATGACTAGTCGGAACTTAACATAACACGCGATGTGTAACTGGGGTCTACTTTTTCCTCTATATTATTTATTCAACTACTTTTAAATGTCGCACCCCAATTCCTATTGCAGGAAACTGGACTGCTGTTGTAGACACTGAAACACAGGTACGTTCTTAACATTGGAAAATGTCTTGAGTGTCAAACACTAAGCTCCTGCGAGTAGTTGAACTCTTTCTTAAGGGATATAATCGTCCCAAATTGAGATGAGTGGAGTTCTTCGAAAAAAGCCGTCGCTCGCATCATTCAAGCTTACGGGGATAAAAGCTGTATCAGCGACGCTCCTCATAAACGGCACCCGCAGGCAGCGACCGCTCCTCAGGGCATAGATATCACCGGGCCGAGCAGACGGGAACCCTCAGCACTGCCGAAAGGATGGGATTCCGCAGAATTTCGTGCTGTCCTCGATTTTCCGGTCCCAATTTAAGGATATGCGCTTACTTCCATCAAGTTGTAAGAAAGAATGACGACATTTCTCTGGCTCTGACCGATCGTCTCAGGAAAGGCACGCCCTTTCGCGGGGTCCTGGTGAAGCTCCTTGCTTCACAAGCCTGATGTCTCTGCTCATCACTGCACCAATTCTTGCTAACTTCGACTTATTTGCCCGATGGAAGTGCGTACAGGTGCTAGTGGCTTTGGAATTGGCGCTGTTTTACCCAACCTTCGAAGGGGGAGGAGAGAGTGATTGCGTACGCTAGTCCCTCGCTCTACATAGATGAACGCAATTACTCACTCACAGAGCGCAATTGCCTCGCACTCGTGTGGACGGTGGAAATATTCCGCCGAGGTTATTACGGCCTACATCTCACTATTATGACGATGATCAAACCCTCTGTTCGCTCTCGGCACAGAAAGATCCCACAGGTGGACGAGGTCGCTGGGCCCTACATCTACAGCTGGATTACTCCAGCCACTGGGGGTAGCCACGGAACCGTTTTATTGTGTTGGCCTTGAGTCTTTGGGCCCTTTCCCCATGTCCAGAAATGGGTCGCCATAGCAATGTATTATGCTACCCTCTACGCCAGTACACGAGTCATCAAGACCAGTCCTTCTACTGACGTCACCGACGTTCTCCTGCAGGATGTCACATTGCACCATGGAGCTCCTCACCAGCTTCTCAGGACAGGTGCTTTCCTATTTCGAATTGAGGGCCCAAATCGATCTTCTGGCACCCAATACAAGCTAACAAAGCATAACATCCTCAAACGAACGGCCTTACTGAAAGCCTGAACCACGCACTTACTCATGTGCTACCAATGTGTATCATCTGATCATCGTGAGTGGGACGCCGCCCTTCCTTTTGACGTTCGCGTACACCCGTTGGTACATCTCATGATGTTACGACACCACCGTCTGCTGCCCGTTATATCTCCTCTACGGACGTGAACTGACGATACCTACCGACAAAATACTGCCCCATGGTCTGCAATCTCCGTCTGAATATGCTCACGACACCACATCTGCAGCTGTGAAGGCACGTCACATTGCTCATCGCCGCCATTCTTAGCCCCAAGCACGACAGAAATCTCCATATGACAACAGCCATCGCGATATCCAATTCTCCGCGGGTGACCTCGTCCTCTGATGGACTCCCTCGGCCTCTCGGAGAAGCTGCTCTCCCGCTACTCGGGCCCCTATCGCGCTGTGTGGTAATACATTTATGTCACGAAATCATTGAGTTACCCACGGAGGAAAAGACAGAAGCTGGTGGATTAACGCCCGCCCTGCCGTTGGTTCGAACCCCCAGCGGTGGTCTCATTTTTGACGGAGAACTGTGGCGTGTCCGTGCACTGTGCCTTATCAGTGCACGTTGGATAACCACCGTTGGGAAACTTTCCACAGCCTTCCTGCCACGCTGTGTGATATCTGCATGTCTGTACAAGGAAGCGAAAGTAATATGTCGCTGTACTACCTGCCTAGGCTTCCCACAGCACATATTAAATACAGCAGCGGCTTAGCTTATTATCCCCAAGCTCAGGTTTGTCTAGGACAAGCTTCATGCGAACGTCCTCTGTGGTTTACAACTCAGCTCCCCTCCCGTTCTGACGCTGCAGCTTAGTTTGATGCAGCTTGTATTATATATGCTTGAACAATATGTAGATGAATAGTTCGAATTTCTGCGTATCCAAGGTCTCAGAAGGAGCAGTTAGCATGTACTTATCGAGTAAGAAAGTGGTTTCGACATCACGTCTTAGCTGTGAAGTGCGCCTACTGCACTGGCTGTATTTCCGATTTGCAAAGCATAGAGTCGTGCTAAAAAGCAAGTGCGGGGTTTCTCTGGATAATAGGACTGCTCTGCGATTGCACAGGGATTGATTATACCACCCTCAACAACTCCTTCTCTCAGTTCTGTAAAGGGCCTAACTCATGGCAATGAATATGACCTTTTCCAAGATCCTCGTTATGTCCTATACCCGACGTCCGTGCCCAATGTCTTTCGAATATGATTTAAAAATGTCATTTTACGCAGAGTGCTCGAATTGAAGTACTTATGTGTCCTTATGGCACACAATTTGTCGTGGTCGAAACATATTGATCACACGTGCAATAAGTCACTTAAAAATAATGTATGTACAGCATACGCTCTCTCCTGCTCCTCAAGAAACCAAACTTCTTACGTATAAAGCTCTCATTCGCCCTCTTGTTGAATATTGTTGTGTTGCATGGAATCTAAAAGAAAATGTAATAAAAAGAAACTATAATGCATTCAAATAATGATGTGCTTTTTTATGTAATTGATACTACAGGAATTTTTCATCGTCGACATTTCTTCCCCAGCTAGGCATTTCTACACTTTCAAAGTGTCGCCATGTCGAGCGCCTGCAATTTCTTTACACTATAATTAATTCTCCCCTTCTAGACCTTTACCTACGATGAGCGACCACATCCTTAATATAGCAACTATGTTCACCCGTACTCAAATGTTGATCAAGCCTGCAATTGGTTGTCTGGAAGTGTGCATCTTTTTCCCGCTCCAAGAATTTCTAGAAGCGTGTTCTTGGCTGTTCATTTTGGTTTTTCTCCACACCTCCGATAACCTCATACAGGCGGAAGTATCTAAAAATAAACAAAAGAAATGTTGTTCAGGTAAGTATTCATGCTTTCAACACATGGACATTTTATATAACACGCCCCTGCTGAATCGGCATAAACTACTCTGCCAGATCAATGATGCAACTCTGCCAAATCCAGCAACTTGCAGCGACTTTGCCAAATCAGTGAAGCCTCTCTGGCACGCAGAAACTGGAATTCTCTTCACCTTCCATGTTACGGCCCTTTCGATGACCTGGACCAAAAGACGGCGCCATGGTTTGACGTCTGTTTTCAGAAGTGGGTCGGGGAATACATCTACATGTGCGCTACCTCGGCGCTAGGGTGACTGCGGAAAAGGTGACGATATTGTTCGGTGTAGTGTAGATATTTGGCATCTTCACTTGTGTCCATTTAAGCACAAATCTGTCAATTGATCTGCTGAGCCAGTACCCCAGCCACCTAATCAAACAGGTTTTGATGACGGGAACACATCGGGGATAGCACCAAGAGTATGGTGCTTACATGGCCAGAAAACAAGAAAGCCTACAAGCGCGAGTAAGCTCATAGATGTCACAGCACTATCGATACATCGTAAAGTTGAAAAATGGCTTGTCATGTTTCCGCTCTAGGCATAAAAACAAAAGTGTACAGAGCTCGGCCTCTCTGTCCCGACTTGGGAACAGCCCGCATCATCCGCGAGACTGATCCCTCTGGACCTAATAAAGTTTTTCGTACCATACCATAGAGAGGGTTAGACAAAGCGCTGAAAACAGACTCGCCTCTAATGAGAGAAGGACATAAGGAACACAAGTATTGGTATTCAAATGGACAGGAGGGGGGTTGGCTTCCTGGTGATTGCAATACCTGTGGCTGTAAGGCAAATATGTTGAATATTTTGTTCTTGTCAGTCAGTCGGATTTTTGTACATGGAACATCGTGGAAGCAGAAATAGATATGCTTTGGAAATATGCATCCGAAAGTGTTGCATTGATTCTGCAATCAGATAAAGGCCTTGCAGGCTTGCAGATTTCCATATTCACTGTTCTCACGATTGTGCTGTGTGAATGTCTGGTGTATGCTTTCTTGAGATGGCGGTTTAAATGTATTCCTTCATTTTAGAAAAATAACTTACCTGATTCAACAAAGCACTGTAGTGGCCTCTTCCGTCACGGTGTGTTATACTCCATCCGTTGAAATTACTAGCATGCTTCAGCCATAGGCTGAATCCCCGATAGCTTTAGAAATGGCATGGTACCTTCACGAACACTCACGGCCGAGCCTTCTAAAATAGTTGTCCCTTTAGCATTTTTCACACTTAACCGAGCCCATGCTAATGAAAAACACATACATACTCCAAAACTACTTTGACAATGTCCCGTATTCAGACTCTCTAAATTTGCTGTCATTCACGTAATCGCGATATTTATTAAAGATAATTGGCACATTGCAAGCAACTAACGGGCTGTTTCAGGTGTCACGCACTGTGCCAAGCAGTCAAACATATTGCTGAATGCATTGCAGTTCTGCTCCTCTCCCCGCTCTTCACAAACATTTCTCTCAGGATTGTAGTGGTACATGTCGCCTTGCATCTTTCCGAAACTTGAATTATAAGGACACTTGCAATCTAGGGAAAGAAAAAGACATACGCCAAAAGATAAAGTGATAGAATGAGTTATGCCCTGAATGAAAAGAAGAAAAATACCATTACCTTAGTGTACGAGTAATTTACACTACGCAGTGCGAAAATGTGCCTTCTAGCGTACCTTGAGGCACTTTCCATACTGAGAGCTAGCTAAACATGAATGACGAATTTGAAAGAATTTGAAAAATGCTAGCACGTCTCGGTATAAGCGTTTTTTAGTAACAACGAACATGTTTGTAAAGATTGATGGGCTTCGGTAGTGTTGATTAAGATGGATTGCGAACTGCAACAGAAGCCATGAAGAAGTCGTATTTTAACAGTTTATTATTCTCTTCATTAGTATGAAAGGAAGGAAACTCAACAATGTCATGTTAATGCCGCTCTGAGGAAGGACTCTTCACGATGCAGATCAATACAGCTACTCTTGATACCATATTTAGCACTTGATTGCAAGACTTTCGGGAACCCAACGTTGTTGCGATGATTTCACATGGAAAAATTTGCGCTAAGGAGCATTCTGGCGTGGGCGCCTTTCAGCTCCTCCGCTGGAGCAGTGCAATAAGAAACGTGGCTACCCCCTCGCAACAGTGCCAGATCTTACCGCGGCAATATCCCACTTGGAGTACTAAAGGAAACACTGAGACTCAGATCGTGCACCTCGTCGACGCTTGTAATTCTGTCTCAACAACGCTTTTACCTGATTAGCGGGTAGCCTGGCTTGTCAACGCACATAGCTTCAAAAACTGCGCCTGGGACAGTAGAGAAGAATGAGTGTGCAAGTAGGCTCCGGTGTCGTTTAAAGCGGCCATCGATAATTACGGCCAGGTCGGTGGTTCTTCACCAAGCGTTGCTGTTGGACCGGGCGTTGGATCATGGCTAAGTCGGCTTGCTACCAAAAAGCAGCCTCACGAGAACGCAGGTCACAATCATCCGCAGCGCTCAAACTAACACACACCACTACCCATCACCTAGCGATATTCACACGCGGAGAAGTTGGCCCGATGTGCTGAAATTGCGACAAAAATGGCGTAGCCAACCTAAGTCACATCCCCTCGAATTGTGATTGCCTTCCCCACTAGGGGATCTTTTTGCAGCTCCTTCAAAGGCGACATGGGAGACCTTAAGGCTGCCCGCCAAAAGCGAATACAAAAATCTATAACTGTCTGGGAGGAAGAGGTCGCCGCAGACAAGCGGCCATCTATTCCATAGCCCTCAGTCTTCTTTAAATAAGGTTATTCCCTCCTGCCACGCTGCAGCATCGAGTCGGCAAATCATTCGGCGGGGAAATGCTGTCGTCAATACACTGGCGGGGCTGGGCGCTGAGGCCTCGTCTTGGGTATTCGCAAATCGTGGTTGTCGGGTGCGGCAGCGCCGGTGTGGGAGGAGGAAATAACTTTATCAAGTCCGGAGAAACCCGTCTCCTTCCTCCCTTGGTTTAATGGTCGGCAGGGGTCGCGGGCCACACCCACGTTGGGACGGGAAGCCCGTGAGCCTCCGCCCTTTCGTGAGCCCTCTGAACGGCCCGGAGCTGTGTCTGGTGGTCGCCGCTTAGCAGCGCGTCTTCCAAGTCTTCTTGTGTGTGCAAGTCAGCCGGTGTGGGATCTTCGACATTTAGTTGTGAAGCAAGCGCACCTCCACCGGTTGCTGTTTTTCATTTCCCCGATAGGAACTGGGCTATCGGCCGCGACTTGGGCGGGAGTGCCGCTGCGGTGTATGTAGTGGACGGGCGACGGTGAATGGTGTGGTCGTTGTCGTTGCCACCCTCCTGCGGTGATGTAGTCGGCGATGTCGCGAAGTCATTAACCTGGCCGCGGACGCGGCATGTTCACTTCGAAGCCGCGCAGTCCCTTCTCACGGTGCTGGTAACAGCAGTAGGTGTGCCCGGTTAGACCAAGGTTGTAGCATAGTGGGCTGTGGTTAGTGTTGCGCCGAACGTCACTGTCCATCGGTGCGTACGTCTGGATTAACTCTCGAGGGGCATGTCGCACGAAGTGGCGGTGGTGCCTGGCGACGAAACTGTGGAGACGCAGGGGTCCTGGTGTGGGCGAGGAGCGCCGGCATCTCGACGTGTAGCCGCGGCATAGGTCATCGCTTATGGTTGGTGTCGGCGGTTGGGGATCTGTACCGGTCGAGGGCATCTACTTGAGGCTGAGACGAGAACGTCCTGTGCTGTCCCCCACGGACAATGCCCTTATGGTCTCATGTAGGTCGTGGGGGCCGTGTAACTGGATTTTCCAATTCCGGGCCGCATTCCAGTGTCCAGGAAAGCGGCCTGAAAGACGCCCCAAGTTCGAAGCGTGGGCCCTCGGTTCTCGAACCAGATTCTTACAGTGTCTTGTAGGTAGAAGTAAAGGTCACGCAGTGTATCTTCCACTTCCCACTTCTTAAAAGCTGCGGCGGGCTGGGAGGTCTCTAGCCAGCTTTCCGTGGCGTCATCGTATGACAATGCGCGGAATATAGGCGGCTCTTTGGTTTGCTGCCGAACCACGGCTGCCTGAGACCCTGCACCATCATCGTGGATGTTGACTTAGTCACAGCCCTGGTCTTCTTGCCCTTGTAGGAAAGCGGCTGGTATTCTGGCGCTAGTCCTTGCTGGAGGCGGCTAGCTTGAAGCGCCGGATTAGTCTTCCTCTTGGCGGTGTGGGCTTGGCGCACGGCTGGGGGGCATACGGTACACGAACCTGTAAACACCTCCACCATATGTCACGTAGTCGTGATGATGAAGGACGCAGCAGCACTCCAAATGTTATCAAGTGACCTGTTGATGGGCGAAGCTGCGCCTACCCTAACAAATATGCCAAATATGGCGATATCAAGAATTGGGCTCATGTGGCCATATGGCACGTGTCCGCATGTGCCCGCATTTGCCTAAATCGCGATAGAGGCATATCTGGAAACGAAAGACCAACACCAGGAATTCCATGCAACACTCTGATGCATATTGTGCAAATGTATACAAAGTTCCAAAATAAAGAGGTTCTCTTTTTCCCCTGGAACGGGCACAGCGTGTCATCCCGATACAACCACGTCTCTGCGCGCAAGCCTGTCTCCGCCAGCCAGTTGAGTGCCGCCAAGCCAAGTAGCGCCCAGCCGAGCTCCGCACCTGGGCTTCCACCTTCGTTTTGTTTTGTTTTTTCACCTTTAAGTCTGGCGCAGCCTACCGTGGGCGACGGGCCATGAATCTCTCGGCAGGAGAAGGGTAGGAGCTACACGAAAAGAAAAGGAAAACCACCCTGCACCATATGCTACACGCCATTCGCCACACGACCACATTGTCGTCCCCCAATAGTGTCTCTTTTCTATGGCTCTCTTGCGGTGGTCATCTATCTATCTATCTATCTATCTATCTATCTATCTATCTATCTATCTATCTATCTATCTATCTATCTATCTATCTATCTATCTATCTATCGAGTCATCTAAGTCTCGGTGCCCTTCTGATCGTGTCGATCACTTGGTATACACATAATTTGGCATGGTAAGGTAATTTGGAATGAACATAAATGGTTTACCGGACATCAATAACGTGCCGTACTTATCATTCACGTCACACTTAGCGATAACGCGATCACAGAGGTTCATGCACGCTTAGGGAATTCGGGTATGTATGGCTATTGCTCTTTTCACTATGAATGAATGTGCATAATCATATGCGAGCAAATCCATCAGAGCACTTGCTCTGTCCGTCTGTCGTCTGAGGACACCTGTGAGAGCCAAAGGGGCAGATGTGTCCGTTACCTAGAAGGGTGCAAAAATATCTCTAAAAACTCCAGTGCATGTTTACCTGCGCACTACATATAATTAAGATGTGAGCCACTACTGCCGGAGGTTAAGGAATTTGGCAGGATCATTGATCCGTTAGGTGTTGCACTATTTCAATCTCTAAATAAAAACGAACGTATAAAGTGTGGTATATGTTTCTAGTCTCGTAGTGCTTTTGGCTCTCGCTTTAACGACGACCGTCTTCTAGTTCTGTAGTGTGATCCTGCTTC
Source organism: Hyalomma asiaticum (assembly GCA_013339685.2). Classification (NCBI taxonomy): domain Eukaryota; kingdom Metazoa; phylum Arthropoda; class Arachnida; order Ixodida; family Ixodidae; genus Hyalomma; species Hyalomma asiaticum. The sequence goes on along the minus strand of CM023490.1, from coordinate 55,111,283 downwards.
CGGGTGGTAGCCGCGACGTGCTAGAGAGGGAGCGATTTCTTCTTCCACGGCACTTCTAGAGCGCAGAACCAGAATCGCTGGGTTGCCTTTGCTACGCTCTTTCTCAGGTTCTACAGCACTGGAGCTGTTTGCGCGACATCTCGCCAGCTTTCTTAGTTTTTTTTCTTTTTTGAAAATGGGCTGAAGTTGTTAGATGCCACTTTAATACCTCTTGAGGAACGGTAAGTTCATGTACTGAGTCTGAAGCTCGCCTTCGCTGCAGGAATAAAATCATTCGTGGTTTAAAGCTGGACCGTAGATTCTCCATATCTTTCTCAGGACTTTTTCCTCGTTCTCTCTCTAAGTTTCCCGTCATTTTGCCCAACCCGTTCAGGAACAAGTTCTCTTTTCGGTGCCCGTAAGGGCGCCTGTTTTATAAATACTCTGGAACAAGTTAAGAGAAGCGTAGGCAGAAAGAGCAACAGGCGTACATTGCCAGAAAACTAAACACGTACCTAGAGGATAAATGCACCTATATTTGCGTCTGTCACACTCTGGAAAAAATAGTGAAGCATCAAATCAACTTGAGCACTTGTTACCATGCCGCACCATGCTGTCATGCAGCCGTGGTCGTTATTTAGTTTGGAGCCGGGTTTGTTCGCATTTCCGGAAGGCACTTATGGATATCATACAAACTGTAAAAATAAATATTTTAGGACAAACACTACTGTTTCTCTTTTAATAAACGCTAAAAATTTAACCGGATTTTAGAACGCGATGCCTTGCCGCTGCGGCTACACTGCTACCATAGCACCACTCTCCTCGCATTTGCGAGCATTTTAATTTCAGCAGAGAATATATACAAATGAAAACACAGATCCAGACCCATACTGAATACACAATCACTAGGTTGTCAGAAAATGCAAATGTGGGGTAGTTTACAGAACAGAAACGTTCCGTTTTCGTTAGAAATATCATCAGCAGTCATTTTTCTCATAGCGAATAGGAATGAGTGCTATATGAGAGTTATATCTTTGATTCGTGCATTGAATGTTGCTAATTGGAAGAGGCAATCAGCACAAAATAACCTATGGTGCATTGCCCAGGATCCCCTCGCAACATGTGAACATACAGACTAAGTTAAAGATAACAAGGTGAGATGAAAAGGACGCTTACGTGATTCCGATCCAGAGCATGTTCCGCATGAAAAGCAAGAAATAAATGACAAGCACAGTACCCATACCACGAGCGCAAAAGCCATCACTGCGTCCAGTCTAACCCGGCGATGTGACGCAGCAGCTGAAGCTTTACTCTTATTCTTCCAAAACACTCATTATACGCATACGTCAACTGGGGACGCGTTTTTCATAAGAATTCAACGAAGAAAATGTCGCCACTACTTGATGTCTCGAAAGGGCGTTCGTCGGCGTCGCAGGGACCTCGAGCCGCCATGGGGCCGATCAAGTGCGTGTGAAGCCACGCCCTGTGATTCGCTGCTAGGAGATATCGCAAACCTCCCCCCCCCCCCCCCCCGACGGCACGTGAGCAGCCGAGTGAACCGCGGCTGCTTTGCCGGCATTTGGTTACTCACTCTTAGAGTAGCTGTCGTGCCGGTTAGTTACAAATTATGCGTACATTTTGTTCGTATCACTGAATTCCTCAAAAGTCAATTGAAAACACATAGTAGAATGTCATGCGTTCCGTAGACGCACACTCAACCTGACGGTTCCAACTCGATTACTTTGACAGTCGAGCATGACGAAAATATAGCAAGATCGGACCTCAACCTTCTACTACATAAATACGGGTACGCGTATGGTAAGCTGGTACATGCTAACAGCCCTAACATAGCATAGCCATGCATAAGCAATATAGCAGTGGGGGGGGGGGGGGGGGGGGAGCATGTTAGAGGCAATGCGGGAGGATGGGGAGGAAGGAGAGGGCAAAGCGTAGAATACGCTAGTATAAGTTGGTTTACGCGCCGCAGAAAGTGGGTATCCGCCAAGAAATTCTCAGCATCTTATAGCATACGTGCTGGAGAAAAATGACTGTACGAAGGTGTGATGTGAGGGTAAGTATAAGAGAATGAGACAGCACATATCAGGAGTCAAATAACGATCGCCGACAGGGAACAAAGTAGAAGCAGAGGTGGAAAGAGATAAAGGAAGACGGATAGATGAAAGAAGGAAGATGAGGAAGACACATAGAGAACTCAATGTGCGTTTGCAAGGTGGAGGCGGTTGCTTGTCCTTGTTCCTCGTAAGCTGAGCCAGACCTTGAGTGAGCAGAACAAGCACCGTCCTCACTTGCGAAGAGCGCTGCGGCCTCATACTTATCAAACATATGTTCTTTAGGAGCCTAGCTCGCCGTCACCTCTAGCAGCACGGAACGAAGGAGAACGTCACTAATTCTCCACACCTTTGCAAAGTTTAGGGCCAATGCTGTATCTCGTGTTTGTACTTCTTTCACGGACGTCTTCGGGACACGCCATCACCCTTACTGCCAACTGTCTCTCTTATATATGTTGCGAACAGTTTGCACATGTATGCAGCTTGTATACAAATATTACATGTTTCATATCTACTGCTTATTTTTCGGTAAGGAATGCAGTATTCCTTTATTTCCTTTATATTTTTTTCTACTTCTTTCGTTCCTCTGATGCGCTATGGTGCGTTGAGATATAATTAAATAGAATAAATAAATAAAGTGGGCGTACCATCACCGCCTGCCTAATTGTAGTGCCAGTGAAGCGAGTGACGTGTTTGATCCGCCACAGTGGTGTTTTGGCTTTGACACTCGGCTGCTGAACCGAAAGTCGCTGTGTCGAATGGTGGCCTCGGGGTGATAATTTTGACAGCGGACTTTCTAGGAGTTTCTAGGAATTACGGTGACATATTCAAGGGCTAACGCTGCATATATGTTATAACCTCTACTTTAGTGCTAAAGTGAGTCTTTATAGCAGGGGATGTTGCTTTGCCCTTAACATGTTTTCAAAGAGCATCGCTCGAGTCAGCTCCTTTGCTCAACCGATGACCTTAAGATCAAAGCATTCAATGAGGAAATAGAGACTCATTCGTTACTCATGAGCAAAAGTTACTGCTCGGAAGAGGGTGCTGAATATGTCCTGCCTTTGACTGCAAAGCAAAATCTAATGAGCACAACAGAAAGATTCTGTGCTTAAGATACATCACCGTAGCGTTTTTATATACATACCAGGAATTAAGAGCTCGCATTAAAGGGGCTAACGTCCCCTGCAGTTCTAAGATCTAACTTATTGCTCAATGGAATCTTTATTGTAAAAAATGCCGCTTTGCCCTTATGTTTTCGAAGAGGATTCCACGGGTAAGCTAGGTTGCCCAAACTACAACCTCAATAGGACGAAATATTCAGACAGTAAACAAAATATTGAGTATTCTTGAAACAGATAAAGTACTGCTCACACAATCATGCTGAAGCGCTCCTGGCGCTGACTCTTTGTAGAACGATCTGATGAGCCCAACAGTGAGCTCCTATAATTCTGTACCCCAGTACAGCACCATAGGGTAGTAGTATATACATCAGGGATATGAAATGCAGTAGAGATAGGCTGCCTAAAATTTGGCGTTTCATTCTGCCCCATGAGCAATGCGGTGGGATAGTATGACATCGTGAAACTCACGCAGTCCTTTTGACTACCTGGCAATTCGTGACGCTTCATATACCTTCCAGGTGTCGAGAAATACCTAATTACACCAACTGGGAAACGGTGCCATGGTAGCCAAAGTTACAGTGTAATGCTCGTAATGAAAGGGTATGGTTCTCTCTAGCGGAAGAATAGGTGTCTTTTATACTCACATTATATACGACATTCTTCTCACATGTCCCTGTAGTGGGTCAATACTTCATTTTAAGTACAGACTTAAAATAATGTGACGCATAATTTTATCCAGTTAGATCATGAGTCCGATAGGCCTATTACCGGTCAAGCACTCCGCAGTAAGGCGTACATATAATTAACAGTAGAATATGGGGGAATATAAGAGTGGTGAATTCATAATTACTTGCCACTGCCTGTGGCAAAGCGACTTTGTTAGTAAACCTAATTCATTTACTTTTTGTTATTGCGTAAAGAGATAAGCCTCTGATGCATATGTGACAACATGAAAAATTTCTGGCTAATGGAAGGTCTCTTTTATAGGGCAAATATATTCGTACAACAGTGCAGCGGTCAAGGCGGCCACTTGGGCTACTTCCGTAGGAATAAGGCTATGGTTGTTTTCAAGACTATTATAATGTTAGGCGATGGTATATGACGCGGTCATGTGCAAAGGGGCGAATGTCGGAAGAAATATTAATAGGAATGTCATTACAATAAACAAGAAAAGTAATGGTCCCAGCCATTTGCCTTGCGGTACAAAGGAGATTACAGAGGAACGGCTCGATCACTGTGAGTTAGCATATATGAACTCTTCGCGGTTGGTGGGAAAACTGCGAACTCAGTTAAATGCATTTGTATAAATGTGCAGTCGAGAAAGTTCTAGCAGTAGCCGTTGATGTGAAACACTGTCGAATGCTTTTTTCGAAGTCCAAGAAGATAGCTCTTAACAAATATGTCCAAGTCAGGCTGCAACTGATATCCCGATGAAATATAGGTAGTTGTGTGTCATATGACAGCCCCGAGCCAAAGCCATGCTGACTGGAATGAAAAAAAAAATATTGCTGGCTAAGAACTTGACAATGCTAGAGAATATCACACGGTCCATTACATTAGAGCAAATGCTAGTAAATGAAATGGGGAAATATCTGATGCACAGAGACGAAGGACCTGTTACGGGGACTGTAACAACCTTGCCCACTCTCCAGTCTTACTGCACCACTCCTGATGATAGTGACTTCTGAAAGATGTGGGAAAAATTGTACTGACAACTTATTTCGTGTTTTCGAGCACCCTCTTGTTGACGTCGTCGTTGCCGCATGATGATGCGACTTCTAATGAGTCGATTACTTTGTTTTGCAGTACCGTTTTGACAGAATGTGATGTCAACGCATCACGCTATTGACGAGGTTAGGAATGGAGGAAAGTTGTCGACAGTCTCTGCGGTGAACACGGAAGAGAAGAAGTTTTGTTGGGCGGCTTCATGATCGTGAATTGGATGGTTTTGATAGCTGTATCGTGCTAATGGTTGAGATTTGAGGTTATTTGTGTTTAAGAGGTTCTTGGTGTTTCTTGACAAAGCGAGCAATGTCTGTGAAAAAAAGGTGTTTCTCACTTAGCAAGCCTTTCATTTTTTTGTGTAGCGTAATAACGGTTCCACTCTCATGAGTTTTTTTCGCGCTTTGCGGATAGGAACAGTCGCTCCTTTTTATTGTATAGAAGTTTGTGATGTCAGGTTGAACGGCACGGATGACTTTCTCTCCCTTATGGTAAACTTGGGTACACGCTTTTGCTTAGGGTTAGGGTTTACGGTTAGGGCAAACTTGGGTACACGCTCTAGACTTTTGTTTTTCAATAGTACCCCGTTTGCTTCGACGGAACGCTCCGAAAGGACAATTAAAACGAAAGGAGCGAATTGTCCGCGCTCTGATTTTATAGCTAAACAATTGCCTGTATCAGACAATGTTATAATATTAATTATTTTTGTTGTACGCGATACTTCACAGGAATAAGGTACATGGTCTACTGAGTAGTCACTGAGTCCTTCTAGAAACGTCATCTTGGGTAATTTGTCAGGCAAAGACGCGAGTACAAGGTCAATAAGATTAGAGAATCATCACTGTAGCGTGTAGGTACACTGACAAGTTGGGTTAGTCGAAAAGTTAGGCATAAATTTATGGAAGCGTTCTACATTATTTTTTGAAGCCACCGATGCTAGGTTGGTCTACGATAGTGTCGGAAAATCAAACTCCCCAAAGGGCAGTATCGGAAAACGTCGATTAGACTCAGTTAAGGAACGAATACTCTTGTGCAATTCAAGTACAAAAGGTGCGTCACTACCAGGGGGACGATAGCAAGCGCCGATTATGGTGGAAGGATCAGAAGCATTAGAAAGACGAAACCCAATTTCCAAGCACGAGGATGTGTTAATTTCGCTACAGTGAACATATTTAGGACTAGCTATTAGTACGCCACGGCTACATTTACTAGTAGGATGACGTCGAAAAAATATATTGGAATCTGGGAAAAGTTGCAGTCACTCAGTGTCCTTGATAGAGGGATTCAGCCATGTCTATCCAATCGCGAACACATCGGATTCCCTTGTGTTAGTTAGGATTTGTCGATTGTCTGTTTTAGGAAGGATGCTCCTAACGTTGGTGTAGAGCGTGGAAACGACTTTCTTCGCGTGTTAACATGGCTGCGGTCTAAGCGATTAAAGGACTGTAAAGATCGTCGGAAAAAGACGGAAATTACAGTAGTCAGATATGGTGGAGTTGTCCCGCCACGGTGGTGTAGTGGCTATGGTACTCGGCTGCTGATCCGAGGGTTGCGAGATCGAATCCCGGCTGCGGCGGCTGCATTTCGATGGAGGCGAAATATTGAGGCCCGTGTGCTGTGCGATGTCAGTGCACGTTAAAGAACCCCAGGTGGTCAAAATTTCCTGAGCCCTCCGCTACCGCGTCTCTCATAATCAGAGCTGGTTTTGGGGAGAACCGGCTTGAGGGGTGTTTGGCAGCCCCATGGGAAACCTGCAGTTCGGGCAGCCTGTCGAGAAATGTCTGTAGTGACCAGGTGTTTATGATGGGGTTTGGCACCATCGTACCCCATGGAGCGTCTTCATTAAAAGCACATGTGAGAAGGGGCAGAGTGGAGGCCAAGTTTATTGTTCACGGGTTGAAGTGAACGGGGGTGTTTCATTTTTGTATGTTTCTTTCTGTTGCCATTGTGGATGGTTGTGCCTGTAGGCTTCCATGTTCTTTTCCGTATGTTTCTTGTAGGTGCTAGTTGGTACGTGGGGTTCTGTTTGTTTGATGTCTGTATGTTGCAACGTGCTCGGCAGTTTGCAGGGTGTTTGGCTCTTTGCAAAAGGTTTGGCACTGGCCTATCTCTCCTCCGCACTGCGTGTGCAGTAAAACGAGAGGGGGAGGCCGGAGGAGTGCCCAGTGTGAATGTGATTATCTGTCAAGGATTCAGGGGCGGAGCAACCAGTGTTTATAAGGGGGCCCCTCGTCCCTGCCAGAGGTCGGAAGAGAGGACATCTAGCATGGTTCCGGGTGGTTCTTCTGGTGGCAGGAGCTCTGCTGTGCACTGGTCGGCTCGGCCGAATGGAAGCGATGGTTCCGCCTAAGCCCTCCCAACCAATGGTTCCATCTAATTACTGCCAACCGAGGCTACTGTCTGTCAGTGTGTATATACCGTCTTGTATATAAAAGTCAAGTTGTGCTCATGTGAGAAAGAAGGCTGGTCTCCATCCTTTAAGTAGAGACAACCAATGACAGACAGGCAGTAGGGGGAAGGCTTCCAACCGTCTGTGTGCAACGTCAGCTAGGGGAGCTCAGCTCCACGGGGAAACGAGGAAGGAGAAAGTTTGCACTGAGAACAACTTTACCACAGCAAGGCACCTTTTCTTCTTTCTGAAAAATTACTGGTGCTGTCGAGAGCATAGTGCTAGAGAGGACATCCAGTACGAGTCCGGTAGGTGATTCTGATCGGAGAAGCGGTGCTATGCACTGGTCGGCTCTGCCGAATTGAAGCGACGGTCATACCTTAATCCTGCCAAACTAGACACTGTCTGTAAATATGTATGTACTGTCTTGTATATAAAGTCAAGTTGTGGTTGTGTGAGAAAAGGCTGGTCTCCGTCCTTCAAGTAGAGACAACGCAACCAATGACGGACAGGCCGTAGGGGAGAATTCCACCCGTACTTCTTCACAGGGCAACGTCAGCTGGGGGAGCTCGGCTCCACGAGGAAGTGAAGAAGGAAAAAAGAGAAGGTGTGAGCAGAGTACAAGTTCACCATACCAAGTCACCTTCTGCCAGCTTTCCTAAAATTCACTAGGACGGTGTACAACTTTCTGAGTGTTGTTGTCGTAAGTATAGGCATTGGTACCAATGATTAACTTGTTTATCGAAGTTTAACGGATTTCTCTTGAGCTCCTGCGAATTCAGCAATATGTTTTTTTTAAGTGTGCTGGGGGAGAAATCTTGAGAAATTGGGTTTCTTGAAGCCTTCAGTTTAATTGTGCATGAGCGAAGTTTCTCTTGCGTCTTGAACAATTCTAACGACGTTCATATGGTTTTTCGTTGTGTGTATATTCCCAGCCTATAGGCTCTCCCTATTTCATAAGTTCAATGGTGGTATTTAGCTCTTTGCTGCATTATTGCAGCACTGAAGCAGCAGATTCTGCAGCTGCTTCATACACCTGATCGCGAAAACCAGAGAATACGAGATTAGAACGCCGTCCGTGGTCTTACGAGTAGGTTAAACACACCCTGATCGTCGCTATATCGCTCGCGATTTGATCACAAAGCAACATGTTATCATCGATTTGCTCTTTTATGCCCATTATCTCTTAACGATTCCTTTATATTTAAGTAAGCTTACTGCTGAGCTCGGTAATAGCGCTGTAGTTGTGAGATAAATTGTGCTGAACCGATTTAAGCTCTTGTAGCATTCAAGTTTTTCCAGACTAACTATAGTTTAAGAACCAATAATAAGTCACGGCATGCTTGCGTCTCACCAGCACAAGTGTTAGTTCCAAGGTTTAGTTCTATGTCACTTCACAACGCTAATATTTGTTTGATGACATGCACGACAGCGACTCTTCGTCTCCTGGCCCAAGCTTATTGCAAGGGGACGTTTCGGTAACAAAGTACGACATTCGGAGAAGAGCGGAGGAAGTAGTCCGCCAGCTCTGGCGCGGATGGTTGCTAGGCGAAGCGAAGCGAGGCGAGGTTGTCTTCCCCGACAAGCTTTTTACCTCGAGATAGAAGAGGGTTGCAGTTAAAATGCTTCTACGATTCTAATATACAACAAAGACGAGATACGACGCGAAAAGAATTACAGCAAGCAGCCTGCTTTCATTCTTATAGCAACTTTCTACGAAGTTTATTTTGTCTAGGATAAGAGAAATAAAAATGCTCCCACTTAGAATAACATGGAGAACTAGCTAGTTTTGGTAAAACACTCGACAATAGATCACACCATGGCATTAGTCAAATGGTTGAGAAATTTCCGGGTATTAAAAGCCTCCTTAAATGTGTGTTACACAATGAAAAATCATTTGGCCTAAGAGAAGTAGTAGATTTAGACGACAAAGGGTATCGAAAACATACGTGCAAATAATAACTGATATTTACCAGAACTACACAGTTGCCGTGCTCCTCCACAAAAAAAAAAAAATCAGTTCAGCGAATCAGTCACGCAACTAATACAACCTTCGCATTGTTATCCACTGCATACTGAAGGGCTTAAGACGAAATAAGAAAGCAAGAAAACGAGTTGAGAGAAAATATCTCAGTAATATAAGGTTTCCAGCCTTAACCGTATCCTTCATTTCAGACGGTAACGAACTACAAGATATTATCGATGAACTAAATCGAGAAACTAACCATGTTGTACTAAGCATGAAAAGGAAAAAAAAAACAAAGTAGTGCTCATCAAATAAGCCAAAATACAAGATTTCAGAAATGGCCACTATACACCACAATGTCTAGAATAATAAGTATATCTGGCCCAATTGCTAATAGCAGAGCTTACGCATAAACAGGAAATTATTCAAGGAATAAGGCTAAGCGGCAATGTATACGGAAAAATTTCCATATTATGACTGGGAATGTTCTCCCAGTCATAATATTTTATGACTGGGAGAACATTCATTTTACTTCATTTACCCTGATGGCTATGCAGCATTAGGGATGGGAGTGGTAACAAAACGGACGAAGTAGCAGCATAAAAAGTAGAATATAGTACACACACACACACGCAGCATTCTGGTTATGCAATAATAGCTGCTTACTTACGAGAAATAAAATACAATAATATCTTCAGAATGCAAAATATATTTGATAATTATGCAATATTAGCAGGAGTGTAATGGAAAGTATCATCATTAGTAACTGTAACTATGTCCTCTGGTAGGAGGCCGCGATCTGTCGGTGTGCCAGGCATTGATTATCGGCAGTGTTGTACACGTTCCTTCAAAACAGGCACGAAAATTCGTTCCTCGTTCCTTCAGAATTTCGTAACGAGTTCCCGTTACAAGTTCCTTTAATACTAAAGGAACGCGTTCCACTTACATTTCAAAATTTGGAACGTGTCGTTGCATTAACGTTATATTTGATCTATAAAATTGAAAATTACTCCTGAGGCAAATTAAAGTAAACATATTAAATCTCGCATCCACCTATGTATATTTCAAGAATTTCAACGTCCCCGGCGGCATATTATCTGGAGACAAAGAAATATCTAAAGCAACGCTCGTAATCACATATTTTCAAGGAGCACCGAACATACTACGGACGAGTGCTGCTGCTACTGTGGTGCTGGTATATTACAAGTGCGACACATATGTTACTTTCTACTTCAGTCTTCAGACGCGTAGCCAACATACTGTGCCTCCAACGTGCAAATATGTAGTTACTCACATGCACCAATGCAAGTAACATCGGTGCATGTGATACAGGAATCTAGTAATAGGCCTTTTGATTTAGGATAGCATATAAAGGTTTGTGCCTGACCCACGGCATTGCGTGCAGATACTTGAACAATATTCTCCATGTCGTCAGCATCCCCTATCCTAAACGACTGCTCAAAGCTGGTAGCCCTTGTAGCATTTTAATAAACTAATTGGCAATTCTGGATATATTGCTTATACTTAGTTCTTTTCACATTGAAGTATTTGTGATATGCTCTACGTTGTTCTGAATTATAGCTTCGTGGAATGTATGCCGGTGTGAGGAATTTTAATATTGCTATCTCGTACGTTCACCACCGAATTAAAAAAACGCGGTACTGTTTTCTTCTTTTATTTCGTGGCATTAGGAATAAGCATTATTTGTCTGTTCAATTCGTAGGCACACCGACATTAAGGCAAGGATAGAATCCTGTTGTAGTGCAGGAAATAAATAACGAAATAAATAGCCTCACTTGCATAATTTGACGTGCCGCCTACCGAAAATGACCCGCACTAAACAAGCATAATTGACAAGACAATGGTATAGAGTAAATGAGGCTGTATGTAGTTAAGTGAGCGGGGTGCGGTGCGTTAAAATGTTTGGTTATTTCCTGCGTGTGTCTAACCCCCCGGTCGCGTAGTAATGATAAAAACGAAACTATAGTTTTCATTAGAAAGAAACTGTGCATCACCGAATATAATAAACCAGGTCCGGGTTAGAGCAATGTTCACTTCGCTCAGCAATACAAGCACGCACATAAGCACGTTCAGCACACGTTCCGCGTTAGCATGTGTATATATCTTTTCGAAAAGCATTTTGTTTCTGCTCTTTGCTGGGGGAATAGGGCTGTTGACGCTAAATTAAGGCGTGTTCGGTTGAGTTCAACTAAAATATCTTGAAGTGATTGATGCACAGAGTGTCTTACAAGTATGGACGACCATGGCCGTAACCGCATTCTCAGAATCAATGCGGGGAGAGGCGATATGACAGTGGATTAGTTCGGAGGGAGCCCTGGCGGTGGGATCATAAGGGACAAAAGGAATTTCGCTGTTGCATACAGTTCCTCCCGCGTTGCCGTACACCCGTACCGGGCTGGCTGACAGCTGGAATCTACTTGTCAAGCGGCCATACAGTACGCGGCAACCGCAAAGCAGTAGCGGGACACCCTGACGTCGTGCGGCCTCCGTGAAGGGGAAGGGTCACCCTCGTCGAATCATCGAAACCGCAATGGAATGGCGTCTTCGTGCGTCATTTTCTATTATGGAGCGATAGTGGCGGCAGGAAAACGGGGGCTCAAGAGAGGGCTTGTAGAACAGCCTATCCACCCTGCACGACGTGGTGCGTACGTGCGAGTGTCGTAAAGTAGAATGTGTATAGAAGGAATGCCGTTCCCTTTGTCGTTCCTTCGTTCCCCCACCAATGGCGTTCCTTCGTTCCTCCGAAAACGAACTCGTTCCCGGAACGTCGTTCCAAGGAACGACGTTCCGTGCAACAGTGATTATCGGTACGAAGTCTTTTATTAGCAAAATGCAATGCGAACATTGTGACGGTTACCAGTGCGACGGGCTATATACTGAGGTATGAGAAAGAGTGTCATGCAGGGAGGGATGATAGAATAATTTTAATAAAGTGACCAAACATTATGTTTTCCTATGAGATGCAAGTGAAGAAAGATATAGGCTGGACTTCTTTTACGTTATACTGGACTACCATTATAGTTAGCAAGTATGAAATGCACTGAATTGTTCTGTAAAGTTAAGATGATCAGCCGAGTGCCACAGCCACTATACATACTGTGGAACGGAAGATGATGGAAGGGAGGATGGCGAAGGCGCTATAAGGAACGGAAGCACGCGGAATATAATAATGAGCACAGAGGAGTAAATTTTTCAGTTGTTCTACCGAGTCAGGACTCCAGCCGCCTAATAGAGCTAGTTTCGATGACTGGAAAACACTCGTAATGACGCCAACGGTTCGGTACTTGCTCGGCAGGAAAACAAGAAAAAAAAACGACTCAGAAGCGCAAGTTCATAGATGTGACACAATAACCGATACATAGCTCAGAAATACCTTATCATAGTTTCCACTGCAGACACAAAAAAATCCTACAGATACGTCGAAAAGGCGCTGAAAATAGACTGGCTGCTAATGATCGAAGGACCTAAGGAACACAAGAACAGAAAGGAGAGGGAGAAGCTGGCTTCCTGCTCACTGTGGTACCTGCGGCTGCAAGGCGATATTTGGTGAATGTTTCTTTCTTGGTAATCATGCCGATTTCTGCACACGGGAATTGTAGAAGCAGAAATGCTTTTTCCTGGGAAATATGCATTCGTCAATGCTGCATTGACGATGATCGTGTTGTCCGCATCCCTGGTGTATAATTTCTGAACAAGGGGGTTTAAACATGTACCGTTATATAAAAGAACTGACCTGTTCTAATTAAGCGCTCTCACTGCCTCTTTGTTCCCGACAGTGTGCTTTTTGTCATCCGTTGAAATCACGAACATGCTTCGACAACAGCTTCCATCACATCTATATTTTTAATTAGGATGGCATCTTCACAGACTCTCTATGCGAAGCCTTCGGAAATATTCGTCTCGTCACCACCTTTCTTGCACGCTGCCGAACACATATGAATGAAGAAACACCCTAAGTAGTTTTAAATGGGCACGTGCCCTGTAGTCAGACGCTCTTAAAATTTCCTGTCATTCACTTTATTGTGCTGTTCATTAAGAGCTGTTCCAGGTGTATCGCAAGCGGCTAACGGGCTGTTTCATGTTTGACGCATTGCACCAAGCAGTCAAAATAAATGCTGAATCCGTTGCAGTTGTGCTGCTCTCGCCGCTCTTCACAACCATTTCTGTCAGGATTGTAGTGATACAGGTGGTCTCGCATTGTTCCCAAGCTTGAGTTATTGGGACACTTGCAATCTAGGAACAGACACAGACATATGCGAAAAATTTAGGCGTTATAATGTGTTATGTCCTGAATGAAAAAAAGTGACTGTTACCTTAGTGTAAAAGAATAATTGATACTACAAAGGCGGAACACGTACCTTGTAGCATAAAATGAAGCTTTTTGCGTACTGAGAGCTAGCTGTACATGTGTGAGGAACATTGATTCCAACAAACGTGTTTACAAAGTGAAAACCATATGGAGCAGTTAGAAAAGATCGAGCACTTCCCTACTCTGTTTTTTTAGTGATAACGAACGCGTTTGTAGTGTGTGATGATCTTCATTAATGTTGACCAAAATTGACTGATAATTGTAATGGAGCCTTCGATGGATTGATAATTCTAAGGGAACCCTAACACTTTATTATTTTTTTATTACAGTACTAGTGGTGTTAACTACGTCATGTTAATTCCATAGTTATGACAACTCCTCAGGGTACAGTTCACGATTGCCACTCTCTCTCTTGTCGTTGAGGTCATGTATAACTCTCAGTTTGAAGATTTAACTTTCGCAAAACTTTGCAGTGTGGCGATAATTGCTATGGAAAAATTTGTACTAAGGAGATTCAGACGACGGCGCCGTGAGCTTCTCCGCTCGAGCAGTGCAATATGAATCATGACTACCTCTTCGCGACAGTGCCAGGCCTTACTACGCGAATATCCCTCCTGGAGCAGTGAAGAAAACTGTGAAATTGAGCTTCTGAATCTGAGCGACTCTTGGCATTTCTGCATTTTATCAGGCTTTTACATGATTAGCGGGCAGCCAGACCAACCAGACTTGGCAACGAACAGACTCACCAAGTGTGCCTTAGATGGTAGAGAAGGATGAACTTGCAATTGGGCTCCACTTGCACACGAGTCCGAAGTACGCCAGCTTACCGGATACATAGAAGGCACTAGCTCGCACGCACCACCGCCAAGGTGTGCTAGCTCCGTCGGAAAAGAGCCTACGACGTTATGGGGCCAGATAATCTGTCTATGCCAAAAGTCTTTCACAGTGAAAGCATATGTTCCAGACGAAAAAGAAGGGTGCGATGTACCGTGATACATAGAAAAAGTAACAGCATATCTTTTAAAGCAAAAACTGGGGAGTTTTTGATCAGTAATAGTATAAAACAGAGCGAAATAGGAAAGCCACCGCTTTGGTATCTTAGCTATAAAGAGACAAGAGAAGCAAGCGTGGAAGCTTGGGCTATTTGGTTTGTGTTCATGAATGCGAGTTTCACAGCGTGCGAACATAGGGAATAGATGGGTCAGTGAAGAAAGAGCACTCACTTCGAAATGATCGAAGAAACGAAAAAAACAAGCCTAATCATTGTATTGACAGTCAAATCACTTATAACACGTGTTCGCGATATCCCCGCAGCCCGGCCAAGTAAACACGCTCAAACTGTGATAGTGCGAGGGATGGGGTTCTTACGCAGTTGTCGCCTATTTTGCGTATCTTGTCCGTTGCTATTATCTCGCGTGTTAGAGACCAGTGCCTTGCCACTACCTCACACTGTTCGAAGAGGAGGCTGTAACCGCAGTTCGGGCAATGAATGTCCAGGTGCCCTTGCACCAGAATGTGCACGTTATTTCGGTGTTCGCGCAGACGGTCCTTAATGCACCTGCCGGTGTGGCCGACATAAGTCTTTTACACGTCACTGAGATCGAGTAGACTGCTCCTACTGCCCAGGGGATGTAGCGTGGCATGTGCGAAAGAGTACAAGGGGAAGAGTTTGCACGATGTGTGTTAACTCGCTTGCGTAGGTTTTGCATTTTCCAGCTGCAGAGAAAACCACCCGAACTCTGGCGGCCTGGACAATCTTTTTTTAACCAGTGCGAAATAAATGCTGTGCACCTAAAGTAGAATGACTGCACGGATCTTTTCAAAACAGTTGCGATTTTCAGGCATGTCGCATCGCTGAACGACAGTCACCAGATTTGCTGCCACAGTATGAGGGCAAAACTTCTTTAGGGCGTTGGGAAGGCAAAGGTTCGCCATACTCTGCTAATTCAATTCGGAGTGTGCCCAGCTAATTGGGAAAAGTGGTTTGCCGCTTCTTGGCTCATACATCCAGCGAACATGGGAGGGCTGTTCAAATGTTCAATTCGAGAAATGCAGTCATCAATGGCAAATTCATACGTGAGAATAAGCGGCTGCAAGCACTTCTGCAAAATCGACAACGTATCGAATCAAATGGTCTGGAAATCCAGTCTACCACATTTAACCAGCATTAAATAATCCTAAAAAAACGCCAATCGTTAAAATTACAGAGCCTTCAAGCTTTTATGACAAGACACGATAGTGATATTGTAACGGAAGTGTAACGGGCTAGCGGAGAGCAGACGAGGACGACGAAGCTGAACTGAGCTACGCGAGTGTATCCATTTTCCATCTCGTAGATAAACGCTATACATCGTCACAATTGTGGTGGAAGTACTGGGTGAGCTACCTGCTACCAAGTCATAACGGAGCGACGCCGTCCACTAACGACGGAAAGGCAACACCCCGAGCTTCGCCGCAGCCGGCGTCTAGCAGACTTGGCACCATTACCTCCAGAAATGATCTCGGACGAAGACGCCCCCTCGAACCGAAACACCGTATCACGGTCCCCTATGTCAACTTTCCATTACCGGGAGCCGCGAACTTTCACGGGAAAACCTGGTGACGACGTGGATGAATGGCTCAACCACTATCAAAGGGTGAGCCGATCCAATGGCTGGAATTCTGCCGCTCAATTAGCGCTAGTGGGGTTGTTCCTGGAGTTTGCCGCGCTGGTATAGTTTGAGAACCACGAGGACTCGTTGACAAAGTGGCAAATATTTGTGGAGGAAATTAAGAAGTTCTTTGGAGATCCATCCACGAAAAAGAAACGCACGCCAGAAATGTCGCAGAGGGCTCAGGTCACCGATGAGACTTGCCGGACATACATCGAAGAAATACTGAAGCAGTGCAAGACCGTGGATACCAACATGTCGGAAGAAGACTAGGTGAGCCACATTCTCAGGGGTATTGTAGAGGATGTATATCATTGCCTCATTGGCCAAGAGAGCCTGTATTGTGTCGCCGACGTAATCACGCACTGTAGAACCTTTGAGACACTGAAGACTCGCCGCATCAATTCGAAGTTTGGGCGGCTGGCAAACATCGCGACAGTCGCCGCAGTCGATATTTGCCACGATTCCACGCCTGCCGACCTTTCCTTTACCATTCGACTCATTGTACGCAAGGAACTCCCCGGCATCTTTCAACTCCCGTGCAGGCTGGTGAGTTCCCGTGCGGAAGTACCTCATCGGCAACTATAAATTCCGCAACGTTTGATGAGCGTAGCTGTTCTAACCGCGTACCACGGACATGAGCTCCACCACAAGCGTCTACTTACTTCGAACAGTACTACGTGCCATGCGACAGCTTCAGCTACAACAGCCAATCGCCTTCGTTCGCACCGGAGTGGGAAGAGTATCCTGAAATCTCTCACACCAACACGAACTTCGGTATGCCTTGCTAACATCCTGTCTGCTATCAGTGCGGCGGTCGCGAACACGTCGCTCGGTTTTGCCCTACGCGCCGTGGTCGATGCAGGATGTTCTCTGAGCGGCCCGCAACATTCCCACGGCAAAGCCCACGGCCCCCTTACTCCTACTGGCCTTCGAATAACCGACAGCGCGTGTACCAGCAGAGCATGCGTACTGACTCGCCCGCATCTGTACGAAGCCTGACGCCACCTACTGCGCGTCAGCAACGGTTGCGATCTCCACGGCCCCGACCGCGGCTCTCGTCCCCTCCACCGGGAAAATAGCTGGCGCGGCCTACAAAATTCACCAGCCGTCGTTGAGCACCAGACCCACAGCCTTTGGATAACGCGCCCGTTGCTTTCCCAACTGAGATACGGCTGTCGTTACAGTGTGCACTTTATTGGGTATTTTGTACATTTAATGCTGGGAGTGTTAGTGCCACTGGCGAAACCCCATTGGGTTGCAGTATTCATAAATAAATAGTAGCCTGAGCGGTGATGGTGGAACGCCCTTTTTGGCCACAAGGTGTCACATAGTAGGTGATCTTATTACGAGATGCCTGCTGATGGCTAAACCCTTGTATGCTGCCTCATGACACCAAGTCTGCTGGTACGTGACCCACGCAATGAAATAACGAAAGGGGAAATTGTTTTTTAATATCAGACAAAACATCGTAAAGCTAACGGAAAATGACGTTTTTACCATTCCTCATTTTATAGCGTGGGTGTCGTACTCGTAGACTTGGGGCCATCAGAAGCATTCGAAGGTTTACTTGTCAGCAGCTTAGGCATTCTTAATGTACAGTCCGACAGCTCACCAACAGAGCACCCCCGAACACCATCGTCGGGATAACACCATCACCGGCATGCTGGCACCTTACGCCCACTCCGATCACGAAACCTGGGACGCTATACTCAGTACTAGGCCTTCGCGTATAACTCGGCTAAGCAAGAAACGACACAGCTGAATACATAAAAGCTTATCTACGAAAGGACCTAGTTAAATTTTAGGTTGTGATGATCCTCTCCCTCGATGGTTCCGATGTCCGCGGCGACACGTTGAAGGGCGGAATCTAGAGCAAGATGTCCTCACAGCAAACACTCAGGTTTATTTACATTATTTACAAAGCTTGGCCGGGGCGGCCAGTACTGTCACAGACATCTCAACAACACAACTGGGCTCGAACCACACCAAGCGGTTCATCCCGAGCCCTTAACGTTAGCACTCAAACGTGAATAAGCACTAAGTTTTACAACTTCATCATAACTCGTCAGAGGCAGCGCCAAGCTCGACCTCTGACCACCTTGCCGCATCTGCGACCCTCGTTAGCGCTAAGCTCTCCCTCTCCGATTCTCTTTTCTCCGTTAAATACACTTGATCGCTTCTGCGACCGCCTCCTGGGACCAACCCATATGCAGCACTTTACCAATCACGTACATGTTCACCCTCTCCATGAGAGCCTACGGTTACGCCCTCGCGGTCCCACATTTCGACCCGCTTGCTGCACCGAGCTTCACCGAAAGATATCATCCACTAATCACGTGATCAGTTAGCAGAACTCTGCAGCAGGCCTACATTGCCACTCTGTTTACCCGGCGGCATGCAACCCAGCCGCCACTTCAAGAGAACCATTCAGCAGGTCTATTGTACCAAAAATCAGTTCCGCACATTTCCACGACGGGGTCATCTCCTCCGAAGGAGCGACCCGTTGACGACAGTTCGAGAGGGCACAAAGGTCAAAGGATTACTTTGACAGCGAGCTCCCGCTGTCTTTGGAAGCGACTCCCCCCCTGTTGTTCCTTTCTCGGATGCTCTTCCGAAATGTCCTACAATGCCGCCGTGAAGAGACCTGTCAACCATCATGTCAACCCTATGCTGTGCAGCTATGTCCGTCACAGCAGTTACTGACCGCGTGCGTCGCGGGAACAAAGCCGCCACGTCAACTGCGTACAGAGTGCATACCACGACGTTTCTACGGGAAAAGCCATGCGCTAGGGCGCCGTCGCCTGCTCTTCCCGGCCGATCTGCCGCCGAACATAACAGACCTAACCGAAGACGCTTGGCGCCATGCTATTAGTAATCACCGACCTAGACCACGACGCAGCGACTTGCGACTGACCGAAGGTGCTCCACTGATTGCCCACCTGGGCATGAAGAGCAAGCAGAGGGTGGACTTCCGTCACTGCATTCCTCCATTCTTCCACGACATCACATGCAATGCCAACCCAACTAGAGTGTAAATGTCTGTACGCTGATTTACACCTGAGCACTCAGTCAAAAGCTCCTGGAGAAACACTTAGGACCTTCAATGTACTCTGGCCTCGTTTCCGGCCTGTCTACAAATAGCCCCTGATGGCGAAACATCAAGAGAATGGCGGCGCGCATATAACGATTTCGCCCACGTGGCTCGACTTCCAGTTTATTACGTACGCTTATTATGGTTGCCTGTACTTTCGTGCTCACTTTTTAGCATCCTCGCAGAGCATTTTCAGGGGAGGTCATTCAAATGACAATTAGCTTTGGCTTGTTCTGGGGGACATACCTTATCATATTGTTATCATACACAGCACGTTCTGCGCTTCCATGCATGCTCGTTCGTGAATAGTGTCGAAAATACAAGCCAAGATGCCTGGCTGGCAAATTTTTGTGTCTTCCAGATTATCAGTCATAATAGTAGAACGCACGATGACGAATGTGTAAAATCCCATGCATTCCACTGGTGGTCTATTTTTACGCCGATGCACGACTGTCCTCGCCACTATCCTCTTGTAGTGTGACTTTCTTCTTTTCCTGACCTAGCTCCAGCAAGTAAACAAGTCCACTGTCATCGCTTTCACTTTTGCTATATTCTCCTAGTCACGACCCTGTGAAATAATCGATCTAGTAAAGCCTCGTGTTTAGCCACCTGGATTATGGCTCGATATTTTATCAATCATCATCATCATGCTTAAGGTCATGACCGTCATCACTCGGTCCACACCCACTGAAGGTCACAGGACTCTCCCACATATGTCCAATTTTTCGCGCCCCTTCTAACTACGACCAATTTATACACTCAAGCTTTCTGATCTCATCTGCGCACCTAACTACCTGTCGCCCCTTGGCACGCTTGCCTTCTCTAGGGATGCACTCTGTTACCCTTAATGGCCACCTGTTGTCTTGTGGGAGCATTACAAGCCCCGCCCAAGCCCATTTCTTCTTAATTTCTATTGATATCTCCTCAACATGCGTGTGTTCCTTAACCCACCGCGCTCTCTTCTGGTCCCTATAATGTACACCTACCGTTTTCCGTTCCACTGCACATTGTATCGTCCTGAATTTAAGCTGACCCCTTTATGGAGAGCCTCCAAGTTTCTCCACCGTAGGTGAGTGCCCGTAAGATGCAGCTGTTATACACTTTCCTCTTCAGGGACAGTGGTAGCTACCATTCATTATCTGAGAATGCTTGCCCACTGCCCTCTGCCCCATTCTTATCCTGCTAATTACCTCAGTCCATGGTTCAGATCAGGGGTCACTACCAGGTGCAAATAGACATATTCGCTTACCACTTTATTTGCCTCGCCATCTATCTTAATCAGCTGTGATCGCCCGAGGTTACTGAACATTACTTTTTCTACATATTAATTTTGTAACCCCCACCTCTACGTCACCTGTTTAAGTCAGTAATCATGCTTTGTAATTAGCCTCCCGAGTTGCGTAGGAAAGCGCTGTATCAGCCATTCTGAGGTTACTGAGGTATTCATCATTTATCCGCACAACAACCTATTGCCAATCCAATATTCTAAATGCCTTTTGTAAAGATGCTGGAAATACCACTGGATAGACTGCGTCCCCTTGTCTTACGTCCTTATTTATAGGCATTGCTCTCCCTGTGGTGGGCTATGGTAGCTGTCGAGCCGTTGTAGATATCTTTCAGCATTCTTACGTAAGGCTCGTCGATGCCCCAATGCCGGAGTGTCTGCATGACTGTTGAGTTACCGGCCCGATAAAAATGCTTTCTTGTAATATCTGAAGGATACGTATGGGTTGGATACGCACCGCACTATTCTCTATCGAATGGTTTACAGTGTGAATATGGTATACTGTTGAATAGCCTTTCCGAAACCTACCTGCTTCACTAGGTTGACTAAAGTCTAAGGTGGAAGGAGTTCTCTTTGCGTTTACATAAAAAATTACATTGCAGACAACTTGCGGTAAGGCAGTCGGCCTGTAACGTTTCAAGTCCTATGTGGTGCCTTTGTTATAGATTAGGGTGACAGTAGCCTTCTTTCAAGATTCCAGTGTGTTCTCAATATCCAGTATGTTTTCAGTATGATTCCAGTATGTTTTCAAGATTCCAGCTTTTCTAGTATAATCTGCCCACCATCCTTAAATATATCTGGTGTTATCTGATCCTCACCGGTGTATTTCCACAATTGCGTGTCTTTAAAAGCTTTCATATTCCCCTGCTTCCACTAGTGAAATATCTATCTCTTCTCGACTACTTCCCCGTTCAATATTATCGTGCTTGCTGCGGCTACCGTAGTATCTCTGTAGAACTCGTGTGCTACTGTAAATATCTGATTAATATTTGTGGTGACATTGCCAAAATTACCAATAATCAGCATATGCATCTGATTTTTCGTATGCCTAGACGCTTCTTAACCGCTTTCAGGTTCCATGCGTGCATTATAGCGTAATCAGCGCCCTCCATATTACGCTTTCCTATGTTGGCTGTCTTACAATTATTAATTTCGAAAGCTCTGCTAGTTCCATTCAGTTAGTTATGTTGGATACTGTCATGCTTTGCCTTTTTCTAATAAACTCTTTCTTCTCTTGAGAAAGTGTGCTATTAATCAGTGTCCTACATCAACTAGTTGAGAGGTGCTCAATCCTGTGCGTTATGTAGGTATTCATTTGTCTACGAGCGCTTCAATACGGACCCCGCGAAAAGCCTTTATGATGAGTCCTATGAGTGGTAGGTAAATTTTGCTGATGACACATTTATTCTTTTTAGAAGAGAAGCTCAGGGCAAGATGGAGGCTTGAATCGATGAACAGATCACTGTGAAGAATTTACAACGGGGAACGTCGCAGGACCCAACGTTTCGACAAATGGACTTGCCTTCGTCAGGGCAGAGACTGTCCTTACGAAGACAAGTCCACATGTCGAAACGTTCTACATGGTTCTTAGCGATGTGTTCACCGATATTTATTGTTTGCATTTCCTGAAAGTCGACTCAGATAACAAACAGCCGGTATATCAAATAATAAATGGTTTGTCCTGCTCTCGAAGCTTTCCAAATGGCCCCTTCTGGACAGTACCCTACTCACTGTGATTAACGTGTCTCTTCGAGAAACTCAGAATATCACATGTCGTGATGCCTCCCTCTAAAAACTCCCAGCGCAGTAGTGACTGAGCATAGACTGTGACCTCTCTATTTTAAATGTTGCTAAGTACGTGCTCGTCCTTCATATTTCTATGTACTTCCTCGAGCTACAGCATCAGGACGCTTGTCCTCAATTCTTCACATGTCTGGAAATTTTCTACGCATCCGTGGTTCATTCGGAGCTGCCTGCGGTTTGAGCACTTAGACCCATTTTCTGCAGATGCTATTGGTGGCTGTTAAACGCGGTCATATGCACCGATCGCCGAATTGCTGCTAAGTATCGCAATACTCTGAGAATGCACTTAAATGCAGTAATCATGTCCCTGTGTGCATCGAAACAGCAAATGATGATGCACTAGCTGCTAGGACACCGCAGCCAGCGCAACAGTGTGTTGGCAGAGCAGCAACCCGCATAAAACCGTACGTAGGAAAGTCATCGCCAGTATCAAAGGCGAGCCATTGAGAGTAGCACACGCACATTTAGAATAGGACACATGGATATCATGCACGCATTTCGAGGCGACCCACCTTATGTAATAAGCATAGAGAGCAACTTATCTTTATACAATGCATTGCCTAAAACCTGAGTGAATAGCCCCGCCACGGTGGTCTAGTGGTTATGGTACTCGGCTGCTGATCCGAGGGTCGCGGGATAGAATCCCGGCCGCGGCGGCTGCAGTTCGATGGAAGCGAAATGTTGAGGCCCGTGTACTGTGCGATGTCCTGCACAGGGTAGCCAGCCGGTCTCAGCACTGGCTAACATCCCTGTCTTTCCTCCTTTCTCTTCCTCCTCCTCCTCCTCCTCCGTGCACGTTAAAGAACCCCAGCTGGTCGAAATATCCGGAGACCTCCACTACGGCGTCTCTCATAATCAGAGCTGGTTATGGGACGTTAAACCCCACAAATCAATGAAAACCTGAGTGAATAATAGTCTTTTACAATCTGTTTGTGACTTCATCTTCCAATACATCCTTCATCGTCAATAGGCAGAAAAGCTTGCCTTAACATGATTGATATCTCCAGCTTTAAAATATGTACATAGTTTTCAGCTCATATTCCCAGGTTATCCGTAACACTACCGTAGGTTACAGGCTGTTGCTGCGGTTGTAGCTTTTAATGAACGTGCGTGCCTTTTCGCTTTCTGGGGAAAATACAGTTGGGTTGCGTGATTGCCTGATTAGTTGCTTTGCGTGATGCAATTGCGCGTTTGTCCTACCTTCGTCATTGAATGTTTTAATAAAAAACTTGGACCATCTCCCCGAAGGGAACCCTGATTGGATGCGAAGCAGCAGCGTTGCGCACGGGTGGCGTCACGGGTTGAACGGCGCTAACGCGGGTGCTGGAAGAACAGTTTGAAGCGAAACTCGGTGTAGCGTTTACTGGTGTAAACGTTTGTTTGAGACGCAGACACGGGAGGCGAGCGGGCGTTGGAGCCGGCAGCTGTGGGCGCTCCGGCGGGTGAGGGAGAGAGTGACGTACGCGTGCACCTGCGAGGAGAGCGTGCGAGGGGAGCGTGACATCAACGCCCAGCTGCGGCGTGACCTACTTGGCACCGCTCCAACACCTGCGCCGAGGGAAGCGCGTTGCCTCGCGCTTGTGCGGACGGAGGGACAGAGTTACACAGGATAGTCAAAGCGCTGCTTCGCATCTAATAATCACACATTCCGAATCCATAGACAATCCCACGTGTCAGTGTCATTATTTTGCAGGATATAACTTTTAGGGGCGAAGCTCCTTAAGGTTTGGGTCTGTCCGTCCGTTGCAGTAGCGCGTTACATACTAGGAACGCGCTACTAGGAGGGCGCATTGTGGGAGGGGCTCCCTCGCGCGTGCCTGCCGGCGTGCGAGCTCTTTCACTCTTCCATCTGCTGTCTTGTGAGAGAGAGAGAGACAGAGAAAGCGAAAGGCGCGCGCTGATTATGGAAACGTTCTTTCTTCGATGATTGTGTGTATGAACGTGCTACCAGCTCGCAAAGAAGAACGCGCCCTCACCCACGGGAGACAAGCTTGACGCAGGCAGCGTCTTCTAGCGAGTTTCTTGATTGAAAAATACTGACTGGTCGCGCTGGAGGACCGTTCACTGGCCACCCATATATATATATATATATATATATATATATATATATATATATATATATATAGTAGTAGTAGTTTAGAAACAAATTGCGCACTTGCGAAAATCGCACGTTTATTATTCAACGTTTCGGCCGTGCCACGGCCGAAACGTTGAATAATAAACGTGCGATTTTCGCAAGTGCGCAATTTGTTTCTAAACTACTTTTGAACCGGACCCACAGAACTTCTTCCCCGAATTATATATATATATATATATATATATATATATATATATATATATATATATATATATATGCACTGGATCTTGACTTGCAATGAAGTGCCGGTGGGAGATTTCACTTGTGCGTAGTTGAACCATAAGGATTCATAGCGTGCGCGTTAACTAAATTAATCCGGAACTCGGCACGATCTACGATGAACATCCGGAGCTTCACCCACTCATCATAATTCACTCCGTAGATATGCCGTGAATTTTTTCTCTTCCATACAGCAATTTCGCACATCCAATTTTAGGCCCTACTACAGCCATGTACAACAGAATCATCGCAAAACCTTTGTCGCAACCATTTCACTATTGGACATGGGCTCATTGGCCATACTTTGCCTTTTTCCCATTATACACCGAGCTAAATACTATCGTCTTAGCGGGTGACACACTTTTTTTCTTTTAAAAACTCGCCTAACGATCTGTGTGCGTTATTTTTCATTCAAGCACTGCTCATCAAGCCCGGCGATATGCTGCACAATCTAAAGCGAAAAGTAAACATTTGTTCGATCCTCCCAGTACTAGCTTACGGTGCGAAAACTGGAGGGTGCTGAAAAAAGTTCACGGGAAGAAAAGGAATGCATATCGTGCAGTGGAAAAGTTGGGTGAATATAAGATACGCAATGGAACTGGGCAGGACACACATTGCGGACGACAGAAAATATGTGGACAATGAGGATATCAGAATTGATAGTAAGACCGGAAAAGTGCAGGAGAGGAAGGCAAAAAAAATGTGTGGTTGTTCCCCCTGTCATAGGAATTGGTATAACACGAAACTGAAACCTGTCTTCGTGAAGTTGTGGAATGCATAAGCGGCATTCTGGCGAATCGAAGTGTGGGAGATGGCTTGGGTGCTATGAACATGAGAACACGTTACATATGAACGTCAGCGGCCCCTCGACCCGGCACAGGGATCCTCGACTGTTGTACACGAGGGAAGTTCTCGAACGGCTCACATTGCTCCAGGAACACTGAATTGCACGCGTCAGAGCCCTCCGCAAACCTGCCTTAAAGAAGGAGCGTCCGTAAACGGTGACATCTTGCGAGCGAAATAGAACGACTGGTCAGCGGATAGTTTTGTGAAAACAAAGCCCGCTGCAAATAAAGGCCAATCATTTGCTTGTTGACGGCCACCCTTGCGTTCCTGGAGCAGTGCGCGTCGCACTTCAACACACCTGGCCACGCAGGAAAAAGTTTGCAGCGGCCACGTTCATACTTCGACCGAGGAACGCACCATCACTACGACGTGCACGCCGCTAACTTCGGCGGCGGTAGAGGCGCGAATAAGGTCGCTTATTCGCGAATACTACCGAAGCGCCGACTAGGAGCCGAACTTACCGTGACAATCCGCTTCGCTTTGTTTATCGTTTCTAGATGGCGGTATCACCGCCGTGAACCTAAGCGAACGAAGAGTGCAGTATAAGATAGGCGATATTAATTTAGGTGTAGCTTTGCTGGTTAAACACTGTAATAATTAGTTCATAGTACTGAACATCTTTGCTTTGACCGGACTGCAGTGCTGCAGTGAACATACAAGTTCCACCTGTTCTCTATATGAGCGATGTTGAGGTGGCGTATCCGTAGACCATCCCGCACCTTTCGTCAAATCCCGGTTGGAGGAAGATGGGTTCGATTAGAACAGGGTAGACCAGGGTGGAACGTTATTGAATTACGTCACTGATTTCTTGGTGGACCCCGGCATAAAAAGCTTTCGTGTTAACAGTGAGACGGGGCGATATCATCAATAAGTTCGCCTGCATAAAGTGGAATCAACACGCCCAAGAGAGAGCAATGGGGAAGTAGTTTGCGGAGGCCTTCAACCTGCAATGGTCATAAAATGGGCTGATAATAACGAGGTCGATAAAATTCTGCTTTAATTCCCCGTGACAGTTACTTCGAACACTGCAGTCTATTTGTGTAAAGGTAACATTCTTGAGACAGAAATAAAGTGGGGACGTTGGCATTTTCTAATACCAAAGGTAGAGATGCCTTCGAAATTTTTAAGACGTCAAAAGTGATTGCGCTCCGAGTTTCGTGAAATTAAATGAAGCTTGTGCCTTTTGAGGAGCTCGTCACGCTGAAGCCATAGGATTTGTTGCTCTTCAACACAGCTCTTCTTAAATTATCAGGTATGCACACTTCAGAAGGTCGTGGATCTGTGTTTCCTTTAGATGAAATTGTTCTTGTCTGTAACACGGCACATGCCCAATGCAGGGGATTGGCCCAAACTGTTCTGACTAAAAGGAGATCTTTTACATGTGTTGTTTGGCGAAGCACGAATGATAAAAATTAAGTGAAAATTCGTTTGCTTTCAATAAGAAATTTTATTGTTGCTCAACAAACACTCCTGTGACTACTCCAAAGTGGCCAATACGAACGAAATAATAGGAATTTAAGTAAACTCCAGGCCAAGCTGGCGAACAATCGCTTCAAGAATTTTTTTGCACTGGGTTATGAAGTGGTAAAAAGACACAAAAAAGTGGTGAATCGTTTCCTTCTCATGACCAAAGCGGCACAGTGGGGAATGAACCTGACTAGACTTTTGCATAAACATTCAGGGACAAATTCGGGAACTTGACATTGTAATGGCAGCCTCCATCACCCTTCTACTGCATTACCAGCTACTCCAGGTCAATAATAGATCTTTGTAGGCTGGAGACGCCGTCATTACTGTCTCTGACAGTCCATTTTGCGAGTATAAACGTGCGAAATCTGGCCGCCGTAAAGTGTGCAGTGGGGGGTAGGACAGTAATTATAGTGGCAAGAAGCGCTGCCTTTACTAACGAATTGGCACTTTCATTTAAAAACTGACCTTTCTGGCCACATACCCAGAAAAAATGGATATATTTTAGGTGGTCTTGAGCTACAGAAATGAAGACCTTTATTGCAGGTCACTCCCCAGGCGCAGACACAGAAGACCACACTGAAAAAAATAAAAAATAGCAACCTCTTTATTTACAGGATTGAATTTGCGCAAATGAATATTATTGCCATGAATTCGGCGAAAAATATAGTGACGAAATCAGGTGGCCGTAATGAGAAAGACTAATGGAGTTCTCGGCAAACAAATCCTGCTCCAGCGCGTTCTTTGCCTTGTGATGCATACGTTGCAATGACCACCTTTGGCGATAGAGTACGTAGGTTACACTTGAAACAATCCGTTTAGGCTACGGTACGGTAATAATTTCGCATTATTTGGAAAAAGCAGCCAGGCCAACAAGGAACCGCAGGACAGTGGCGGCGTAAGGTGGAGAAGTGACCTTCTTAGAGGCTATTTTGAACGTTTGAGGAAACTAGCGCTAGTAGAGGTGATGGGTATCCCCTGCTCCATAACTCTTATCATTTCGCCAAGTAGGGAAGTACCCATGATTGACGCAGCGCTAAAGACGAAGCCGTAAGAAAACACAGAGTGCACAGGACGAGCGCTGTCTCGTCTCCGGTCTCCGGTCTTCGTGCTCTCCGGTCTTCGTAGATGCAAAAATCCTTTGTAGGCATAGCAGCAAAATGACCCGTGAAGTTATCGAGGCCTTTCATATTAGAAGAATGGGGGACGCATGCGTGAGCCAACCGTCGATTTATTTGACAGACAAGGAGTATGCTTATCTGCTTGGCACATGCAGCGTCAACTGACATGTTTTGAATATGTTCTTAAGAATGTCCACGTGTTCTTGCTCATTAATGTACTTGACTGTCCTTCTTATGCGCATGTCTGTTATGCCTTGCTGTTTATTTCCCGTTTTGGTTTTTCGAAATAAATCTTTCAGTTGCGAGACACCGCTCGTCCTGTGCACTCTGTGTTTTCTTACGTCTTCGTCTTTAGCGCTGCGTCAATCATGCATACTTTCCAACTAGCCCAGCTTTCTATTCTACTGTAGGGAAGTACCCACTACGCCATAATTACTGCGGTATTGTAACGTGCAAATCCGTATAACTGCACACCTTAGAAAGTTTCTTGACGTCGTTTTCGCGAGAACGAACCGAATTCTCGGCCCGACGTCGACGGGGAGCTGCGGTTTGGGCTTATCTCTGCGCAGCTGTCTGTTGTGCCCGACGTTGCCTTGCTGCAGCCGCGCGCGTAGCTCTGCGATTGGTTTCTTCAGCAGCGGTCCGCACCTTACGAGGAGGCGCCATCAGGTATATCGAAGCCCCGCCATGGTGGTCTAGTGGTTATGGCACTCGGCTGCAGATCCGAAGGTCGCTGGATCGAATCCCGGCCGCGGCGGCTGCATTTCGATGGAGGCGAAATGTTGAGGCCCGTGTGCTGTGCGATGTCAGTCCACGTTAAAGCACCCCAGGTGGTCGAAATTTCCGGAGACCTCCACTACGGCGTCTCTCATAATCAGAACTGGTTTTGGGACGTTAAACCCCACAAATCAATCAGGTATATCGAAGAGCCAAATCAGGTTGCTGTCAGGGCTGCGCACGTCGCCTGCCGTGTCATGCATGACACGATACGACAAAACTGCTTCAAAGGGAGCGCTTCGTAATATTGATGACGGATATGTTGAAGAAGATTGTTTCATAATCATGATGTTAGTGATGCCTCTGTAACTGGTTCAGAGCTACAAACCATGCAACCCTGTGTTCTTTCAAATGATTCCTCGAACTCGTTATGCAGTCCACTTTCCTCGACGTGTAGTCGGGGAAAGTGGACTGCTTAACGAGTTCGAGGACTGCCTTATTCTGCCACGTAACATTACATTTGTTAATGCGATTCCTCGGCAGACGTTATACCTGTTTAAGTCATTTAGCGCAGGTTTTTCAGGCACAGCTCAGTGGTGGGATTCTCGATTGCCCCGCAGAGGGTGTGGGTTCGAATCCACGCAGAGGACATGGTTTGAATCCTCCTCAGTCGTTCTTATTTTCTCAAAGATACATTTGCGCGATAATGGTTATGGACAACGGCGTCGGTGGCGGCGGCGGACAACTACGGCGCAAAAAGGGTCCTTGTTCTGATCTCATAACAGCTTAAACAATGCGCTTTTACATTACAATTAGTCTAGGGTTTACTTTAGCAGATCAAGAACGCTTGAAATTATACAGGTTCCTGGACACTCTGGCAAGCTTTTAGGGCTGAACCATAGACAAACGCCGGCTTCACACGTCGCGGTGAGGTTCAGCGGGCGTTGCCACTCCAGCAATTTTTAGAACCTTCTTGGAGCACGGCTAAGCGTCCGTAGCGGAGAAAGGGAGTGAACGAGATAGTAGAGGACTGCCGCAGTGGAGGGCTGCGGTAATTTCGACCACCTGGGGCTCTTTAACGTGCATTGACACCGCACAATGCTCGAGCGACTGCGCGTCGTTCGCTTGGTTCGCTCTTGCCACGCGGCGCCAGAGAAGCACCGGTGGCGCTCAGCCGCTCAGGTGGTGGTGCCCTCGATTGCGCTGAACCGGCATTTTGAAACCACAAATGCGCACAGTATTTTACTGCACAGCCTCCAGGATGGCCCCACGCTGACTACAGCAGTAGGACACGCCAACAAGCGCCACCGCTAAGGTGCTCCGCACCTAAATGTGGGCCACCAGCTTTCCTTGGTACGTCTCGGTCAGCAGCTACATGCACGACAGCCCACTTCGAATTGTAATCATCAACTTCGGTGCCGGAATGGGCAAGAAATCACCGCGACCTAACAAGACCAACGTTAACATTGTTATTCGGCTTCGCCGCTGTTCTACTCTGAATTCGTTGCATTGCCCAAAAAGATGCCGGTACCATTACTGCTTATCTACGCTGATTTCCTCGCGAGACACCACCCCCTCTCCCATGTGCATTTCTCTGTTATGCGGGCGACCTTCTTATGGCACTAGTGTAGCCCGCCAAACACTCTATAGAAAGTTGAGCCAGAATGGAGCCATGGGCCGCATTGCTTCTCCGAGTCAGCGGCTTCCTCCTTTGTGCAAGTTTTATTCCATGCCCTCCAGCGGCAATCGAAAGAGAAGAAACATCTCTCCCCGAGCCCTACTCGGTGTCTCTTTAGCAAGTGCGCATGCGCATGCGCATGCCGCATGACGCATGACGCATGCGCATGCCGGGCTACGTCGCTTTCACTTGTGGAACACAGCATGTGCCGTAAGTTTATCTGTCCCCTACTGCTGGGTCTTCCCGACGTGTGTTTCCGCAGACAGTGCTCTAGTCCCACGCTGCTTTTTAGTGCCTTCATCGGTGTAACAGC
Source organism: Hyalomma asiaticum (assembly GCA_013339685.2). Taxonomy (NCBI): domain Eukaryota; kingdom Metazoa; phylum Arthropoda; class Arachnida; order Ixodida; family Ixodidae; genus Hyalomma; species Hyalomma asiaticum. The sequence goes on along the minus strand of CM023490.1, from coordinate 55,080,376 downwards.
ACGTCAAAATATCGCGAGTATGTCTTGTGTGGAAAACTCACGTGTCATGCTGGACAGATCGCTGGTTTCACAGGACCTTTACAAAAGCGATGATAGAAAACGGTTTTAGCGTGGTCATCAGTGAAATGGTCACTTCGAAATGTCGCGAATATTTGGGGCACAAGGAAGTCGCGTGCCGATGCCGCACACAAGGTTACTAGATCAGCTTCAGTTTGCAAGCTCCGCTCAAGCCGCGCGTGAAAATGTGTCCCCTTTCCGTCTCCTCTCGCGCTGTGGCGCTGCAGCCGCTGTCGGCCCAAAAACCGTGCTAACCTGTCTCAGCGGCCACCCGCCAAACGCTTTGCAGTGCGTTTGCTTTGCGGCATGAGAATTCGCTTTTACGTAGTAAGTAGAAATATTGGTCGCGGGGATGGCGAATGACTGTACTACGACCACACAGCTGCAACAAAGCGAGTCGTAAACGACCGGACTGACGTTCTATTTCATTTGAAATACACAAGCGCAGTTAAACTGCCCGGCGCAAAGTTAACTGATCTCGTTTGTTACTCCGGTGCCTGTGCGGCTTCTTCATTTTACAGTATGCCTAATAAAAATCGATTGCTCATGACAGACTTGGTTTCGCTGCCGCGAAGGTAGCTTTGAACAGAAGTTGCTGCTTTTTTGGAACTATTTCAAGAGCTTGATTAATCTTCTAATCTGACAGCGTGCGCATCTGTCCATTCACGTGAAGGATGTTGTGCTTTGCCTTTTCCCTTTTCAAGGCAGCATGGTAGCCTTGCGCCGTAGCGCTCTCAACTGAGTGTTCTTCTGCCTAAATTTTCTGAGTGTTTAAATGCGAAGCATTTCTTAGCGAACTTCGGCGACATTGAGCGTATCTATCTATCTATCTATCTATCTATCTATCTATCTATCTATCTATCTATCTATCTATCTATCTATCTATCTATCTATCTATCTATCTATCTATCTATCTAGCCGCCTACGATTTTGTGCTCTCCTGGCCGTTTCGCAAACGGTATGTTTACGAAATTGGTATGCCACAACATGAGTGCTGAACGAACATAAATGACAGGTCATAACATGAAAATCATGACATCCATTTCATGATCGGCATGATTTACATGCCACAGTCTTGGTGCTCTCCTGGCCCTTTCGTCAATGGAATGTATTGGAAAATTGGTATGCCAAAACATGACTGCATGACAAACAGAAATGACAGGTCGTAACATGAAAATCATGATATGCATGTCATGAGCTAGATGATTTGCATGCGACGGTCTTGGTGCTCTCCTGGCCGTTTCGTTAATGGGATATACACTAAAACTCGTATGACACAACATGACTGCATGACGAACATAAATGACAGGCCATAACATGGAAATCATGAAATACATGTAATGAGCGGCATGATCTACATGCCGCGCGTTTCGTTAATGGGTTGTATACCAAAATTGCTATGACACAACACGACTGCATGACGAACGTAAATGACAGGTCATAACGTTAGAATCATGACATGCGTGTATAAGCGGCATGGTTAACATGCCACAGTCATGGTGCTTTTGCGGCCGTTTCGTTAACTTCATATATACCAAAGTCGGTATAGCGAGACTACAATGCAAATACATTATACGTTCCTGATGCTTGTCGTTTTGTGGGGTTTAACGTCCCAAAACGAGCTCTGATTATGAGAGATGCCACAGTGGAGGGCTCCGGAAATTTCGACCGCCTGGGGTTCTTTCACGTGCGCTGACATCGCACACCACACGGGCCTCAACATTTCGCCGCCATCGAAATGCAGCCGCCGCAGCCGGGATTCGATCCCGAGACCTTTGGATCAGCAGCCGAGTACCATAGCCACTAGACCACCATGGCGGGGCGTGTTCCTGATGCGTGCTTCGCATTTCCCTGATACCCACTGCACGTGGGATCTGCCAATTTTTGTTTCTTGCGCTGCGAAAACATCTTTCCTGATGTCTTGCGCTCAAGGCACATGGTGCTTAAACAGAGTGTTCTGAACGTTTTCCTTCGCCACGTATTGCCACCCTTGGTAGCCACCAAGCTCGTCGATATAGGAGAGTACAAATTGGTAGGATTGACAGCCTCCGCAGAAATTCAATTTCACCACATAATCAAGTAAATACTTGAATTATCTATATTGATTGCGCGTAGAAATGTTTATTGTTGGTTACAGTCAGACGGCACGACTCGCCCATTGGTACTCACCGAAAAATCGAGGTAGCTAGATACAACAACGGCCTTCTCAACTCTGGGAGCAGAATTACACAGTTTGAGTTGGTGCACCACGACACTGCCCTGAGCAGCTTCAACTGACCAAACCTGAATCATATGGCCTGCGTTGCCATACCCAGGAGATTGCTTTACAACGATGGGACAGCTTCACAAACAGGAGAGATGCATACCTCATCAAGCAGACTGGCTTGTGTGCTTGTATGATCGCCCTCACCAATAGTACTACATTGTTCATCACCTTGTCTTCTGCGTCATTCGACGGGTGGCACCGGCCGCAGGGCAGGCTGCTTGCTTTCCCCTAAGTGTTCAGACAAGTATGCAGGACACCTAGGGAACAAACCAGGTAGAGCGTTGTCCTTCAAAGCCCATTTGTCACGCGGAATGATGAAAACATCGCCGTTTATGGTGCGCACAAACTCTTTCACCAAGTCACTATCTTGGAAGTGGATGTCGCGCACGACACAAGAACTTGTGAGCGTCTTGTCAAGATGCGGGATAGCACGCTGCCACATTTGACGTACCTAGTACGTCATTGCTAGGCGGCCCGAAAAAACGCCGCTTCTCAGCAGGTTCTTAAAATCATAACCGCTGTTACGACCGGTCACGAAGCAACGCGGCATTTGTTTGAAACAGCACTACGCGACCGATAACATCCCGAGATCATCAACTTGAGAGATAGCACGGTCTAAGAACAGCGCAGAGCTCTACGCACCCCAACAACAGCATGCCTAAACGCGTTCATGAGTCGGCGGAGTGGGGCCGACCATGTGGTGAGCGCCACCAGTCGGCGGGAAACGAAAGGGTGACACGCTCCGCTTCGTAGTTCTCAAACTGAAGCTAATTTAGTAACGTTGGGACACACTACTGGGATCCGCACGACGACCGCAAAAGGGAAGTTTCCCGAACCAGCACGACTTCATCCAAACCGGCAGAATCATGGCACTGAATCACGCTCAGATGCTTCGAGCGTTTCGATTTTATGTAATGTTACCGTTTATGCTTATAACTCTGATATACACTTTGTAGGTATAAACACGCTCCCTCAATATGCTTTCAGGTCGTGAAACTCCCGCCGAAGTTTCACATAGGGACTAAAACGGCCGTCAGAGGCGCCAGAGCCTCTGACGGCCGTCAGAGGTGCAGAAGGGCATCGGTCAGCTTCACGTGGATGGACAGTTGCGCGTTCGCGTGATTGCCATAAAATCTGCACTTCACTGTGTCGGCTAACTGGTTATTGCAGTATTTACCTTCGGCCAAATAATACGAATGGGCGTTATTTAGTGGGTAAAATAATTGATTGCAGCCAATGGTTCGACAGAGGTGCTCCGTCAGGTGACGCAGTTTCGTCTGTGTTCCTGCCTATACCAGCTTTTCTTAATACTTGTGCGGTTGCATTTCGGGCTTGAATGAAACAGAAACCCATGCATAGGGCTAGCTGGGTGACAAATTAACATAGCTTGGGCTTGAAATTACGGTGCGCTGTACGGTATGGTGGCCGCCCACAGCATTGGTCTCCTGCTATTATGGCGCACTCTGGGGCATCACGATGCTGCCAATGGGAATTTCGCACGTTGATTGAACAAGGAAGCCTGTATATGAGGTTATCCTGGCATTACAGCTGTGACCTGCTATTGTTAGATATTAGCGACATGCACGGTGTCCATTTTAAGGGTATTGGTTTCCCGCAACCAAATCTCACAACACGAACGAAGTAGAGCCCGCATTACCTCTCATTTTTTATTTCATTCTCTTATGGCGTCGCAGCAACTATCACCTGACAGCATAATCCGAGTCCTTCTGCAAAAATACCAGCCCAAATTCAAGTGAATTCTGAGCTCGAGTATCACTAGGCCATATTCAAGCTACACTGTTCCTTGCACGTCTCTCTAGTTCCGCTCATACACGTCCTTTTTAAATCCAACTCTATCTTTATACGTGTGAAATTTTTGTGTCTTTCAGAACGTCCATAATGGCTGATTATGACGCGAGTGGTAGTGCAGTGTTCCTAAATTTTGGTTCATTAATGTGTACTATAATGCATAGTACATGCCTCAATCATCCGCATATTCACGTCAATGAAAAGTGGGACCGCCACGTCCGGAACCGAACTCGCATCTTTTGGGTGAGCAGCCAAGTGTTATAAGATTACGAATTCGCGTAGGCGTTTACGTAACAGTGCGTAGCATTGCGAATTGTTCTAGCTACGCAATGTCTCTTAGGTAAGTGTGAGCGGAATTAATTGTACTGTATCGTATTTGAGGCGGTAATGCCTTGAATTATCGATAGAAATGACCATGAGCACTAGCATATGTTGCAATTAAAACTGCGTTACTAAGACTTGCAGGTGCTGCGGAAGAAACAGAGAAAAAAAAAGATATAGAATAACATTTCATTTCACTGCTTTCCTCTACTTGTACCTGCACAGGATACACGAGTGGCAGCACGAAATAGTTGTTCCATTCGCGCGTCAAAAAATTGCGAACGCCACTTAATAAACTATTGCACAGTTTGAACCGTAGTGCTGACAAAATATGTTGCGCAGCCGACACTGAAGGGAGGAAGTGAGGTCGTCCATCATGATGTTTTCTACAAAAGTTCGTACAGTCATTATCATGCTATTCCTTCCGCGGTGCACTCATCTGTGTGTTCTTCAACAATTTGCAGAAAACACAGAAGCTGGTCGGGGTGGTCCATATTGTTGCTTTATTCTTTGGAGCTCCGATGCCAAATAAACGGCTATCTCTGTTGGCATGCTGCGTCAGCCCAGCCGCTCTGATTCGCAGTTTGTACTGCATCTGTAAATAGTGACAAAGGGAAAATTTTGCAGTGGTAATGGTGCCGCATTTTGCCTGCATATTGAACAAGCAGCGGCGTGTGCGACACTCACCGTGATTTTCTTCTTATGTAGCATTGTCGACGCCCACAGCTGCGACCGCCGTAATTTCGGTGGCCGGGGGTTCTGAAGAGTGTTCTCACGACCTTTTTGTGGATGGGCGCCGTGTTTGGGCACGTGAACGCTGCTTTGAGTTTAAGTAGGAAGACAAATCTTCGAAAATTCTCAGTGCAGTGTCTTCCACCGTTTTGTGGTGATCACAAGGCATTGACAAAACGCTACTATTCACTGCGCACACATCAGCAGGAATGATGTCTTAGGTGTAGAAATGTTTTTCACATACGCACGCGAACGTACCTGGAGTCGAACAAATATCCGGCAGTCTCTTGTCGTGGGATCGCACGCTATTCTAGCCACTGCACTCGTGTTTTTCTGCGTCGGCTCGTAAACAGAACAAGGATGCGTTTTCGTCGATGCCCTTGTATCCCGACCGACAGCCTGACACGCAGCGAGTGTTAGGCATCGCTGTCACCACGTGGAGAAATATATCCAGGTGACAGCGAAACAAACAAAAAAAGGAACAACTGCAAACACCACCACGCCGTACCTACACTGCACTAACGGCGATCACCCTTCCGACAGCCCCCGCCGGCCTCCTCGTCACCCCCGTTGCTGCGCTAGCACCGCACATGGCGATTGCGGGCGGTATATGAAGCTCTCCCATAAAGTGACGAGGGAGTTTCATGACCAGAAAAAGTATTGAGGGACCCTGGTATAACTGAAACTCGGCTCGCAACGCACCTTCTCGTCAATCACTACGCCATGTACGGCTGCCGCAACGACTGCCCACGTCATCATCATCAGCCTGTCTACGCCCACTGCAGGGCAAAGGACTCTCCCATGGATCTACAATTTTCCCTGTCCTGTGCTAACTGGGCCCAATTTATCCCCGCAAACTTCCTGATCTCATCTGCTCACCTAACTTTCTGCTGCCCCCTGCCACGCTTACGTTCTCTAGGAATCCACTCTATTACCCTAAATGACCAACGGTTGTATTGTCTTCGCATTACACGGCCCGCCCACGCCCATTTGTTCTTCTTAATTTCTACTAATATGTCCTTAACACGCGTTTGTTCCCTATTTCACACCGCTCTCTTCTTGTCCTTTAAGGTTACACCTACCATTTTCGGTTCCATAGCTCGCTGCGTCGTCCTCAATCTAAGCTGAACGCTCTTAGTTAGCCTCCAAGTTTCTGCCCCGTAGGTGAGTACCGGTAAGATGCAGCTGTTAAAGACTTTCCTCTTCAGAGAGAATGGTAAGTTACCATTCATTATCTGAGAAGGCTTGCCGAATGCATTCCACCCCATTCGAATCCTAATTACCTCAGGCTCATGGTTCGGATCAGGGGTCACCACCTGGCCTAAGTATACATATTCACTTACTATTTCCAATGCCTCGTCAGCTATCTGAAATCGCTGTACTCGCCCAAGGCTATTGACCATTACTTTAGTTTTCTGCATATTAATTTTCAGACCCACTGTTATACTTTTCCTGTTAAGGTCGGTAATCATGCTTTGTAATTCATCTCCCGAGTTACTTAGCAAGGCAATGTCATCAGCAAATCGGAGGTTACTGAGGTATTCCCCATTAACCCTTACACCCACCTGTTCCCAATCCAGCGTTCCAAATACTTCTTGTAAACATGCTGTGAATAACATTGGAGAGATTGTGTCCCCTTGTCTTACGCCCTTCCTTATAGGTATTTTGCTGCTCTCCTTATGGAGGACTATAGTCCTCCGTAAGACTGCCACGTAACTGGTAATTATAGAAAAAGTACCCGTTCGCCTAAATGGCACCTTACAGCAACAAAAATAAGCAGATAAATATTTGGTAGAGAAGCAAGGCGAAAAAGAGAACTTCCAATGTTATCTAAAATTCTGAGAGCATTCACTTTCGAATCACCTGAGTAGTCGCCACTCCACGATTATAGATAAATGTCGCTGTCTTTGTTTATCGAACCATCACGTGCTGAGCGACGTAACGCAGAGGGCTCACCACAGTGACACACTGACAAATGCACTGGCATTGGCATGCACTGGCATTGGCATCACAAATGCACTGGCATTCGCTCTTTGCTGGCCGTGCACTTCTCAGCTGCACATACAAGCAGCAGCGGACATGGGACCGTCGTTTTGTACAAGCAATCTTATACGAATGTATACGCCCCAACAGGCTAGGGGACAAAGCAAGCATTGCAAAGTTCTGGACTGTACGGTGAAAGTGGCAAAAAAAAAACGTGGGACAAAATATATAACTGCGCCGCAACCCCGCGGCCAGGGACAGCGTTGCGCAAGCCGCTGCCCAGCTGCACCACAGTATGTGTGGACAGCTCTCATACATTACCAGTCAATGTGCCACGGTGCCACAGCCTTGCAGTAGACTGTAACTTGGCACCTGTGCGAGACGAAGTCTCATAAAGGACTTATGAAAGAGTTCTGTAAGTACACCGCTCGGTATAAGCTGCCTTTATATAAGCAGATCTGTGGTGTCAAGTGTAAAACTAAATTTCTTATGCCAACTAATTTTCTTTTTCTTAGAACCATTATTTACACTTATTTAAAGCAAAATGATGCATTCACGAGCACAGGTTCCATCGTCATACAATGGCGTATATAAATATCTGAGCTCAGTATTGGAGACATGTAACGCGCGTGTGTACTGCACTGTTTACCGTGCAATTTGAGTAAATGTGCGTGTAATGCCTACCTTCAGAGTGCGTCCGCTTCGTGTGAACTTGTGCTGTGTCGTCGAGCGTTCGTCGCCGGTCTAGAGGATACTGAACCCTTTGAACCATATTCCTACTTTGGTCGTGATGGACGAGGCATTTTGAACATTGAGTGCCTCAAGCCACAATACAAAACACGCATCGTGAGAAGCTTCTGCGTCACCAGACTGCTCCTTTTAGGGGCGAAGCTCCTTAAGGTTTGGGTCTGTCCGTCCGTTGTAGTAGCGCGTTACCTACTAGGAACGCGCTACTCGGAGGGCGCGTGTGGGAGGCGCGCCCTCGGCGCGTGTCTCCCGGTGCGCGAGCTCTCTCACTATTCCATCTGCTGTCTTGTGTGAAAGAGAGAGGCAGAGAGAGCGAAAGGCGCGTGTTGACTATGGAAACACTCTTTCTTCCATGAACGCGCTACCAGCTCATAAACAAGGAGAACGCGCCCTCACCCGCGAGAGACAAGCTTGACGCAGGCAGCGTCTTCTAGCGAGTTTCTTGATTGAAAAATACCGATTCCTCGCGCGGGAGAACCGTTCACCGGCCACCGATATCTATATATAGGCACTGAATATTGACTTGCAATGAAGTGCCGGTCGGACATTTCACTTGTGTGTGGTTGAACAATGAGGATTCGTAGCGTGCGCTTCGGCACGATCTACGATGAACATCTGGAGCTTCGCCCACTCATCATCATTCACTCCGTGGATATGCTGTGAATTTTTTCGTCCAGGGAAAAATTACAAAGACGAGGAGCCGTATAGCGGGGCGTCCTCACCAGAACTTTCTAGTGAGTTAGTCTCTCGAGCTCGCAGCTCGGGCCACGGCGACCATGCTCGGAGTTCACGCGCTGGCCCAATGGTCTCTTCTAACGCTGCTTTAGGCTAAACACCTGTAGCGGTGCATTTAAATGTGCGGCCCAGCGTGATACCATTACAAGTTCAAGGAAATTGGCAGCGCCCCCACCCCCTCCTCATACTTGACGCATTTTCCAGGATTCTGATCAAGCCATTCACGCTAATGTGTAGGCGCTGTAGAGATCCCAGCTGCTATAAAAGGCTCCCATGCGATCGGAGAGTATAGAAGCCTGCCTCATGACGCAGAGTACTCACGGCGTTTTGGTCGTGGTGAGTGTTAAGTGCACACTTGTGGTGGTGTGCAAGTGTGCACTGGCTAAATGAAATCGGAATCTGGGATGATAATTCGCACCAACTTTCTATCACTTAAGGTTTACCTAATTGCAGGACGTGAAAACGAGATCATGCTTAAAGGGCGCTTGCAGCACACCCCGCGAGGTCATGCTTAAAATACATCCCCACGTCTCCACTAGGACTTCTATTTTTCACGCTTTCTTATGAGCAAGTCGCGTATACATTGAGATAAAACATTACGGCTGAGTCGAGTACCCCATGTATATCGTCGCCCCTTCTTTGAGGCTGGATTTATAGTACGATTGACCAAATACTTCTCCAGTGTATACACAATACAAGTTTAGTAGCGCATACGTAACATGCATTTGTTCGGGGCAAGCTCTTTGCTCAAGACAAGGTACGACGATTTCAAGCACATCTTCACATTTGTGATGCTGCTAGGAGTCTACTGATACGAAAGCGCGCAGCTACCCCTAACGAGGCGTAGGGCCCGTTGGGCCTAACCGGCCTACGCGTGACGCGGACATGTCGGACTCACGTATGGATGAGGATGCTCCGGACGTAGACAAGGAAAACGATGAGGATCTAGGCTGGCAAGTGGTTACTAAAGTCCCTAGATTTTTCCCCGTTTTTTAAGTAGCGACAACTACCTCCGGCACCCTCCCCTCGTCGGCAGCCATGTTCTTGCTAAACACGTATAAAATATGATAGTGGACGTGCGATATGTAAGGAAACGCCTAGTGAAACGTGCAACTTTGACGTTCTCTCGCAGCAGCGTTGAAGAAACAACTTTAGGAAGAACATGGCTGCCAAAAGCAACGCCGGCCAATCACATGCGCCAGCGGCACATCAAAGCTTTTCGCTACTTCAAAAAAGGAAAAAAAAATATCTAGGGACTTTAGTGGTTACGGGCCGACGATACCGTTCTGGAAAGAACAGTGACGCGGCCAACGAGACACTAGGTAACTCGCAAGCTCCTGGCAGAGACGCCGCTACCGTACATGGCATGGGACGCACCACCACCACCGGCACGATCAAGAATCGTATAGTCAAGCGTTCGAGGAGGCTCCAACTGTCCGACGAGCATCGCAAGATTATAATCCGGCCAGGAGGAGGACTAAATATGAGCAAAGTACCACTGTTATTGGACCTTCTGTGATCGAGGCTCAGGTCTAACGGCCGAGCAAGCAAATGAAGACGTGGTTTGTGCCAACCTCACGCAAAATATTGTGGTGGTCAGCACGCCTAAACCAGACCATGCGGCAAGACACTTGAGAATTAAGTCGTTCAAGATCGTGGACACGGAATACGAAGTGAGCGCATACGAAGCGGCCCCGCACTCAACGTGCAAAGAGGTGATTAGAAGAGTCGATATAAGCGACTCCCAGTCCGCTATTACAAGAAATATCGTGCACGAGCGCAACCCACTCGCTTTGGCAGCCAAGCACATCAAGACGTCTGGCTCGGTTATTGTCCTCTACGATGGACTAAGAGTGCCAAACTTTGTTCGTTACGGACCGACTTTGGTGAGGTGCTATCTCTACAGAAAACAATTTGACGTGTCCTTCACTTGCGGCAGCGTGGGACACCGCTCGGACGTGTGCCCTACGCCGGACTCTGTTCGTTGAAGAGGGTGTGGGCCCCTCCGCCCACCTGCGGAACACGTTTGCACGCCCAAGTGCAAGTTCTGCGGAGGAGCCCATCCCACCGGAGACAAGGCATGCAGGCAGCGTTTTCAAATCCCCTATGTGGTACGGGCTCGCCGAAGGGTCCGCCGCGGTGGTGTAGTGGTTACGGTACTCGGCTGCCACCTGAAAAACGCGGGTTCGATCCCGGCCGCGGCGGTCGCATTTTCGATGGAGGCGAAAATGCCAGAGGCCCGTGTACTGTGCGTTGTCAGTGCACGTTAAAGAACCCCAGGTGGTCTAAATTTCCGGAGCCCTCCACTACGGCCTTTCTCTCTATCTCTTTCACTCCCTTTCCCCCGCCCCCACGGACGCTTAGCCGTGCTCCCTTGGGCTGCAGAAATTAGCGTCCTTTCCTAACCGAACCAAAATCATCATCATCGCCGAAGGGAACGCGCCAGGACGCGATCGGCCACGATTGTGCCTGCGGAGACGCCACACCAGGCGCCAAACCACCAGCAGGTCCCTAGAGGGCGCTCACGCTCTCGGAGCCGCGCGAGGTCCAGACGCCAATCTCTACCCAGGGGGAGAAGCCGCTCCAAGTCGAGAGGAGCACAGATGCGCTTAGAAGACGGAACGCCTGGTGCCAAGCCGACAGCGGGGATTGCCTGGGCTGATAAAGTCAAAGGTACGGTGAGAGCAGCTGGTGGCGCCGGTACGCCGGTGGTGACTGAAAGCAGTGATGCCAGAATAGAACAGCTCATTTGCTGCCCAAGCCTGATATGGTGCATTTTAATGCACAATATCAGGCTTGGGGCTACATCTGGAATAGAAAGAAAGGAGAATATCTGTGGGATCTCGCCACAGACCTTACTTTTGTCAACAACGCTCCAAATGCTACATGGCAGAACTCGGACACTGATATGGGTAGTGATCACTATGTCTTACACATAGGTATAGGCACGCCGAAGCAGGAAATTGGAACCTTCCGGTGCACAGACTGGGATCTATTTAGAAAGATTATAGCAAAGAGGGTAGAATTTGACCCGTTGAGAGCAGACAAGAGATCGTTCCAGACCTGGGTTTCTCAACCCGGGGAGGACCTCAGGGAGGCTACAAAGGAGATCAAGACCGATAAAGAAATAGGAGTCATGGATAGTAGGCTAGCGCACCTGATTGAAGATAAGCAATCCATTCTACAAAGATGGAAAACACAAACGCTTAACCGAAGACTCAGGAAAAAGACAGCGCAGCTGAACACGCAAATTGAAGGACATTCAAAAACGCTCGCGAAGCAGCAATGGCACGAGGTCTGTAATATGGCAGAAGGTAAAATCAAACATGGAGGTAGCTGGAACCTTCTTAGGCACCTATTGAGCAATGGCGATACCAAATCGAGTAAAAGTACGATAATTGGCAAACTAGTACATCAAGTGAGCCAAGACAAAACTCAGCAGGAGATCATGACTCAACTCGCGGTGAAATATCTACCGCTAGCCACCCCAACAATGGGATGAAAATATTGAGTATACGGGGGAGCCATGCGAGGAAATGGATCGAGAATTTACAGAGGGCCAAGTAAGAGCGGTCCTACACAATATTTACAGTAGATCTGCAGCCGGACCAGACGGCATTACAAACAAACTTCTAAGAAACCTTGACGATGAGTCCATCAGATTCCTAACAGATTATTTTAATGAACTCTGGCGAAAAGGGAAATACCCGGAAGAGTGGAAGAAGGCTAACACAGTCCTCATACCCAAACCGGGGAAACCGCTAGGTCTGGACAATCTTCGACCGATTTCGTTTACATCATGTTTAGGAAAGGCAATGGAGCATGTCATTCTCAATAGGCTCACGAGGTCGAGGTATATCGAGCAGAAAGACATCCTTCCTTATAACATGATCGGCTTTCGCCCCGATTTATCGACCCAACATGTTATGCTTTTGATCAAGCAGCATCTTATACAGGTAAGCCCGATGCATACAAGAGCAATTCTCGCACTAAATGTAGAGAAAGCTTTTGACCGAGTAGCACATAAAGCCATTCTGGAGGTCCTTTCTGAGCTGGGACTAGGGAACAGTCTTTTCAGTGTCATCAAGTCGTTTCTCAGTAGTAGACAGGCAATTCCTACATTGGGAGAACTAAAATCAAAAGAAAATAGCCTGGGCTGCAGAGGAACCCCACAAGGTGCAGAAATATCGCTCCTGCTGTTTAACGTCGTTATGACCAGGGTTGCAAAAGAACTAGAGCAAATCGAAGGCATAAGCTTTGCGATATATGCAGAAGATGTAACCATATGGAGTGCAATTGGCAATGCGGGACAAACGGAGACGAGACTTCAGGAGAGTGTTCAAGCTGTGGAGAACACATTATGCAAAATGGGGTCGACGTGCTCGGCCAAAAAATCGGAACTATTGATACTAAATCAAAGAAGCAGGGGCAGGAGGCCTGAAGGATATTTCCCCGCGAAAGAGCCTAAAATCACTTTAAAATGCCGTGATGGATCTGAAATCAAACAAGTGGATAAGATTAAAGTATTAGGCTATCACATTGAAGCGGGTGGCAGCAACCTCACTACTATACAAAATATCTCGAATAAGGTAGACCAAGTCATCAGGCTACTAAGGAGAGTCACAAAGAGACACAGGGGACTGGGAGATGACAGTGCACTGAGACTAGTTCACGCCTGCGCCCCCTGTCACTTCACATATGTAGCTGGCCCCCTTTCAATGGACGGTCGCAGAGCGACACGAGCTCAATATACTGATCAGAAAATTAATAAACACTACCCTTGGTGTGCCCGTCAGCACATCAAACGAAAGACTATTGGGAGTAGGGTGCATAACACCTTGGAGGAGATAGCAGAGGCACAACAGATGGCACAACTTGAAAGGCTAACAAAGACGTGTGCGGGGAGGGCCATACTTAAAGCAATAGGCATGGATCCTAACAGGTCGTGCGACCCAAGGGAGGCTGAAGTGGAACTTAGTACCGAGCTCAGAGAAGCGATCAAAACCACTCCTCTCCAAAGGAACATGCACCCGGAACACAATATCAACAGGAGGAAAGCGAGGGCACGAGCCCTATTGAAAAAAATTGAAAGATAGGACCGCAGGCGGCTCTTGTGGATGCGGCCTGGGAGAGGGGCAAAGAGGCTTGCACAGGCGTTGTGGTAGATCATCAAGGGGAGATACGAGACGACGTGACCATCCTCAACAAGGAATCATTCGTAGCAGAGCAGGCTGCGATAGCTCTACCTATTAGAGGTAGAAAATGGTCACGCATATATTGCGATTCAAAAACGGCAATAAGATGTTTTGAGAAAGGATATATAGCCGGGAGGCACTTATAAACTTACAGGCAAAGAAAACGTTCCATGAACGGAAATTCGATGTTTTCCTGCGTATATGGAGCAGGTGGATGAAGCTCGAGTGAACCTCAGCGAGGTTACAAATTACCTGGCACAAGCACTTGCTTGCCGTGCCGGTCAAAGCCGAGTCACCAACCACGACCTTTATGGGGCGACAAAAGATTCTTTATTAACATATAATGATATTACTAAATATTATTTTATGGAGCGTAGGCAGTTCCCATTGCCACACCCAAAGCTGAACAAGGCTCAAGCAGTTATACTGAGATTACTTCAAACAGGGACGTATCCGAGAACATATATTATGAACAAAATTCACCCAGCATTACAATTAGAAATAAAATGCAGTACACGTAACGACAAATTGGTATCAGACACATGCTGGCGGTGTGCCCCGCGACTCTTAGCAACCCTGATGAAAAATGGGAAACGCGGACTAAACTCACGAGGAGCAAGTCACAGCAGGATCAACAATGGGCAGTCCAGAAGATCCACGACAAAGCCATCCGGCTTGGTCTGGTGGTGCCAACGGGGACGCGGCCCACCTCGGCCTAGGAAGGTCGAGCTTCAGGAACAATATTCAATAAAGTTTCTCTCTCTCCGATGGGGACGCACCAGCATCTTCTATATTAAAGTAAACTTTGCCTTAGAGAAATACGTATAACATAGCTTCGCCACACAATGTATCATCTGCAGACAGGCCAATTCGGCACCATACATCTGACAGAACAGTAGCGAAGAGAACGGTGCATCGAGCCGGCCTCGGCTAAAGAACACCAGCGTCAGAAGAGGCGTGTAAGGCACGGACACAAAAGGAAAAATTACAGCATATCCACGGAGTGAATGATGATGAGTGGGCAAAGCTCGGGAGGTTCATCGTAGATCGTGCCGAGTTCCGGATTAATTTAGTTAACGCGCACGCTACAGCAGTCTCGGGGTCCTCACATTGTCAACAGAACCAGCAAGACTAGTAAGCAAGAGCTCTTCGTTATTTTCAAATCCAATTTCTACAACATTTAACGTATGCAGCAAATCTATCTATCTATCTATCTATCTATCTATCTATCTATCTATCTATCTATCTATCTATCTATCTTGATGTCGGTTGGTTCACTTGTCGACATTATATATCTATTCAGGCATCTGTCGCCGTGAAACTGTGGTCTAGTGGCATGGCACGAGACTGCTTACTTGAATGTAGCAGTATCGAATTTCGGCAGTGGCGGCTTAATTTTTTTAGGGGCGAATTGTGCTACGCGACGTCAGCGCGTGTTGAAGAATCCTCAGTGATCGACAATTCGGGAGCCCTCCACTACACGGCCTGTGTCATAATCATCTCTTGGTTTTTGCGACGGAATACCGGAGAAATCAACCAATCTCTGTATTTTTTGTCCATGTGGGAATAACCTAAAGGGAATGACCTACAAAGGTAAAGCCTTTACAATTCAAATATTCCCAAGAGGTAGAGAGCGATACGATACGGTGTGATCTATTAGATGCGAAGCAGCTCTTTGACTAGCCTGTGTAACGCTGTCCCTCCGCCCGTCCGTACGAACGCGCCGCAACGCGCTCCCCTCGCCGCAGGTGTTGGAGCGGTGCCAAGTAGGTCACGTCGCAGCTGCGCGTTGACGTCAGGCTCCCCTCGCATTGCGCGCTGACGTCACTCTCTCCCTCGCCTGCCGTGCGCTCGCCGCAGCGCCCGCAGCGAAACACTTCTGTTACGGGGCACTTTCGGTTCGTACTCGGTTGGCAGTTTTCGGTTTCTCCAATCGTTCCCGGCGCATGTAGCACGGGAAATCATAGCCTTTAAGATTCGTTCCTGTTACGCGGAGCGTCTTTTTGTTTACTCCGGGTGGTACGCTCGAAATCCACATATGCGCTATGTAATTACAGCACATGAGGTCCGAGATTGTCGATCGCCATCGTAACACACCCGAGTGGAAGCCATTATTCTTTCACCAAAAGTTGGCAATTATGTGTGCGACAAGCCAGAAGCTTTCAGTAACAAAAACAATAATAATAGCACACTTTTCGTTTTATACAGCTTCCGTGTGTACACAAACGAGTATGTATGGCATTTCTTCCTCATCGCATACCGCTTAAAGTTAGTTCGAAGGTAGCTTCCGCGTAGTATGAAAAGCCAATCTCGGAGGCAATAGTTTGAGTTGCGCAGGAGCACAAGCGCGAAAAGAGAGAACGATAGCAAGAGCCGGAAACACGTCAAACACGCATATAGCAGCTTCCGCCTCGTCCGTTCGCTCGCAACACCTGCCGCTACCGCCGCTCGCTCCGCTACCGCGACCGCCGCTCGCTACACCGCCGACTTGTCGGTTCACGCGCAATAAACCTGACGCGCGCCTAACGTACGCGTTGAAAATCAACACTATCTTCGCAAAGGGAACCCTGATTGGATGCGAAGCACCCGCGTTAGCGCAGTTCAACCCGTGACGCCACTCGTGCGCAACGCTACTGCTTCGCATCCCATCAGGGTTCCCTTTGGGAAGATGGTGTTAATATCTTTCTAAAAAATTAGCTTCGATGAGCTTTCTTTTCTTTTTCGCGTAAACTGGAAGCATTCGAGCAGCGTGTTTGTGTGCTCTGTATGAGAGCGCAGTGTGAATGTATCTTTCATGCACAGGTACGCTCGATGTATGACCACCTGTGTTATGTATTGGTACCTCGTGTTCTCTGCTATACCCTTGCACTGTAAGGCCAGTGCGCGATGCTGGCACTGTGGTAGAGAGATGAATGAATAAAAATTCAGTACATATAAAAAATAAATAAATAGATAAATGACCGATCATATCATGTGAGCATCAGCGCAGCCTGGCGGCATTTCTGTTTGGCTAAAGAGAAGCAAACGACCTAACGTGCACACTTCAGTGCACCATAGGGCTATCGACGTTACTGGTAAGTTCACGTTACGCAGGCAACCAGCTTATTGGGACGAAGACGGTGATGCTACTCGTAAAACTTCCTTAAATGCTTAACAGTTCAGCAGGAGGATTTTCGGGGCTGACTGTTACGCATGACATCAACTCGCAAAAATTGTGGCCTCTTCCGGTGTTTTCTGACACATTGCTAGTGGAAAAACCTGATATTTTCTATGCGTGTGTGTACGCTTTTAATTATGCAAAAGAGGGAATATTGTGCAAAAGAGGGAATATGGCGTTGGGTTCCTAATTCACAAAGATATAGCGGGCAACGTAGATGAATTCTACAGCATTAACGAAAGGGTTGCATGCGTCGTAATAAAACTACATAAGCGGTATAAACTTAAGATAATCCAGGGATATGCGCCAACAACGAGCTACGACGACGAACAAGTAGAGCAGTGCTACGAGGATATCGAATAAGCAATAAAGAAAGTACGGACACAATAAACGGTAGTCTTGGGGATTTCAACGCAAAAGTAGGGACAAAACAAAGTGGAGAGCAGGAGATTGGCAACTACGGCGTCGGCCATAGGAATAACCGTGGGGAAATGCTAGTACAATTTGCCGAAAGAAACCGACTCCGAATAATGAACACGTTTTTCAAGGAACACAAGAATAGGAAGTGGACGTGGAAAAGCCCGAACGGGGAAACAAAGAATGAAATCGATTTCATAATGTGCGAACAACTAAGTATAATTCAAGACACAGAAGTAGTGGGGAAGATAAAATGCAGCGATCACAGATTAGTAAGGGCAAAGATTGTACTTAACCTAAAGAAGACGAGAACTAAATTATTTACTAGAAGAAAATGCAATCTAGAGGTAATCAGAGCGAAGAACGAAGAATTTAAAGTAGCCCTAAGCAACAAGTTCGAGGCCTTAGGCGAAAACGGTGACGATGTAGAGGAAATGAACAAAACCATAACGAAAACAATCCTTGAAACAGCGATAGAAGTCGGGGGTAAAACAACTAAGCAAACAACAAGTAAGTTGTCCCAATCTACCAAGGACTTAATAAAAAAACACCAACAAATGAAAGCATCTTCGCCAAAAGGTAAGATTGAATTCGCAGAACTATCAAAATTGATCAGTAAAGCCAGGCAAAGAGATGTAAGAAACTTTAACACGAGAGAAATAGAGAAAGCTGTAGAGAAAGGCACCAGCATTAAAACGGTCAAAAAGAAACTGCACTTAGGGCAAAACAAAATGCATGCGCTAAAAGATAAACAAGGTAACGTTATCAACAGTTTCACCGAAATAGTCAAGGTAGCAGAAGGTTTCTGCTCTGCACTGTACAGTTCTCAGACAGACCATACTACCTTAACAGAAATAGAATCTGAGGAGACAATGAAATTCCATGTATAACCGCTGACGAAGTCAAAAAAGCTGTCAAAGGCATGTCCCCCGGTAAAGCAGCTGGTGAATATGGTATAACAGCCGACATGATTAAAGACGGAGGAGATATTGTACTTGAAAAACTTGCATCGCTCTTCACGAAATGTGTCAAGACATGTAATATACCACGCAGTTGGAAAAATGCGAATATAATCCTTATCCACAAGAAACGTGACATAAAGGTGTTAAAGAATTATAGACCAATTAGCCTACTGCCAGTAATATACAAGCTATTTACAAAAGTAATTTCTACGAGGATAAGAGAAACACTCGACTTTAAGCAACCGAGACAACAAGCTGGTTTTAGGAAAGGTTACTCGACGATGGACCACAGCCACGCTATCAACCTAGTAATTGAGAAGTACCCGGAATATAACCAACCTCTTTATATGGCGTTTATCGACTACGAAAAAGCATTTGACTCGATAGAAATACAATCAGTTCTAGAAGTTCTACGTAGAGAAGGGATACCTGACATATACGTGAAAACCATCAACAACATATACAAAGATTGCACAGCCACACTACTCCTACATGAGAAAAGCAGCGAAATCCCGATCGGGAGAGGTGTGAGACTGGGACATACGATATCCCCGATGCTATTCACTGCATGTTTAGAGGAAATCTTTAAACGTCTAGACTGGGAAGACAAGGGAATTCGAATAGACGGAGAATATCTCAGCAATTTAAGATTCGCAGACGACATTGTGCTCTTTAGCAACGATGGAGACGAACTACAAAACATGATTGATGACCTAAACAGGGAAAGTATTAGAATTGGATTCAGAATGAAAAGGCAAAAGACCAAAGTTATTCTCAATAGCCTAGCTAAGGAACAGGAATTTAAAATCAACAATGAACCCTTACAATGTGTAAACGAATACGTATACCTGGCAAAGTTAATAACAGGAACTCCTAACCATGAAAAAGAAATTCTCCGTAGAATAAGGATAGGGCTGGAGCCCATTCCGAAGGCATTACGAAATCATGACTGGAAACTTACCGCTCTCACTAAAACGAAAAGTATTCAATCACTGCATTCCCCCAGTACTAACGTACGGCAGAGAAACGTGGAGGATAACGAAAAAACTAGAGATAAAACTAAGGAGCACGCAACGTGCAATGGAAAGAAAAATGTTCGGGGGAAACGCTAAGAGATAAAAAACGAGCGGAATGGATCAGAGAACAGAGAGGAATAGCCGATATTATTATATAAATTAAACGAAAGAAGTGGACCTGGGCAGGACATGTCATGAGGAGGAAAGATAACAGATGGACAGTAAGAGCAACGGAATGGATACCAAGAGAGGGAAAACGTAACAGAGGCAGGAAAAAGGTTAGATGGAGCGATGAAATTAAAAAGTTTGCAGGCATAAAGTGGAACCAACTCGCTCAGGATAGAGTGGATTGCAAATCGTTGGGAGAGGCCTTCGTCCTGCAGTGGACCTAAACATGCTGATTATGATGATGATGATGATGATGATGATGATGACGATGACGCTTCAAAGCAGATGTCCACATATAGGAACCGGAAGGACAGTTCCTAAGTTCAGCCTACAGAGCTTCATCAATAGACGTAAAGTACGGATGGGTAATCCTTAGGTGGGAACCCCCACAGCGTGCTATGAGTGTGCGTCCAATTTATCTATGGTGGATATGACTGGCATCATTAATCTCGTTAACGTGCTCTTCGATAGCGCGGACATGACGCCATGTGGTTGAGGGGGCGCACTTAGCGTCACGAAAGACACCCGGCCGTTTGTTGAAACGCTATAGCATGGTGAGTTTCGCAACGTGAATTGTCCTCTTTTCCATTACACATGAAAAAGGCAAGGATCACACATATTTTATACTTCATTATAGGAGTAGCAGGCGCACGATCACCCAGTAAGCGAAACACATAGGTACAGTCGCCGCCATCATCACGGAATTTCTTCAGTTTAGAAACTCTATTTTTTTTAACAGGCACGGTTCGATAACGCCACAAAAGAACTGGTGGCAGAAATCATGAGCTTTTCTTGAGCAACGGTATTCGCTGCAAATTTCGCGTCAGAATTGGTTTTGGGACGTAAAACCCCACAAACCAACAAAACAAAACAAACTTCGCGTTCGCGATAGCGTGAAGGTTGCTGCGGATTCGCTGACACGCTGGCTCAAATAGTTTCGCAGCCTATGGAGCTAAGAGCGAGTGCTAAGAGCTAAGAGCGACCCCTTTCACAGTAGCCTTATTTCTTTAAGTTCGTTGGTAAAAGGGTGACGAGTAGAGTAGATTGTTTCCTATTACTGATAAGAGTGCAGGAAAGCAGCACAGAATCCCATTCGATAATGACATTTTTCTGAAGGTTTCAGTCCCGAAACCACGATGTGAGAGAGACGCCGGAGTGGACGTCTCAGTAAAATTCCAGCAACTGGGTTCCTTAGCATGCACTGACATCGTACCCTACACGAGTATCGGCAATCCGCGCTGAATCGAATTTCAGCCTCTACCGAAATGCGGCCGCCGCGGTTCATTCCTGCGACCTTGAGATAGCAGTCGAGTGCCATAGCCACTAAACCACCCCGGCGGGAAAACACGAGTCAAAGGGCACAATATGAACAAACGCTGCTTTCCCGAGCTGTCACTGCCCCTTATGTTAAACAAGTTGGGCGAGCCACTCTATGTGGAGTTGAAACTCTGCATTTACGTTTCTTTTTTCGGAAAAGCTCACAGCTCCTTGAGACATATCTTCATGTGAGCACATTTCAAAGTATCTTCAGTCCGCATTGTTTTCAATAAACAGGCTGTGCATTTCGGATAAGCCATTGACTAAATCTTGACATTTGGAATTGTCAACATACATTCCAAGTGAGTCAGTCGACAGCTGGACGCTAATCCTCTGCGCGCTGAGACGCGGTCAGTAATTACACCTCCCTTAATAATTGCTAACATCATTCCTCATACAATCGCTCTGTTCAGTATATATATTCCTCACAAGTGGGTCAATCTATCACTCCACCGTTTCTCATCTGAACGCCGAGACAGCAAAATGCTTCGAGCAGGACTGCCCGCCATCCTGTTTTTCATTATCGGTGAGTTTCTGACTGGACAGTTGAGTGTGAATTAGCTTAGGCCTACAGTTCTCTTAATTATCAGTGTGACGTTTTATGCTTATTTCATATTTTACGACCAATAGCTAATCATTACACCATAGCTCCGCCATATCAGCGAGTGATAATTTAGTTTCAGACGCAGAATACCCTTGACAGCTTCGCAGAGGTAGTGGCGGAGAGTCTTTCTTTGCATACATATGATCAATAGATAGCGAAAAGGCAACGAAACTGCTTGAAACGGCCCATTATACATTAAGTATGCCGATTTCTTGATTTCTAGTGAGCACGCGACTGGCGTCACTAAGTCCTGCCGCAATCATCGAAACCCCTAACCACCAGTCGAACGCCGAACGATAACCTACAGATGACATGAAACTCTTCCCGGTAGTGAAAACAACCTGAGTTTATAGCGTACTAGCTTTTTTCTTGAGACGTTTTGACTGGCCACATAGATAAAATAAAGGTAGAGAATATCGAAGTCGAGCCATCTGAAACTGTCAAGGGTAGCGCCGAAATAGGAGCATGCTGATGAACGCAGTACAGATAAAGGCCGCGACGTTGTCTAATCCGCCACATGTGATAAAAAAAGTTTTGCCAGAAGAGGGAAGCAATAAAAGCAATAACCGCAGATGAACTATTATGTGCAGTAAGACAAGTATTACATGCGACGTGCCTCTATTTTTTTTTCGCCGAGATGCTGGATGCTGTCTGTCTTTGAGCTGAAGTATGTCTAACGTGCAACCGCAGGATGATTCGGGTAGCGAAATGTGCACAAGCATGCGAACGCTCTTATAGTTGAACCCGACTACCCTGTAGACAAAGGTGATAACGATGCAGTCTCTAGATCCGTAATTCTTGCTATAGTTGCTAGCCCTGGCAAACAGCAAAAAAAAAAATCGTTTGGCTTTTTCTCGGCGGTTACTGACTGAATTATTGATATTATAGCTGACGACTCCATAAGGGAACGAATATTTGCCGAGACGGCAGCTGCTGCTACCATAGCAAAGTACACAAGGGCATGAACGATGTCTAGCACAAAGCAACACAGGAGGATAAGTTAGGACGCAACACATGTAGTTTTATTTCGAGCAGGTAACAGTTGATATCTATATTTCTTACTGTGCTTATAAAAAGGAAGGCACATTTTTTTCATATTATTTCCTGCTCATTCAGTGTGATGTGTCCCAAGAGATGTCGCTATGTACTTTTTAATACAGACGTCATCGCCCTGGTTTCACTCATTACCTTCGCATGTAACCTCAAAAAATGTGTGTCATAAAACCAAATCAGCATTAAACACTAAGGTCAACATAAGCCATTATACATGCGAAATATGTTTGCACGCCGTACACATCTTTGAATTGTAATAGCTATATTTCTCTCTTCTTATATTATCTTCGTCTACTTCATAGACATTCTTGCCTAGTTCGAGTTTCATTGAATAACCTTTCATTGATTTTTGAATTTGTCATCTACACCTGTTTCTCCTGTTCTTACTATTATTTTTTCGGTGTGGTAGGATTCTTGTCACATTTCTATAATCGACCTTTTGTCTACAGGCTCGTCAAGAGTTTGGTATATTTGCCTAAATTTATTTGCCGGACATTTTAAATGTTTCGTTTTCATCAGTAAGCGTTTGATTCACCGGAACAGCTAGAAATGCCTCAAATACAGTTCCCCTAGTCGAACTGCTTGTTCCACAGGCATTTCCTGCTTCGAACCATGCGCTTGTGTAATGAAGACTACACTCCAAGGGTCTATTGACTCCAAGGGTCTGTTTTGAACAATTTTTCCGGCACAGAATACAGGATTTTTCTTCTGATATTCTCTTTATGGCGCTCTAAGTTCTGCAGAAATTTGTTCATTTTCCAACGCCCTCTTGTCCTTGGTGCAAGCTCTAGCTTAACACCAAGGCGCATAGTTGCTGCTATTATAGCCGGCAGTTTATACGATTCCTTCCCTAGTTATGTTTTTTGCGACAATACGCCCGCCTTTTGTGTTCTTGTGGGCAATTCCTAACTTGTTGCTAATAAATCAAATCATTGCTGTTAAAACTGCTATTGCATGGCACTGCTACATATTTTTTCTTTATAGTCATAATAGTGTTACCCTTAGTTGGTAGTAGCATACATATGGATATTTCAAATATTACGGGAATTGTTGACTCATTCTAAATAGTGTTCAACCCTGATTGATTTTCTTAGGAGGCACGCAGCCCGTACGATTTTTTTCACGTCTCCCAATGGGAAGTAGGTGCGCGAAAGTAAATGAAGTTTATGTGTATTTACCAATACAGTGCAGCCGTTTTCCACCTCAACGCGGTGCGATATGACGGGTGTGGAGCACGAATTGTGCGTTATGAAATACTTCAGTGTAGAAGGCAAGTTGCCATGCTTAATTCTCTTTTTCTTTTGCAGTGGCGGACATAATGACAAGGACCACAGAAGTTTATGGTATGTTCAGGCAAAATTTCTGCACTCATTTTACGATACAGCGAAAAGCTGCTTTGTGTGTACCAAGTCGGTCGGAAATCTACAGCTCAGAATGGACTCATCATTTGGGCAAATGTGCACTACACTGCAAGGATCATTTAGATAGTTGACCTCGTCTGTGCTGATGATTCCAATACGCAAGGCAACCAAAAGAAAAACCCTGTCGCAAGGCAGCCCAAAAAACGGACAAGGGACAATTCCTACTACCCAAGTTATTGTTTCTCCTGTACTTCTCCTACCAGCCATGAACGCATAACAACTGGTCCAGTGATGGGAGGTTTAGAACACATTTATTTTAGCAGTGGGAGAAGCAGTGAGAGCGGCAGGTACAAAGTTGCAGTAAGGTGAAGTCTGGAGAACTCCGAAGTTGTTCTGCAAGTTCTATGGTTGTTATTTTTATGTGACACTTTCATGTCGTAGCTGTCACTTCTATGCATGTCTATTTTTTTATTATTGTTGGCTAATCGGTTGAACGGAAATATTTCTCGAGTGTATAGAGAAGGAGTAGCATTCCACAATGACCCTAACAATATGATTGATCCTTACGAACATGCCCACGTGGGATGGGAAGGAACTAGTTTCCAGTGAAATACCGCTACTTTGACGCTAATGCTTGAGACGTTGGCCTATACTGAAGATGCACAGAGTGCGTTACTTACAAAAGGGCCATCAACCAATCCAAATAAACCAAGCCACTTGTAAGATGGTCCCTGACAATAAATAGCCGTAAATTATGAAAGCGCGATGCAAAAAATTCGGCTTGGGTATCGGCGCGGGCGCCCGCGGCAAAAGTAGTCAATTCTATGTACGCTCTTTCGTGACTGGCCAGCCACCCAAGCCCGCCAACATGGCACGGGTGCTTCAAGAAACTAAACTGAATTCATGAGTGAAATACGTAGCAAAATTTTAAAGTATTACGTGGCAAAAGCCTACACGCGTGATACCTATGAGTGTGACTGTAATGTAAAAGGAATGATTCCCTAACGCGTAAACGCGAATTATTGCAGCCTTTTAGAACATGACGCTAATTTTAACGAATATTTCATGAGACAGCGATGCAAACGGGGCACAACGGCGCTATAGCACTGGGCTCTAAAAGGCGAAGCCTAATATCTTCAAACTTTTCATCCACGAGAGACTTCTATACTTGTTTGCGACAACTGCATAAAAGAGTTGCTCTGCTTTCTACGCGTC
Organism: Hyalomma asiaticum; assembly: GCA_013339685.2. Lineage (NCBI taxonomy): Eukaryota > Metazoa > Arthropoda > Arachnida > Ixodida > Ixodidae > Hyalomma > Hyalomma asiaticum. Next base: position 55,055,261 of record CM023490.1, on the reverse strand, counting down.
ACGCAGAAGTGTATTAAGTACAAATGGGCGTCGAACACTGCGACTTTAGTTGGCATGTACTCATGAAATTACTGCAACGACGCGTACATCGTGATGTGTTGATCTGTTTGAAATGATCCCCTTTTACAGGTGACCACGTAAATGAATTCTGATGCGTGGAATACATTAGCTTATACCTACAATACGCTCGTGAGAAAGACACCTATTATTAGGTGAACGCTCGCATCCGCGCGAAGAAATTTGGACTATGCAAAGGCCCGACGAGGTAGGAAAATGTCAGGACAACATTAGGCCACATTATATTTTCAGAATCGGTAATGATTTCATTAAAGAAGCTAGACGGCGCGCCAAGCGGGCAGCCGAGCCTAGAATGTGTCACCCGCTACGTTACTTACAGAAAGACCAGACCTCACTTGTCGCTTTCTTTGAACACCCTGCAGAGCTGGCATGGAGCATTTTACACTACAGGCCTTGGTGGTCGCCTATGAGCGTTCAGAATGGAAGTTCTTTCCGCAAAGGAGCGTTAGGACTAAAGACGAATGTCTCCAGCTGCATGCCATCCGATAACAGGGTTTCATCTCAGACCACAGCGTGGAGCATGCTGTTCCAGAACAATAGCCTAGCATTGACGTCCTACCCAAAATAGAGCACAGTGGCCCCCTAACACAGAAGGCAAACGCGAATTATGCCCATGTCATAAGTAGTATGCAGTTATACATCAATTAGGCAACTGCCATACCTAATTCTTCATAGCATCTTTTCGTGCTCAGGCTCTACTTCTCCATGTCTCTCATGGCCACTCATCGTATCCCAAAGGACTTGAGCCAACGTAGAGCTGCACTTGTAGGGTGCCACTTGAGGCGTCGTGGTTCACTGCACACAGGTGCCGCACCTCGACATGTTCGCAACTACGACATCTCGCGACAACGATACCACGTCACAAGAGCACGGTGCAACGGCTGCTGCCCCAGCTCTTAGTCGCTCTGTCTAGCCATTTCAGGCTTCTGTACGTGAGGTTATGTGTAAGCGTTAGAATCGCTCCAGCGATCCACATTATAGAGTTAGAAAGCTTGTGATAACTAGGTTTAGGATATAATGCATGTGATAACTGTGTCTCTTGTGATACCGACATTCCGGGGAACTGAACCTCAGTGAACCTTTCATTTTGCACTTGTAGTCACATTGAGCAGAAGGACCCCTTCTCTTGGCTTGCCCGAAAAATAGGTATAGATTTTATAGCAGCACGCTTTCGGTGTGCGACCACTAGTTCAAGCATGCTTTCCTTAACTGCGTAGTGCGTGCAGTACTTGTAAAGCGTGACACTAGAGCTTTAAATGCAGAAACACGCGTTAACTCCTTCAAGCCTTAATTATTAAATGCGAAACAGATCTTGCGGGCGATCGTGAATCACTTTGGCGGTATCTGTCTATCTATCTATCTATCTATCTATCTATACCCACACACACACACACACACACACACACACACACACGCATATATATAATATATATATATATATATATATATATATTTCGGGGAACAAGTTCTGTGGGCCCGGTTCAAAATAGATGCAGAAAAGAACTGTGCACTTAAGGAAATGGCGCGTTTATTATTGGTCAAAGTTTCCGCCGTGGCACGGCCGAAACGTTGACCTGTAATAAGCATGCAATTTTCGTAAGTGCGCGATTCGGTTCTGCATCTATCTACGCACGCACACACACACACACACACACACACACACACACACACACACACACATATATATATATATATATATATATATATATATATATAATGTGCGAATGAAAGTCGATAGACCGGTGTAATATGTGTTTGAGGAAGAGGCTAACAAACGTTCGAAACACAAATTTTTATTAACGTTTCGGCTGGTGGGCCTGCCTTCGTCAGAATGATAGCCTTGAAAAGCCTCGAGTAGTTCCGCTAATCTAGCTTCGCTGGAGAGGGATCTCGCATTGAACATTGCAATGTGTAGTTTCCATTGGCGGCCTGTCCAGGTCCAGTGATTTTTACCGCCCTCTGCTGCTTCACAAAGCTAACCGCCGCCGTGGACAGAAGTGCAGCTGCTCTTCAGTGAGGGCGAGGGTTTAATTGTAGACATCTTGTTGTTGTTTTGTGGGGTTTTACGTCCCAAAACCAGTTCTGATTATGAGAGACGCCGTAGTGGAGGGCTCCGGAGATTTCGACCACCTGGGGTTCTTTAACGTGCACTGACATCGCACAGCACACGGGCCTCAACATTTCGCCTCCATCGAAATGCAGCCGCCGCGGCCGGGATTCGATCCCGCGACCCTCGGATCAGCAGCCGAGTACCTTAGCCACTAGACCACCGTGGCGGGGCATTGTAGACATCTTGTGGGAGGTGGTGGCCAGGTACTTCACCAGGGAGGCCAATTCCTGTTCTGGTGTAGGAGTGAGTCGTAAACGGCAGTCGAATGACTGAAAGCCTTTCAGGTGCTTAACCGTCACCGGCCCCTCTACCGATGTCATCCCGAGCAGTATAGCAACGGGTTAAAGGAAAAGCATTTGAGAAAACAAGGTTGGGTGGGGGGGGGGGGAGTCGGGGCGTCGAAACTGCGACACATCGCGATCCCGGTTGCAGCGGCTGCCGTGTCGTTAAGCACAGATTCTTTTAAAGGCTTTCATGCGCGTGAAGTTGTTACTACTTGGTACAGTATACGGTCTCTAAATGTGCGGGATTATCTAGTTTTTCTGATCGCGACACCCAGGACGACGTGCTTTTTTGAAATTGCTTCTGAAAGAAAGATCGACGCGCGTGGAAAATCCTGTTAAAGCGGATATGTTTGTGCGATTTGAGTGACAGCCCGTTGCCCGAAAGTTGTGCTGTAGAAGATACAGGTCAAAGAAATTCATTTGAGAACCTTCCACGAGGTCTCGGACAGACATTTTTTTGCAACGCACTTGAATGTGAAAGCTGCCAGTACGCGCGTGCTTTGATCACGAGGGGCGGGGTTGTAAGAAAGCAAATCTCTGCTTGTAACAAATCGCGCTTGCATGATGGTAAATGAATAATGCAATCTACAATTTTTATGTAGCAATGGACGTGCGAAAGCAAATGGAAAAAAATGTTCTTGATCCCACTGTCATAGGAATCGGTAAAACACGAAAGCAAAACCTGTCTCCGCACAAAAGCGGCAATCTGATGAATCGAGGGGCGGCAGATGCGTTGGGTACTCTGACCATTTGAACCCCTTCCATGTACACGTCAGGGGCACCTCGACACTCTACAGGGATCCTCGACAGTTGCACACAAGCGAGAGCTCTCGAATGACTCACACTTCTCGGGAGAGACTGAACTGAACCCGCCAGCACCCTATGGAAACTTGCCCAAAACCAGGGGTGTCCGCAAACGGTGAAACTTTCCAAGCAGAGCCGAGCTGTTTGTCAGCGGATCCAAACACCGCTCAAGCACGAAAAGGATCGGTTAGAGGCTATCCTCAGGAAAGCTTACAAATGCACTCTCGGACTACCGGTCAGCAACTCGAAGAAGAAATTTCTTAAATTGGGCATCAACAACACAGTGTAAGAACACATCGAGGCCCATCTTCTCCCGCAAAAATGAGACTCATGCAGACCCCGACGGGCAGGAACACGCTGAAGATACTGGGCAAGACGGATGTCTGCTGATAAATCAACAGCACGCAGTATATACCGAAGGAAATTCAAGAGATGATCGAGATCAGCCCGATACCGGAAAACATGCATCCATAACTACACAAGGCCAGAAGAAAGGCAAGGTCCCAGGCTCGTGAGAGATATTTCGCCGGAAGAAAAGATGTATCATACGTCGACGCGGCGATAATAAGAACACTCCCGAGCAGTAACCAGCGTTGCTGATCACCAGCTTAGGGAAGTGAATTGCGCGTCCATCAAAGGCAACAACATCCTCGAGGCTGAGGAAGCGGCGATCGCGCTCGCCATCATCCATCAGGGTGAGGAGGCCACCGTAGAAATTGTTACGGACTCGCAAGAAGCATGCAGAAGGTACAGCAGCGGACGCATATCCACTGTGGTCATCCGCATCCTCAAAGCGAGGAAAATCACCTCGAGATGCTTCATTACGGGGACACCAGGTCATGAAACTGTGAGAGGGAGCCTGCGTGCCGGCGCCAACGCCCGAGCATACGCCAACCGCGGGGCGCACCATGACGGGGAACTGAACATAGTCACAGGACGTTATGGAGCCATTTTAGAACATCAAAGAGCCTTAAGGATGACCCATCCTCCTCCCCATGAAGAGAGCAGTTAGTTGCCTGGAGACAACTGCAAACTAATACATAGCACAATTTGAGCCTATTGAGTAAAATCTATCCCACAACATATGAAGACAAATGTCCGCCATGCAGGGAACACCCAGCTATGTACCACGTTACATGGGCCTGCCAAAGATCTAAGGTAGTGCCAGTAAACAAAGCACCAACACCGGAGCAGTGGGAGGCTGCGCTATCCTACTCCAAGCCTGAAGACCAGCTCAAGCTGATTGACAGAGCTCGCAAGATGGCAAAGGCTACAGGGACCCTGGACTGAGGGCTCCTCCTTCGCCTGGGAGCTTACCTTCCGGAAATAAAATTTTAGGGACGAAGCACCTTAGGGTCTAGCCTTGTCCGTCCACGTTGTACGTCCGTCACGGCACAGCACAGCAGTGTGGGCCGATCCTGGAGGCTGTGCACCCAGACGGTGTACGTGTAGGGTTGTCATGTCAGAAGCAATTCTAACGAGTTTCTGCTAATTCGCCCGGGCTGCCGGCGTATAACGCGTCGTCGTGGTCACGGTAAAGCAAGCCCATCCGCAGCTACTGACGTTTCCTGTGGGAAGCACCGCAGCACCTTAGGACCTAGCTTTGTCGTCGACTCTCGCTGTCATGGTATATACAAAACCTTTCCTATAGTCGAAACATCTGTGTAAGTGGATCCAGAACTCAAGACGATATACGAATTATAGCAAGATGATTAAAATGGAACAGCATTGAAGAGGAACCAAACAAATACATTTGTATATATATATATATATATATATATATATGTGTGTGTGTGTACTCACATTTTATGGCACTCATTTCATGTTGACAGTGGCAATGCGTACGGTGGCATACTGGTATGACACCTTCTCTCTCGGCGGATCGTTTTGTGAACGCACACTTCTCTGTGAGAAAGGCGCATCATTTGTTATTCGACGGCTGTCCTTGCCTTCCTGGAGTAGAGCGTGTCACAACGGAAGTGGCTATCATGACGTCAAACAAGACTATGTAGCGGCAGTGGCTCAGGCAACGCTCCAGCAGGACGCCACAGCCAGAGCCTGCGCGGCGATAGAGGTGTCGGAACGTTAACTGCCGGCGCCCGTATTAAGGCGATAATCTGCGGCTTCACTGCATCGTTCCTACCTGGCAGTGCCACTGCTGAGAACGAAGAGTGCAATGAAAGGGAGGCAATGTTAACTTACGAGAAATTTTCTTGTTAAATCGTTTGCTTGAAACGGACACCAATTAGATGCAAATTGTAAAGCGGTCTAGTATACATATAAGGTCCGTCGTCCCTCGCCCCCCCGCACCTCAAAAATATCGGTCGCGTGGTAGGTTGCGCTTCCAGCTGCTACCGCCACATCCTGGCTGGTTGTGGGTTCGAATCCCAGTGGGTAGTACCTTTGCAGTCTGAAATGCGTATTTACTTTTTCCGACACATACTTCCGTTACAGAAGTACGTCACAGATTTCTTGATGGACCCCGGCATAAAACACTTTCGTGCTAAAATAGGCGTCAAGGAGGTAGCAGCTACAGAGACCCATATACATACAGCGACGCTGTTATTTCGCTGCAATATGCGCTAGTTTACTTTAGCGGCGCTGCATATGTTAACGTTAGCAGACGATCTACTGAGGGAATCAGCGTATGTAGTAGCTACTTCTTGCGGAAGGATGAAAACAGTTGTCACTGCCGCCAAGTCCCCGCCGCATTTTCTTTAAGAAAGCCGGGAGGGTCCCTTAGCATTCAAGGTATTCACCTGGCTCTAGTTGAAACGAGAAACATGGCGCTCGACCAACGTCACCTCTCTTCCCAGCTTTTCTCTTTCTCTGAAAGTGCCCCCCTCTGCAGCTGGATTTTGAGGTAAAGCAATACTGAGAAGGGACTTAACAGCAAGAACAAGACTGTCATGTTGCATTACGTGCTAGTGGACTTTATATCGGTTTTCCAAGTGCTTTTAAATTACTTTGATATAATTGTACCATCGTGAAGCAGCTCGTGAGGGACATGGAGTATTATATCGATGGTAGCTATAAGGCGCGGCTGTATATTGGCGCTGATGTCCTGGCTGTACCTGTAAATCTTGGGAGCGTAAAACGACGGCGAAGCTTGGCTGTCAAGATATAGAGCTGCGTCTAACAAAAATTGACATTCGAACAACAAACATAAATATGGGTGAAAAATAGTGCGCACAATTGTTGGCACAATGCGCACAAATAGGCCGTACTATAGGACGAAATATATGGAGCGCTATCTTGGCACAATGCTGTGCCAATGCCGTGCCAAGATCAAAGTCGTCCGATCTTGGCACATCACTGGTATGTGCAGTTCCTGAAGTTTCTGGTTACATAGATATCCAATAACATTGATTCATGTTGCAGCTTATGAAACTTGCAAACGGAGTCACATTTTTAGCGCACTAATAAAGTGATGTTATTAGAAGTAAACGTGCCCCAATTTCTCTGAGAAGCACGGTATACGCACACTCGTTCGAAACATCGTCCACGCTGAACTCACCATCTAATTATGCGTACTTAATGTCGCGAGCAATCGCTTTCATCCGTGAAAAACTATGCGATAGCTAAACTGGGTACCACGACATGCTCTATCGACCGCGTGTGTGCGATATGTCAGTTTTCTAAAGGTCTGTTAAAAAGCATATGTCTTAACTTCGTCGGTACTTTTTTCGATAGGGAAGCAACTGTTGTTGCTTCGCGTGAAAAGAGAATGAGGGCTAACGACGATATTAAGCGTGTTTACCACAGTTAGAAACGCATGCAACGCTGGTATCCAAGATGAGACCAGCTGCGTAAGTATATGTATGTCATTTCGTTGTTCAAATAACCAGGGTAATTTGTGAAAACAGTATTATGTTCCTTGCGGCGTACATAGATACACGCTACATGCACCGCAGCAGCTACAGTGGGAAAACATCGTGGAGCGACTACAAAGAAGCAGCGGTAAGCAGGCGATACAGGCTGACATACAAGATGTTTGGTTTACCGGCTTCTGCAGAAGATAGCGGATGACGCTTACGGGGATGTCCACAGATGGCGCTCTACATTTTAAAATACCCCCTCGCTGGGCCTGAAAGGGTTAAGCTCTGCTGTATATCGCTACATCAAGCCTCTAATGGGCATAACCACAGGACAGTTGAAAAGATATGTTTATCTGCCTGTCTTGTTAAGATCGTTCTATGGTGTGGATTGAGCACACATGATTAAACTATTATACATTCATACAGCAGTGATTACGCTGGATGTCTCGGATACAGAATCCAACGTGATTATGATGTCCGAACTTCTGCTTTGTCAAAATTTTTCGGTGACGACCCTTAGTTTCCTTCACGCGTGAGAGTACCTATAAGATCGCATACCTCAGTAATACTTAAAAGAAGCCCTTTAAAAGCGAAAGATCTTGGCATCATTGATATGTGAGAAATATTAACACTATGTAATGTCAGAATATCGAGAAGACATATTATAAACAGCTTTTGTTATCTTCGTACAGAAGTGGGGCTAATGTACAGCTTTCCTTATCAAAGGCATACTTCCGTAAATGTATAAACACAGCTACCGCATCAAGTTTGCTTCTATTAGCGGCTCAATGTTTGAGACCGCTTAGCGAAGTAAACCAGCCACCTGTAACTAAGCAACATTTTCCGTCAATTCTGTACTTACAGCACAGCCAAAGGCTTCGACATGCACTGTGATGAGCTTAGAAACAGCAGCTGGCAGGGTAAGTTACCCCTTCGTCTCCGCCACGATACAATATAAATCCCAATTCGACAAGGTATGTCATTGACCCAGATGAAACATGAGCTTTCTATCATGTCTGACCGTTCCTATTTCAATCAGGACGCTGCTTCCGCTACGTCACCGAAGACCAGATGACAACATATTTATTATCATCATCACCATGATGAATAGGCATGGCATAACAGTATTAGTGGAAGTGCGTGAGTCAGCCGTCGATTAGCTTAAACAGAGAATAGACAAAATGCCGTAACTGCTGTCTCTCATGTAGACTGGCACGTGTAGCCGTTTTACATGTGGCGCTACTATTCCTGAACATGCGCAGATAAGATGTGTGTCTTCTTTCTTTTTCGGCTCTCTACTCTGTTTCACTTGATAGTCGGCGTTCATGGTGTCCAGATAGCCCCGTTGTGCCCGTATCCAGTGCCCATATCTCTCACTATGTATCTTTTACTTCTTCTTGATGTTCCTCTCTCCGTCCTTCATCTATTTATTTTCATCCGGTCACGTGCCTTTGTGACGTCTCATTGCGTGATATAGCATGATGTCGTGGCAAAACGATATATGCTGGTAGATCAGCGTCGCTTGGTTGCCAGGTGAAGTTATTGCATGGCCAAATTTCCTGAAAAAGGCGCAGATATTTTGTCATAAGACAAACTCTGGCTAACTTAAGTAGCTCCGCTGATAGAGCACGAACTGTCAAACAGGACTGGTTTCTCACGACACCACCCGTAGGGTGATATTTGAATGACCTGCTGGGCAGTTCAAACTTTGTGATCATCCGTGTCTTTTTTTCTGTGTCCAATTAGTACAACCTATCTTTAATAGCAGAAATGTAAGGCTCGTGTTCTCCACGATGTGCGTACTATGTAAGAGACGCCTATCAGACCCGCATTCTATAAGGCAAGGCCGCCTGTATATCCTCGCTGCCATGCTGCGGAATACAGCGCTGTAGAGCAGTGATCATCCCCTCTCAAAGAACGAGAATGAACAATGTGGGATACCTAGAACCCTTCGGCTAGTCTAGAAACAACTGCCCGGCATACTAAGAGTGAATTGCCCTGTACTTGCGAGGAACGGAAGTCGCCGATGCAGATATGAGAACTGTTCGCACAACCAAGAAGTCACAATGCCTCGTGCAGCGCGGTAGCTGTGTGCGCAGCCCACTTGACACCTAAGAGCGGCAGGCAACAGAGTCGGTGCAGTGGGCCGTGGACTGCCCCGGGGCGTGTGCGCGGGCTGTGTGCGCCAGAAGTGGTTTGTGAAAGGTGTCCGTCGTCGGTGTATGCCCGGCACGGCGAGGGCGAGGGAGAGTGCTGGTGCCTGCGAAAATGGTCTACTAAACGTTCCTTTGGCGAGTTTACTGGCGGCTTCAGCATTCTAGCTGGCGGCATGACGGCCCGGTCCCCAACAAGGTCCGCATTTTTCTGAACCTTTGCGGCCCCAAGAGAATACTCTCTCCTGAAGCCACTGAGCTGCCATAGAAGATGGTGTTTAACGCAATAAAGAGCTTGTTGAAAGGTCACTGGTGCCACAGACATCCATCTTTGCAGAACTTGGGAAATTCTTCAACGGGTCGCAAAAACCTAGTGCCGCTACAAACAATTTTCGAACCGGAGAGCGGAAATCCACCAATAGCAGCTGCTCTCCCGGAGGTCTCATTCGTCGCTTTTCGGCTTACCGTTATGCGCTGCTCTTCAAGAGGTCGAGGAATTATTCCGAGGCATACATTTGAAGTTTGCCTGTGAATAAAGAGCAACAACAGTCCGCATAATGTAGTAAACAATTCTACACACTGAATATAAATTGTAGGCAGTCGGAAGTGCTGACGTTACGCTTCGCACACGTAAGGATACGGGATTCAGCGAAGTTTTAGTGTGGACTTCAATCAGTAGCCCGTCGTGTCTGTCGGAAAAGCAATGAAAACGCCTTCACAGAGAAATGCAAAACTGACAATGCACCGGGGCTACTTACTGTGTGGCATGCCAGTCGTGGTCCATTAACGGCATATAGTCCTCTCAAACCCCTCTTTGCCCGGAAAGACGTTCGGATTGTTGGCAAAGTGGGAACGAACCCATATATTTCGCTTTCCTTTTGCAAATGCCTGTTAAAAAATGTCGGCTTCAAATGCATTCGGCGGTCCTCTGCCAACCGATGACCAACTTGAGGTCACAGTGTGAAGCTTGCAGTGTGTGAACAAGAAGAGAGCGCATCACAAAAGGAACCCACCGCTGGTTTTAATGGGTGAAAATGGAGCAGTAGAGTGAGTGACCTTCTAACTTGAACAAATTCGTCTGGGTATACTGCGCCGAAACGAACACGGATGACAAAAAGAGACAAACGCAAACAATAAATTGAAGGTATCAGAGTGAAAAGTGCATGGTAAGGAACTTACTGGCGCAAACAAAAAAAAACCCGTCTTACGCAAGAAAACGACGTGCGAAAAAGGAACACTCACAAGCCCGTGCCATGCGCCCCATGGTCCAGGAGCTCTAACGCTTTACCCAAGAGAAAGAATAGAGGGTTTGCTGACGGTTTCCTCTTATTCTCACGCCATTTTTTTCCAGATTCGGTGATCGAAGGAGTGCGTCTGTCTTAACACCTATAAAATACATATTTGTTTAAACTCCGCATGACAGCCACATCTACTAACATGTTGCGCCAAGAAAACCATCGTTTTCGTTGCGCGAATTGCGCGCGTGTTCATCGACACGCTCAAAAATGTACGCAATGGAAACGGAAAAGAACATTTCTTTCCCCACTGATTTACTTATTAACGCGACAGCATTGAAGAGGTCGTTTCGCAGAAATTCCGGTGTCGGCGTCGTTGCTTACAAGCAGAAAAACACCCCTGTCCGTGAGCGAAAATTCCGAGGTGGATGTAAAGGAAAAAAAAAAACCTTCGACCTGAGTGGGCATCGAACATGCCACTCCTCGCTCTGCAGCGCGATGCGCTAGGCGCTTGCCCACGCCGAAACCATTGTTATGACCTCTTACGGCGAGCCTTTTGTATACACTATTTCCCGTTGGTGATACGCACGTCGTGCAGATGTGTCTTGGAGCTGCGCCTCGGAGGTGCTTCAGCGTGGAACAGACTTGACAGTGTGAGAGGGTGCAAAGGGCCCACGGCGCCTAGGATACTTCGACATGCGCTACTCTGCACATGGAGTGACGACCCCCCGCCATATTGAATCAGGCAAGCCCAGTGACTCAGCTGCGATGGCGTTCATGAACACGCTGAGGCGTGCATCTGGGTCTCGAACAAAGCACGGGCACCAAAGAGGTACGCACTGCATCTATAACAAAGAATGAGCACGAAAAAGACGCGCAACCGCTCGCTGTGATTCAAAATGGCGTTGCAGCGGCCAATGGTTCTGACCACCCTATACAGGGTAGCACGTATACAGGCACCCTAATGACACCTAGGTGGAAGAATTTACAGGGACAGTCCACGGCGCCGTGTTTCGCCGCGCCGCATGCATGGAACACGCAGTAGGACGCTCGCACTTTGGCTTGAGGGCGTGGTCGCCTGTGTTTGAGCCTGTGCTCGCGAGCGTGTAGACGTTCATTGACGTCGTGTTGACACGTTTGTGATGGATTCACGCTGTGTACAGGCGCCAGGCGAACTGCCGTGACTTCTTTATCGACGAGTTTTGATAGCACATCTCCACTTTGTGGCTTGCTCATTACAGTGCAGTAATTCACCATCTCAACTCTACGCGTAAACACATACAATAACAACTGTGGTGTCAAGACACTTATGTGGCTAGGCAACTCAAGAGCATGGTGCAAATAACATCGAAATGACAATGGGGCCACGCATGGCTATCGCGTTGAACTCTTAAGGCGAAGCTTAAGGGTTCCACAAGCTTTTCTTCCATCCAGCCTTCAAGCAAAGCTATCTCCTGTCATCCGGCCCCTATGGCCGAATCTCTGTGTTTCATCGTCTGCTCTTATGCAGTTGTCTTGGGAGGTACAGAAACGGATGCTTTCAAAAACTGGTTCTTTCTCACACCCTAAGCGGTAACTATAGTCAGAACCATAAGACTCCCCCCCCCCCCCCCTTGCTCCGTGCCTGGATGGCGTCTGTAACTGGTGATCATACTTTCTGGAAAATTCCACAACACTCTTGTAGCTTAACAGCCCGACGTACTCGTGTTCTACACGTATAATTTTATGATGAATCATTGGTTAGTATCTATCATATTAGTCTGCTTAGAACGGGTGCGCCGGTGCGAGTCCCCTTCGCTGAGGCTGCATTGAAATGGGGCCAAAACACCTAGGCGCCCGTGTACTCAGCGTTAGATCTACCTCAACTAATATGTGTACTGTGTGTACCTCAGTTTCCTCAAAGTGCGTTTTTATGATTTGCATTGCCACCTGTGGTTACCCGCATATGTATTAATGTGACTCTTTGATGGAAGATAGCCTGCTTCAGCCTGTGTATTTTTTAGTCGTCTTTCTTTGCTTCGGCACACTGTAGTGTACAAGTCGCCTAATCCTCCACTGAGAAATTCGAGCTGCCTCAGTAGTGTAGAATGGGGGCGGGGTGCGAAAAACCGCTCAGGCAAGAGACGATGCCATTGGGTCACCACGCTGATGAGTAGGAACCACTGGACACCGTTTTATGGTGTGACTGAGAGCATCTTTGTTTTGGACAATGCGTCTTCATCGTGATAAATCTTGCATTGCAATGCAATATGCTGCGCTAGTGGCGGAAATCGAGGCAGACCTTCGGCATCGTGGAGCTTCCTTCTAGTCTTGTACGTAATATCGAAGTCGAAGGATCAAGCGGCGAAGACACCAAGACAACTTTTCCATTGTAGACAGGCAATATGGAAGGTGGCGCTTGTTCGCAAAAGTGAACACTGAATTGTGGAGGTATGGACGAAAGACTACTATTGACGAGTGAGCAGCCGAATATTTTTATCGGTTATAGAGCGCATCTTCTCTACGGAAGTAGGAAAGCTACCGGCATAGAAAGTCTTCTCGTTAATTCCTCGGTCTCGATACATGAGTGCAGTGACAAAACCTCTAGTAGCAGGGTGTCTTATCGCTCAAATGAGAGGTAATTGGTGGCGATGTTTGTGCGCTCTTGAGTTCTTCGAACGGGTTTTCAATTCGACCGTTCTCTTCCAGCGAAATGCTGCTAGCATGGGGTTTGTTGAGGGGCGAGGCAGAGCCGGCAAAGTTCTGACTCCAACGTCGGAAGTAAGATTCAAGCAGCACCACACCTGCCAATGCGCTGTGTGGTCCATGGGTCAGACCCCACCTACTTGCTAGGAGGCAATAATTCCTATTCTGAAGCAGGACAGGGATCCATCGTCTCTGCCCAGTTACAACTTACCACCACCCCCATAGCACTAACAATCTGCTTCAACAAGCTCTCCGAAAAAATAATAAACCGCCAGCTTCTATACTTTTAAACTCAAACAAGTTCTTTGACAGTTAACAATGAGTGTTTAGAGAGGGTCGATCGATTATTTACTATTAAGCAGGGCTAAAATTTGAGAGGCTCTTGCCCAGAAACAGCTCCTCTCTGTATTTTTTGACATGGAAAAGGGGTACCGACACTACGTGGACGTGGCGGTTTCGAATACCTAGGGAACTCCCACATCTTGGTATCCGCGAAAATATGTAAAATGTTTTAGTAAGTTATTTCCCAATAGACCGTTCCGTGTTCGTTAGGGCAATGTATAATCAAAATAATTTGCCCGGCAGACAAAAGTGCCTGGAGGTGGTGCGCTTGGTATCGCTATTTGTACCGTAAAAATGAGTCTGTGATCTGTGCTCTGTGTCTGTGTATTCCATGGAATGTATTTTACTCAGTATACATCGATGATGTACACATAGTTTTTTCCACCTGCTATCAAGCAGTCTGCGAGCGTCAGGTTCAGCTTAGCCTGAACAAGGTGTTTAAAAGGGCCGATTGAAAAAAAAATTGTCTCAGCCCTCAAAAGAGAACGTAACCTTTTTGCTAGAAAAAGGTCTCCATCCTGACCTTCACATTGCGTTGCTCGGTGTGTGCCTGCCCGTGAGAACTAAGCTCAAAATCAAGGCATATTCGTTAACGCGAAGTTAACATTTCTGTCACATCTGAAATATTTGAAGAACAAGCGCATGAAAACAATGAATACCTCGAAAGAATTACCACGTACCACCATGGGTAGTGACACAAGTTCTTTTTTAAATCTGTATAAGCAAGACCCTAACACAATTACGTTGAAATTTTCGCTCTCTGTTCCGAAAGTAGATCCCATTGCATCCACCCATGTTTACAGGCAGGGATGGTATTTCTAAACAATAATCATTATTCGCTTGTTTTCAAAGAGGCCGATAGTTCTTCTGTTAATACCCCGAACACCCGTAGCACAGCCGTAGCACAGTTGCGCCAAAGGCCGTTGCTGCGGGTGTAATTTGAATGAAAAGCACTTTTCTCCCGGTATTTGGGTGTAGAGGCCTTGGGTAGGCACTCGCGCTACTTGTATAGTCATAGCCTCGTACACCACCCCACGTGTTACCTTCATAATATTATATCACATAACTGTTTCACCTTCGTTAGAGCGAGTTGATTTAGGCAATCATAAAGCCGTATTACTTGCTACCATCAATTTTCTTTAGGCCTGTCTGCAGCCAAGTCAATGAAACTGCTTCGAAATTTCAATGCCATTTTCGTGCCCCATCATCGAACGTGCGCTCTTTTGCAAGCCTAGCCCACTGATTAACAGCCAATCATTATCATCATTTTATTACAAAACCACAACTATTTATTGGTGGTGGATAATTCGTATGCCACAGAGAATATCAAGAAGCGGTTCAAGCGGGAACGGGGTTCAGCATCGTGGCGATGCCTAGTCGATGTCACAGATACAGGCGGCGGCTCCTGCGGAAAACATAGCCATCAAAATTGGTTCCACGATTTAGCGAATTGCAGCTCATGCTTTAAATCTTAGTCTTGTGATATTCATCAAGAAAAATACAGCTGTTGTTTCTTGCCTAATTTCCAGCATATTTTCAGGGTAACAATTCCAGTATTGCTGGAAAATCACAAAATTAATCAATGTTATTCATCGAGCGACACCCCTTAAGCTGCGAGAACACATACAACTTGACGCATATCTATGACGGCGTGTAGAACATTACGAATAATATCTTCCTTTAAAAGTGTTTTGCACCTATAAAGACACGCGTATTGCCTAGATCATAGTTATTTTTATCGGGCGTTTCTAGAACAGCATCTTCTTTGTCTCGGAATAATCATTTATTGCTTGATATCGTCTCGGAACTGCGCCTTCTTTTAAATGTCACTGAATTAGGCTTTACTGAAACCATTCTTGTTCATTTGTTAGAAAAATATTGGCTGCAAATCCTGTCCAACCTCAGGTTCATCAGGCGGCTCAACAAGTGCTGCAACGACAGAATGCCTGGTAAGTTATTGCTTAACAAATAACACCTGCGCGTGCTATGCGTATTATGTTGCTATTTGTAGAACAACGTTTTCTGCGATTAAATGGTTACTTCCTCAAACCAGTAATATTGCGTGATCACATTTCATAATCATGCGGCTGCACTTCATCGTCGTCCTCTTGAATTTAAAACAATGTGCTCGGACATTTTATAGTCGACCATACCGCTTAGAGTGTACCCCTCTGCCTATCCACGCATACGGCCCATGCGCATCATAGATATATCGTTTTGCAAGCCTGATGGTTCTTTGAAATCCTCTTCCGAAATTAAAATGCTTGCACTGGCAGCATTAAAAAACAATGCGGTTTGATCAAGGTGACGGTGATAAATTCTAAATTTGTTGCATCGTCGTAACGCGCACGTGGATTTTTTCAGATACGATAAACACTAAAACGATTTTTCTCGTGTAAGTATGTCACGGTTTCGCAATACCAAGTGCGCCACTCTTGCGGCGAGGAAGCGGTTTGTAAGCGAGGAAGCGAGGACTCACGCAAAAAAATACTATACGGCGATTCCGCCTTGAAGTTCCCGCACTCACTCGCTCTTATGTCATAGATTTTGATGGAGCATGTTAAGACCGGCCTAATTCATAAACCATTAAAATGATTTCCATTGCGTTGTTAGGTGGCCGAAGGATCAACCTAGCGAGTTTGATGGAATGCCTATATAGCGAAAATACGAATGATTATTTTGAAATCCGTGACGTCATAGTTGATGTAATGTGCTGAGATTTTGGCGTGAAGTTCGCAATGTCGAACTTCCCTTCTAATGTTTATCCCATGATAAACGACAGTTGAATAAACAATAGTTGAATTCATATACAACGAACTGTCAATATCAATTAATTTCTTATTCACTTTAATGTCCTAATAAAGAGAGGTGAAGGCGGAAGTTAGCTGAAATGCCCTGCATAAACATGGACTGAGCGATTGTCATTGTATGCATTTTATTGCAAAATTGACTTGCCCTTAAGGCATAGTTAATGGTGTGTATTGGAAGTGTCCTGTAAGTCCTGTGTTGTGGATGAACTGAAGCAGTTTTTTGTGAGATCTGTTGTGTGTGTCCATTTGTAAGCTTTTGTTACCTTATGGTTTGATTCTTCGCGCGCTGCGAAGTGAAGAGACTATTTCGGTGCGATATTTGGTATAAATATTAGACACCGCAGAAAACGCGCTCATGATTGATATTTGTGGTATTTAAAGTCCCAAAACCAGCTTTGATTATGAGAGACGCCGTAGTGGAGGTCTCCGGAAATTTCGACCACCCTGGAATTCTTAAACGTGCACTGATATCGCACCGCACACGGGCCTTAACAATTAGCTTCCATCAACATGCAGTTACCGCGGCCGGGCTTCGCTCCCGCGACCTTCCGATCAGCAGCGGAGTGCCATAACGACTAGACCACTGTGGCGGGTCAAAACGTGCTTTTATAGGCCAGAATGCGCGCCCCTGATTTGTAAATACGGTGATATAGATGTTTGCAATATTTCTCGCATCGACCATATTTCAGAGGTATTACAAAAGTCGCCGAACGAAGTGGGAACATCGGCAATGAGTCATGGATACCTCTGTGAATATGTGAACCGCACGTTATTGCACTGCTAGCGTGAATACATTAGAAATCTGGCTTATAGGTGCGCTGTAGATCCCATGTTCTTCTATCAGCAAAGTGAGTCGCTGAGAGCGCGGTGTATGTCGCTTGGTTTTTTCGTGTGCTTAGAGGACGAAACACAGAATTTACTTATTTGTTCAAGTCGACACGAGCGAATAAGGTATTACTGAGGATATATGCGACGACCGTGAAGCTAGAAGTTCTAGCTAGTTTCGCCTGCAGTCACGCTGGTCGTACTACATGAGACGTCCTTTTTTTTGAAAGATGAGCACGTGCTTTCCAGCTGTGTTTGAAAGCAGATGCGAATTCGTCGTGCTTCCAGTGCCATACTATTTCGCTCACATGCTTAGTGCAACGTCTACTGTACACCGTTCTCTGGCGATATTTAAAAACTGCGGCCAAGCCTCTTGGATGACAAAGTGCAGCATACCCCGCTTATCGTAGGGCTTGATGCAATCCGGGGAGGTCAACGAGAACATTGTCCTTGCAGAATTTTTAGCAGTGAGTTATGTTTTGGAAGCCGCTTCTTTGGTTAAGAGCCAGTTTTTAAACATAAACACGTTGGGTATGCACCACAAGCTGAAGAGGAAGAGCTGACACTGTTCCTTCTAATCATTTCAAATTAAAACGTAATTATTAAATAACTCTTGGCCATTCCCCCCTGGTGGTCAAGTGCCGTAGGTCAACAGGAGCATCAATATCGTCATCATCATCATTATCAGCTGGAAGACGGCACTGTCTCGGCAGCTTTGTTCTGTGTGGTCATCTCTCGATCCACGCCTTATGTAAATAAACACCAAACACTACTGTGGACATAACCGAATGGTGGAGGTGCTGCGAAGGACGAACAACAATGGAAGCGTTAGTGCTTGCATTTCGCCGGTTTATTTCCGCCTCCGTCCGCCAGGCTCCCATGAAGAAGTCACTCGTAGAACAGTGCCCGAAAACCACGCGTACCAGTGTCTCGCACCCCTACAAGGAGCATCCCACCTTCGTCGGGAAACCAAATGAAGATGTAGAGGAATGGCTCAACCGCTATAAGCGGGCAAGCCAGCACAAGAGATGGAATACTGCATTGCGGTTGTCAAATGCGGTTTTCAACCTATAAGGCGAGAAAATGACAACACCTAAGAACAGCAGGTAGCGTCTCGACAAGAGCTGGGCACAAGTCTCGACCTCCGGTCTCGCGCAGCGTTGGCGATACGGCTGCATTCGTCTTCCCTTGAGTTATTCCAGGCATTCTTATTCCAGGCATTCCAGGCATTCCTCTTCCCTACAGTCGTCCCCTGTTGGAAAAGGAGCCATCCTGACGACTCAAGGTGAACATAGTACAAGGGGGTCGTAACAAGGCTTCAAGCATTCGACGTGGACGGTTTCACGGTCGCGACAGCGTCGGTCTGTAGATGGTGTGACAGGCTCAACGATGTAGTTGACAGGCGATGTCTGGGCAACGACGCGACAGGGTCCATGGTACTTGGAGACAAGCTTGGACGAAAGGCAACTTGGGACAGCCGGAACCGGAAGCCACATAAGCGAGCCGGGAAGAAATTGAGAATACTGGTGGTCTACGTCACGTCGAGATTTTTGTTGCCATCGCTCGGCAGTTGTGAAGGAACGAGCGAGCTGACGACCTTCCTCGGTGGGGCGGGCAGCTTCAGAGATGGTTGTGCATTCAGATGAGTCTGGTTGGTAAGGAAGAACCGTGGCGAGTTTGGTCGACGCTTCGCGACCATACAAGAGGAAGAATGGCGAGAATCCCGTGGTCGCCTGCCGCGCGGTGTTGTATGCGTGCGTTATGAACGGTAAAATACGGTCCTAGTCGGTATGATCGGAGGCGACGTATTTGGAGATGATATCTATCTCCAAGAGTGCGGTTGAACTCCCATAAGAAGATGGAACTTCTTCAAAAGACATAGGAGTTGGGCTCGTTGTGAAGCAGTCAGTGTGTCGGCGATTGATTTAATTAGTGCGTCGGGCGGCGTAGGCTCTTGCGCGGGATGACACGTCACCCCGTCGACGTCGTGAGTTGCGATGGGACCAGTTGCCATTTCGATGATTGTAGAGGGGTCGACACGCTGGACTCAGCCAACGCGCTCTCCGCGAAGTAGAATCAGGGTACACGACAGCTGGTTTGAGTCGAGCAGTTTGCTGAAGGTGCCACGATCATCCAAAACGGCAAAAAGGAGCGGGGAACACTGGCGACGCACGAAGCACATTATTGCAGGACACGGTGGCAACGGCAGAAGAGTTTGGTGGTATTTCAACATCTTCCGCATCAAATAACTTGACGGCAGCATCGCAAGCGCCAAAGTACGGGGCGTCTCAGAACGCCTCTATTTCTACTACGGCGCGTGAACAATCAATAACTGCCTTGTTAGCGGATAGGAAGTCCCAGCCCAGAATGAGGTCGTGAGATCAAGAAAGCAGCACCAAAAATTCGACGATGTATAGGAGGCCATCAATCAAGACTCGAGCAGTACATGCGGCGGTAGGCGTGATGCGGTGAACGCTGGCAGTACAGAGTGATATGTGCGTCAGCGGCGTCGTAACTTTCCTGAGCAAATGGCAAAGCTTTTCACTAGTAACAGGAACTGCGGCAGCAGTGTCAATGAGTGCGGGTGCAGCAACGCCGTCCACGTACACATCAATAACTTTCGTCGGAGAAAAAAGAGGCCTTGGTCTTTTCGTGGGTGACGCAGTTCTTGCCTCGGGAACTGCGGCGACTAATTTTCCCGTTCTGGCGTTAAAGCACGACGGCGCATAGGCGAAAGCGAGCGGCGCCGAGAAGATGGCGAGCGGCGGTCATCTGGAGGGCGGCGATCTCCATCGTCTGGCATCTGTCCTGTCTACTTGGGCACGGAGGGCGAAGGGTACATGGTCGAATACGGACCAGGCACGAAGCTGCGGCGGTTCGATGGGACATGGCGATGGCAATATCACGTGACGTGACCTGGTACACCACAAGAGTAACATATCGGCTGGTTGTCAGGAGTGCGCCATTTTCCAAGGCTGGGTGGGATATACCTCGACTGGACGAAGCGGGGCAGAAAAGAAAGGAGGAGATGTCGGCCTGGAGGTGTACGCAGTGGTACGGCGGGTGGAACCGGTGCAAAAATTGGAGGTGGCTGCTGCGCGATAACGTCTGCATAACTGAGAGGTGCATTAACCTTGGTATAGGCAACGGGGGTCGACACCGGCGGAGTCTCGCGAGCCGATGGCAGAGCTGCACAAACTTGTTCCTGTATGGCCTGTCCGATGTTTGCAGGAAAAGGGGAGGAGGGTGGACGCTCGTCTGTCGAGAGCAGCGAAAGCTGACGGGCGACCTCGGCACGAACGAACTCTTTGATCTGGCCAAGCAACGAGTAAAGGTCAGGAGCGGTGACAGTGCTCGAAAGAGTCTCGTGGGACACGTGTTGGCATCGTGTAAGTAGACGCTGTCGGCGAAGCTCATCGAAGCTCTGGCGAAGCTCGGTAACTTGAGAAACGGTGCCAGGGTTCTTCGATAGCAGCATATGGAAGGCGTCGTCTGAGATGCCCTTCATGATATGGCGTACCTTGTTCGCCTTCGCCATCGTGGGGTGAGCATGCCAGCAGATGTCGATGACGTCCTCTATAGAGCTGGTGAAAGTCTCACCGCTCTGCTGGGACCGGCTCCGTAGGTGTTGTTCTGCGCGCAGCTTGCATACCCTAGGGTGGCCAAAAACATTCGCGATGCTGGTCTTAAAGCTGGGCCACATACGGAGATCGGCTTCGTGGTTCGTAAACCGCAGCTTTGCAACACCCCTCAAATAAAAGATGACGTTGCTGAGCTTAAGAGGGTTGTCCCATTTGTTCGTAGGGCTCACCCGTTCATACGATTCCAGCCAGTTTTCAACATCGTTTTCGTAGGTGGCGCTGAAAATCTCAGGATCGCGCTGACGCTGAGCACCGGCACATACCACAGCTGGCGAAGCCTGTGGGGCTGTGTGGCTGGCGTCGTGGGGCATGGCGGACAGGAGAGTTCGACTTCTTAATTGCAGGGTGGGGAAAACCGCAGCACCTTCCACCAAAATATAAAGCGAGATATTGACGGCACCCAAGAACAGCAGGCCGCGTCTCGACAAGAGCTAGGCACAGGTCTCGAGCTCCGGTCTCGCGCAGCGTTGGTGATAGGCTGCAGGGCCAGGCATTCCTCTTCACTACCTACCCAACCGATATTGCGCTTGTATGTCATGGCAACAATGAAGAAACAGTGAAGACCTGGGAGGAAATTAAGTAATGTTTTAGTAACTCAGCCGTGAAAAATAGAGGCGCTGTGCACACTGTTGCTCAAAGGGAACACCTACCCAGGGAAACATGGTCACAAATCAGGAAGAAATTCTGAAGCTGTGTACCCTAGTAACGCCGACATGTCCTAAATAGAGAAGGTGGGACATGTAATGAAGGGCATCGGTAATAATGTGTACAACATTTAAATCGGCCGCGATGATTGAGTTATGTGTCTGGTGTGAAACGGCATTGCCGCACATTTGAAACATCCGAAACAGTGCAGAATAACGCCGAAGTTCGGTCGTTGGCAAATGGGATCACGGTGGCCAGCATCGATGCGTCGCCAACTGCTGATCTCTCCGCGACCCTACACGAAATCCTTCGTGAAGAGCTGTTCAAGCATGCGGAAATGTCACGGGGCAAAGCAGCCATCCTTCCTACTTTCTATGCACAAAGTATCGCAGGCCCACAGCTTACGAACTTCGAGCGTGTGTCCGTTAACGTAGCGGAGTTTACTAGTTCACTACCATGCAGCAGCCTAGCCAGGAACACTGGGGCTACCCTAGCGAACGTTCTTGCCGTCGGCCGACGAGCGATTACTCTGGGCGTCGCAATTACGTGAATCCGCATGCATGTGCCAACAGCCTCGCACCTGAGGAAGAACAACGACGAGTTCGCTAGGCTCCAGTTTCACACCATACGCTCAGGGATGCTGCCTACATTGGCTGCAGAAATTAGCGTCCTTTCCTTAACTGGACCACAATCATCGCCCGCCCTAACCCTCGTGTCTTAGCATCGTCGTTAAAGACGGGCGGGAGATTTCCCCTCCGTTTCGACGCAGGCCTCCAGAGCGGGGTGATATTCTCGTATGCGTCCTGTGAACGACGTCTCTGCTTCACGATGCGTTCGTCGTTCCCGCTCGTGCGCTTTCATTCGTGGTTAGAGCGTACGAAGCGCGAGAGGTTATTATCCATTTGGACTTTATATGGGGCATGACGGTAATGGCAAGAACCCTTCGTATCGAGACTGCCCATATAATTGGTATCGAAATGAAAGGATCGGGCAAACCGTTTTTTCCTAGAAACGACAGAGAACATGGCCTGACTTCCACGTTAAAGCCGTCTTTGTCCTCTACAACGACGAGAGCTTTGGGTTTTAGGTTAGACGATGACAGAGGAATGCTGTGGGCTGCAGAATCTAGGAACAAAAGGCGTTCGTTCATCCATCGATCCCACAGGATTCCAATCTCCTAATGTCGCACTATTCATCAAATGTCAGGAAGAAATATTTTTCCGTTTATTCACCAGAGGGCGACAGTTTAAAGTCAGAAAGTATCAGAGCCTCCGTGGATATGATGTTTTTCTCTAAGTACGTTAGTCAACGACAGCTTTTTGCCTCCTCGACTTCAGTTAGTATGGTAAGTAGATCGTCGCAACAAAGGCTGCTGCGTCCGCGGCGTCAGAGGTTGCTCCCTTAAGTGTGCGGATGGCACGTTCCCAAAATACTGCGGACCCCGGTTCACGCATTCGAATATGAAGCGATATTGGATTAGGTGGGAACTGGCAATGTCGTGCACGTCGTCTTCGAACGGCGAGTATATTTGGCACTACAACGAAATGTTTAGGCATTGTCAGAGCGCACGATCACAGGAATCCCACGTCGAGCTGTAAAGCAGCTGAAGGCGAGTAAGGATGGTGACGCTGTGAAATCTCTGTTACAGTACAGATGTACTGACATCGTCACAGCGCGGGGAGAGACAAAAATGTACATAACTGATAGCGGCAATTCCCATCGCCTCAAGCGGTAGTATATGTAGGCTTGACTGTACGACACTCCTTGATGATCCGAAAAGGGTTCCGATGGTCCAGACGAGTGACTCGCGTTCCTCCATGTCGGTATCATTAGTGGGTTGCAATATTCAAAGGGTTGACGAATCTTTGATCTGCAGGAAGGATGCTCAGGTATTTAGATATTCTCGGTCACGAAGCTGGGCCAGTCTCCCTTTTGCACGAAGGGGCCTGTCATAGTTGAGAAACCGTAGGAATGTCAGCCCACTGGAAGTCTTCGGAACTCAGTGCCCGTCTTTCAAGTCCACGACTTCGCATGCGAATTTGTTGTTACAGCAACCTCAACTGTGCCTCGCTCAATTATGATGGCGTGAGTGCGCCTCTAGAAGATGACTTGTTCTGCAAAGCTTTCCTATGATTATTCATTATCCAAGTAGTCACTAGAAGCAATTGGAAGTCTTCTATACTACACAACTTCAAGTAGATGTTCACATAGCGGCGCCAGAGGTGCTGATGCTATGGTAGGTAAAGTGATTTCCTTTCACTTGTCTCGCTATTAAGACCCTGTAATGAGCCATTGAACGCAATCTTCAGATTCCTTTGCAAATGGGGCTGTAACAACCAAGGAGGATCGGTCCACCAAAGCTACTTGCGCGTCAATGACAGGACTGCTGATCCACACGTGAACTCACCCGTTGGATTATCGCTGTCATTACAGTGCCTTCAGGAAAGCCCCAAATTCAGACATATTTTGATGACACGGTTTCTCACGAGCGTCAGCCAACGTTTAGCACAGGCCGAAACCCATTATGTCGGTATCACCGAGTGGCTGCTAAAGAGCCTTTGAAAGCTTGCTGTTACGAAATATAAAAGGTTCCTCTCCCTCCACCGATGTAGGTCCACAGCCTGGCAGCCAAAAAACATGGAAGCAGCTTTAGACATGGCAGCAAGGTGATCTTCAACGCTGCGACCCTCCTCTTGCTTATTAGCAGCTGCACCTTCAAAGCTTGTCCTTCGCTCCTGCAACACGTGTAGACAGTTAAACCGTAGGTCCCTGCGCTTGCATCGCAAAACAAGTGAGCTTCTAATGGTGAGCTGTATAAAAAACTGGAACTAGCAGCGCTGAGTGGAGTGCGCAGCAAGGGCAGTTTAGGCAGTTCGGATGTCCGGATTTCCCACTGTTTTGCGATATCTTTCGGTAGTGGCTCGTCCCACGGTCATTTGATTCGCCACAGCTGATGGAACAATAACTTTTCTCGAATGAAGAGAGCATCAGTGAGGCCAACTGATCGCAGAGTCTGGCGAAAGAGTACAATATGATGCGTTTGATTGCTTAATGCGGATAGACATACGCAGAGGCGGCTTTTGTGCGGGTCACGATGTAGTCGGCATTAGGGACTCATGCTAAACCAAGCAACTTTGTCTTCTTAGGCTTCTCCAACGTGCTCTATTGAAGTTTTGTTTTTGAAGAACTATTATGAAGAACACCTGCATGGGAGCACCGCTTTCTCAGCTCAATTCGCCAAAGAGACAATGCAGCGCTGCGTATCGTGCGTGCAAATTGCTTTCACACAGTCGTCGGTGGATTATTAGTTTATTGCAATGAAGGACAAATATATCCAAGCAAAGATTTCAATCCCACAGGTTAGTCAGGAGGATATATAGAGAGCGGCCCTGCGTTTGTATTCGTGCTTGTTTGCAATAAACCTATTTGTTGAAAGTCATAGCTTGTGCTGTGTCCTTGCTATCCGCCCAGTGTTGCATTTCGCTAAACATCGGTCATGAGTAACTGTGGCCGAAGAGCTATGACAGCAGCACAATGACTATGCATGGTACAGTGGTTTCAGGATATAACTACAGTACTTATATGAAAAAGCTGTCTTATACACCAGCTGCTCTGAGACAGAAGAGTAGGTTTCTAAAAAACAAAGCAAGGGAACTGTTGTCAAAACATTTGCAGAATAGGAAATTAAAGAACGCTGCATTAATCAGTAACAGGGCTATTTTAATTGCGAAAATTTTAGCGCTTACGATTGTTCTGAAGGGCAAGAAACTAGAGCCTACCCCGACACTGACCAGGCACGTATAAACGATCGTGCACGATCGTAATACAATACGACGACTGGTGCAAGTAAAAACGGCATGTAAGGATTGCCTACTTTTTTGCATAATGTGTTTCGTATCGTTTGTATCGTTCGCTTTTGATCTCACGTGTATTTTAGTGTATTTGTATATCATGTTTTAGTTCATTTGCTGTCAAGTGTTATTGATTCTTTGAAACTTATTCTTTTTGCTAAGTTGCTCTGCTTGATTTATGTTCTTTTGTTTAACCAGCACAGGAGGTCCCCTTGCAGCCTAGAGCTTTGGGACCTCCTTCTGTATATTATTTCTGCTATGTATTATCTTTTTCGAAACAATAAAATCATTTCTTCTTCTTCTTCAATTCAGTTCAAATATAGAGGTTGATGGACTACTTGTTTTCAACCAATAAATATAATAGCGCACACGCGGACAGACTACGGAAGACGCAAACGAGGCATAGTGATAACTCCATAATGAGTGTTAATGTTCAATAGCTGGGGGTTTGGTGATTGATCGTCATAACGTAGAAGTAAAGCAAGGCACGTCAAAGAAACACAAATGGAAAGTGTCGTTTATTTCATGTCTTTCCCTTGGTGTTCCTTAAATGAGCGCCGCTGTAGGACACGTCAACGCTCGAGCCGCCTCGCCGCTCGGAACGTGTCAGTGGCGTAAAAGCCCAACTATGGCCATGGCCTCGGTCCCTACCGAAGGCGCATCTGTTTTTTTCGTTCACTTAAGTTGCTGCTTCATCATTCGCATTCAACAATTGAACAATAAAATCGAATGATAGCCGATTCGTTACGACGATTGAGTCCAAGCACTTTTATACGGAAATCGGAACGACATGTTATTGGATACGGATGTTTGAAAACCTAGGTGGACAGAAGCAAAAACAAGATTTGTGAAAACATACGATATTATTTTGTCGCTTCCAGCACACAGAGGCGTGAAAATTGAGCTTATTGTGTCCAGCAGGCTGCTTGGCATATGCAGCTATACTTTACAGGCTGTATATTAATTATTCGTATTTTATAAGCAGCTCACTTCCTACGAGGGACTGTTTACATCCTATAAATGCTGCGTTTGTGGCTAACGGTAACAGAGTGATGCCAGATAGATGGATTTAAATAAATATAATGTAAAAGGGCGTTTATTGAAGGCTGGCGTCAGGCCCGACCGGTAGCTTGTTCAACGGCTGAAAGCACGCGCCCCGAGAGCGAGCGGCGAGCACGAGCACTGCGCGTTAGATCCAGACCCACTAGATCACACCGGAGAGCCTACCCCACTATAGGGTTGGTTACTTTTCGCTACAATTACCCCCGGGATGCAAAGGGAGCCGTCCGGCGACCTAGCAGTTCGTTACTATGAGTGGATCATAGTAGGGCTTGAGGCGCTCGACGTTGACAATGTCGCGTCCACGACGGCGCATGTCCGAAGACGGGTCGACGCGTTCAATCACGTAGTTCACAGGTGATGCGCGTTCAACAACTCGATAGGGGCCTTCATACTTTGGCAGTAACTTTGAGGAGAGGCCAGGCGCAGCGGTAGGAATGGAGAGCCACACCAGCGCTCCAGGGAGGAAGGTCGGTGCAGAGGTAAGGTCGCCGCGAATGCTCTTCTGACGCTCTTGGTCGTTGGACGTAAAGGCCCGTGCGAGGTCGCGGCACTCCTCGGCGTACCTCACTGTGTCAGATATGGGCGCATACTCAGAAGTATGTGGGCGGTACGGTAGAATTGTGTCCATAGTGTGCGACGGGTGCCGACCGTACAGTAGAAAATAGGGTGAAAAGCCCGTGGTGCTCTGCGTAGCGGTGTTGTACGCGTAGGTCACAAATGGTAGAATGATGTCCCAATTCGTGTGGTCCGAGGCGACGTACATTGAAAGCATGTCTCCGAGCGTGCGGTTGAAGCGCTCCGTAAGCCCATTGGTTTGAGGGTGGTACGCCGTAGTCGTACGGTGAACCACGTGGCACTCTTTAAGAATAGCTTCAACGACTTCAGAAAGGAAGACACGACCGCGATCACTGAGTAGCTCCTGGGGTGGCCCGTGACGTAAGATGAACCGATGAAGCAAGAAGGAGGCAACGTCGCGCGCTGTAGCTGCCGGGAGCGCAGCAGTTTCAGCGTATCGCGTGAGGTGGTCAACTGCCACAATAACCCAGCGCTTTCCAGCAGCTGTCATGGGAAGGGGCCCGTACAAATCAATGCCGACCCGCCCGAAGGGCCTGCTAGGACAAGGTAAAGGCTGCAGACCCGGCGGCGAAAGGCCAGGTGGAGATTTCCGGCGCTGGCAATCGGGGCAAGAGCGGACGAACTTCTGAATGTAGCGATACATTCCGCGCCAGTAGTACCGCTGTTGAAGGCGTTGGTAGGTCTTGAATATGCCGGAGTGTGCGCACTGTGGATCGGTGTGGAAAGCCGTGCATATTTCGGAACGCAGGCGGCGAGATACTACTAATAGCCACTGGCGGCCGTCGGGGCTGTAATTGCGGCGGTGGAGGAGGTCGTCGCGAACGGCGAAATCTTGAGCTTTACAGCGCTTTGCGCGAGTGGTTGGTGTCGATGGATCAGACAGCAAGCCTATTATCGAGGCAATCCACGGGTCCTTGCGCTGCTCGGCGGCGATGGTGTCAAGGTCGATAGATGAAACAGCAACCTCGGATACTGAGCAGCGAGCATTGTCGTCAGCCAAGGGAGAGCGCGAGAGGGCATCGGCGTCCGAATGTTGTCGTCCACTGCGGTACAGCACGCGGATATCGTAGTCCTTCAGGCGAAGTGCCCGACGTGCAAGACGGCCGGAGGGATCCTTTAACGACGACAGCCAACAAAGGGCGTGGTGGTCCGTGACGACATCAAATGGGCGACCATACAGGTAAGGTCGGAACTTTGCAAGAGCCCATATGATCGCCAAACATTCTTTTTCCGTTACAGTGTAATTGGTCTCGGCTTTAGTAAGCGTACGACTTGCGTATGCAACGACATACTCAGGGAACCCTGGTTTGCGTTGCGCAAGGACAGCGCCGAGGCCAACACCGCTAGCGTCCGTGTGTACCTCTGTAGGGGCCGCAGGATCATAGTGGCGTAGTATGGGAGGAGACGTCAACAAACGACGGAGCTTTGCGAACGCCTTGTCGCACTGTGACGACCATGAGTCGAGGGGCCCGTTACTTCCGAGGAGCTTCGTTAGCGGCGATATGATAGTGGCGAAGTTCCGAATGAAGCGTCGAAAGTAGGAGCACAGTCCCACGAAGCTGCGCAATTCCTTGACGGACGTCGGTTTGGGGAACTCTGTCACGGCCTGAAGCTTGGCTGGATCGGGGAGAATTCCGTCCTTGGACACGACGTAGCCGAGTATTGTTAGTTGCCGTGCTGCAAATCGGCACTTCTTGAGATTTAGTTGTAAGTCGGCTTCCCGCAAACGCGTCAAAACATCCCGCAGGCGTTGAAGATGCGTGGAGAAGTCCGGAGCAAAAACGACAACGTCATCGAGGTAGCACAAGCACGTGTGCGATTTCAAGTTGCGCAGAACAGTATCCATCATGCGCTCAAAGGTAGCGGGCGCATTACACAGTCCAAACGGCATGACGTTGAATTCGTACAAGCCGTCGGGCGTGACAAAAGCCGTCTTCGGTCGAGCGTCGTCAGCCATCGGTACTTGCCAGTATCCTGACCGCAAATCGAGGGATGAAAAGAATTCTGCTCCTTGCAGGCTGTCAATCGCGTCATCGATTCGCGGTAGCGGATAAACGTCCTTACGAGTGACCTTGTTGAGTCGCCGGTAGTCCACACAGAACCGTACAGAACCGTCCTTCTTCGCGACGAGAACAACAGGCGACGCCCAGGGGCTGTTTGAAGGTCGAATAACATCGCGTCGAAGCATGTCATCGACTTGTTCGTTAATTACTCGACGTTCCGAGGGAGAGACGCGGTATGGACGTTGCCGAAGAGGCGGTTGGGTGCCAGTGTCTATGTGGTGGGTAACAGTGGACGTGCGGCCGAGAGAATTTTGCGCGACATCGAAAGAAGAACGAAATTCGTCTAGCAGGCGCAGAAGCTGGGAACGTGCAGGGGCTGGAGGGTATTGGTGGTATTCAGGCATGACCCCTGCGATTTCCTGCTCAATCTCTCGGCGGAGGGGAGGCAGTAGTGTGGTCGAGGGCTGTTGAATATGCTGCGGTTGAGCAAAGGCCAGCAGAGAGAACTGGCGTGCAACTTCCTCGCGCACGAATGCCTTGACTTCCGCGAGCAACGCGGAATGGTCAGAAGTGGCCGACAAGCCAGCGAGATCGACGTCGCGTGATGAAGGGCGACGGGTCATCAACCGCTGGCGACGCAGCTCCTCGTAACTTTGGCATAGCGTTATAACCTCGGCCACTGTGCGAGGGTTTTTGGCGAGCAGCATGGTGAAGGCGTCATCGTCGATTCCTTTCATGATGTTCTTTATCTTTTCAGACTCCAACATGGTCGCGTTGGCCTTCTTGCACAAGTCGAGGATATCTTCTATATAACTCGTGAAGGACTCACCAGCCTGCTGAGATCATTCGCGTAAGCGCTGCTCTGCTTGCAGCTTACGTACGGCGGGGCGACCGAACACGTCGACAATGGCGGTCCTGAAGTCGGACCACGTCAGGAAATCTGATGCGTGGTTGTTATACCACAGACTCGCCACACCCGCGAGGTAGAAAATCAAGTTGCGCAGCTTTCCTGCCTCGTCCCACCTATTGGGCACGCTCACGCGCTCATAAATCGTGAGCCAGTCCTCCACGTCAGTCCCATCTGCGCCAGTGAAGACAGGTGGGTCTCGGACACGAGGGACACCGGGACATGCGGTCGGTGCGGGGGGAGGCGTTTGCTGGGCGGCGTCCTGAGGCATGGTAGACGGCACTGCGCGGGAGCGAAGTTCCAGGGGCATAGAAAGAGGCCGAAGTTGTTGTGAGGGTACCCAGCACTTCCACCAATTGTAAAAGGGCGTTTATTGAAGGCTGGCGTCAGGCCCGACCGGTAGCTTGTTCAACGGCTGAAAGCGCGCGCCCCGAGAGCGAGCGGCGAGCACGAGCACTGCGCGTTAGATCCAGACCCACTAGATCACACCGGAGAGCCTACCCCACTATAGGGTTGGTTACTTTTCGCTACAATAAGAATATGTCTTCAATAATACATATTTTTTCAGGAATCTAGTTCACTTGATTCGTTTTTGCCCCTATTCTACTCGCACTCGATTGGATCTAAAAATTATTATTTGCAGAAATATTGAGGTGATAGTATCTGGAGCTAAACACAACACATCTACATGAGAAAACAATGACCAGAAAAAGAGCGTTTCCTACTTTCATATTATATGGATAAATGTATCTGCTGCATCCGTATCACTGACTCTAAATTGGTTTCATTAAACAAAATCCACCGTGGGAGGAATTATACAAGCGATCGCATTCTAAGCTAGTTTTTCGGATAATTTTTCCATTGCTGACCTTTGAGCGAACTCAGCAAAAATATGCGATAAAGTTATGTCTCTCGGTAATGTTATTTTTAAACAGTCCCCAATTACTATATTGTAACATGATGTGTTTGCATATGTTTGACCGCGGGGTAAGAATGTTCAAACATCGTTAAAAAGCGGTGATATACCTAGTTTCTCTATGCCGCCTGATCGTGCTTGATGCAATAACAGCTACATCAGCACATTGGGTCATATTCGCGCGGAGAAGAAGGGTGTTTTACTAGACTTTAGAGAAGAATGGGACAGCTGCTTTCCTCGGAAATTCACTTTCGGTTTCTTGCATGAAACTAGCATTACTTGGTCGATCTGGCAAAATAACGAGAATCGTGCTTTTACTAGAGTTACGAGGGTTAAGAAAGCTGTGTTTATAACTTCATTCGTCCACGAGGCTACAGAGTCTCGTTGTTGTGGTTGAACAGTTCATTACTTTAATTTTGTTAACTACATTTGAAGCGGCCGTTGCCCAAGATTTCACACTACTTGCCGCAATGGGCAAACCTATATTTACCATCAGCATAAACGACTGGACTATTTCCGGAAACATAGCACCATATTCTGTGACAGACGGGCTCACAAGAATGTCAATTCATTTTTCTTTTCATACTTTGTAGTTGCACTGTGTTTCGCCAAAGCCTAGATAGCTCGGTGTATGTGAGCTTTCAAGCACTATGCAAGAGTTCATAGATTAAAGCAGCTGCACGGGAGATCAAAACAACGCTTGCTCCCTCAATTAATGGATGACTGAACGAACTCTATTAAGACGGATGAGCAATGTTTAATACGATTGCTCAATGACCATACTTTCAGCGCGTGTGAACAAGATTGTGGAACTAACACTAGCACAGTTTCGTTTGAAGCAGGGCCTTAAGCAGTCACATACTGGTGCCAGTGATGGCTGGGCATCATTTATTTGTCCCATTTCCCTTTCAATGGGATTTGTACAGATAGTGTGGCTCTTCTTTCGCACACGCTCCAGATGTTAAAAACAGTAGTCGTGCACAGCAGTTTTATTGTACATGTTGCGTAAACCTGGTTGAGGTAGGGCAAGAAAAGTGAGCGGAGAAATACGTAGCTATTGCGTGTCGAATGCTCTATTCCATCTAGCACACAAAGGATTTATGGCATCTTCGAAACGGATATCCGAGACGTTAACGACGTCGCCGAAACGGCACGCGTAAGGAGTGTTAGTGTATAGGAGGCATCGCATATCTCCTTAATATCTGACTTGTTGCACATAAAAGAGACGTTTCCTTAACATCTTCGAAACGTCATCAAAAAAAAGCTGGTCTTTTCAAAGGCTTAGAGGAGACTCCAATAATACCATTTCCCGGGATTTCTGAATCATTTGAAACTTATGAAAGACGTTATCGAAATGCTGTTCCTGAAACGTTAGCCGTAATCTAAAAAAGAAGCAGGAATTGTGCTCGGGAACGGGGCGTGCCCACGAGAATTTTGATCTAGTTGCCACCATCAGAAGATATATAAATGAAATTCTGACCTTAGAGCTAGCACCTCAGGGGTACGAATGACCCCATGGCATTTTTTGTGCTTTAAGTCAGTGCTGCAGGCGTCAACAGGATCACAATTTCGCGGGGCACCCCCATCCGCGAACGACGTCCCTGCTTCGTGGTAGTAGTTGCGCCCTGCCATGTTACCAGCTGCACCATAAGCTCTTCGGTGCTGGAGAGGGGGGGGGGGGGGGTAGAGCCAGCCGAATACTTTCGTAGTTACGTCGTAGGAAGAAGTGCTGGCGTCGCACTTGCCTGGAACTCTCTTTCTTTCGGGGGGGGGGGGGGGGGGGGGGGGGTGGTCAAAGGTCAGCATTGAGTGGCACAAAGCAATAATAGTGCAGAAAGGTAGGCACACACTTGTCTGCGATGGCTTCGTCAGTCTTAACATTAAAGTCACAATTAGTTGTCATGCATACAAAAATCAATATACCATCTACTTTGTAGAGCATCCAGCACATCTATCAAAAATAGTAATATCTTTTTACGGTGAAGGATGGACAGTTTCTTGCACGTGGCCTAAGAAGGAGGCCCCTGTGCCAAGTATCACGAAGTCGAAACCCTGCTGGATCAACATTTGATTAAGAAACTAACATGTGAAAGTTAGAAAAAAGAAAATGACAAATGCGAGAAAAACAAAACCACATATATTCAAAAGGAACAGCGGAAGAAATAACTTAAATATATCTACAACCTACTAAACAACTAGAGGCTTAGAGAAAGAGCACTAGTAAGACAATTATCACCAGCCAAATGACTATGCCCTTTTCAGCACGAGAGCACCGTGCCCTGTTATATGAGCACAGACAGAACGATGGATGACCTAGTGATAGCCTCTTTCAATCATGTTATGCAGTATCTTCACCACATAAAATCAATGAATATAAACACAGGATCTCAAATATGGCTCAGATATGTAGGGGGAAATTTGCCTAGGACATCAGCTGATGTAATGAGGCAATCTTTAAAGGAAAACCTAAAGCATCAATCGAGTGACAATCAATATCGACCAAACTGGCCTTCGAAGAAAGTAGCGCATGAAATATTAAAAAATCGGTAGAATGAGCAACATCACAATGCAGTCACGGCGATCAACCTCACATCGAAGCAGCCTCAGTTTCATAATGAAGCCACATACTCACGTACTTGAAGTCGAATACACAGGAGACAAACAAAAAGAATATTCTCACTTACATATGCGAAATTCAAGCGTGGCTCTCTACGTAGCACTGTATTACGCATATCTATGCAAATCTGGCATGAACGGGTGTC
This sequence comes from Hyalomma asiaticum, assembly GCA_013339685.2. NCBI lineage: Eukaryota > Metazoa > Arthropoda > Arachnida > Ixodida > Ixodidae > Hyalomma > Hyalomma asiaticum. The sequence continues at coordinate 55,021,754 of CM023490.1, read as the reverse complement.
AGCCCGGCAAGCATCATTTGGAACCCCCCTCCAAAAAAAAAAAAAAAGAAGACACCATTGCGGTACAGCGCATGGCGCTACTCCTAAAAATAACTTCAAATAGCCATCAGGTCTACATCTGCAAGAAGAAGCTGAGAGTCTCCTAATTTTACCCTCTTTAACATTAAAGAATGTTGCCTTACACCTAGGCATTAAAGAAAACCCTTCGAATGGCCAACTCCTTTGAGCGTGCCACCTCTACCATACGCGCAACTAGTTTACGTTCACAGTCATCAGTAACTATTTGTAGTGTCCAGGCTTAGTTCCGCTGATGAATACAATCGTACTGATATCATATGACATGCTGAAAGCGCCGTCGCGGAAATACTTTCCATGCAGAACCGCAGTCGGGCCGTGGTAGAATGCAGTTGGCGCACTGGATGAGGTTGTGTATGCGACGAAATAAACCGCATGTATTCCTGCAAAGGAAGAGAGAATGGGGCCATTATTTCCTGTGCTGCTGTTCTGCAACTGGGTTTTGAGGAACAGAATTTGAAACGAATCTCTGTCATAGACATTGCTCCCTTTACAGGAAGTGTTTCGTGTGTTTCTTAGAAGGCTTTGGCATACACTGAGGATGCTCTTGCATTAGTGAATTCATCACAAGCTTTTTTCTACCTTTCAGAATGTTGGTGAAGATGCAGTTAAGAAAATGTCTCCAAACGCACACCACTTCTGTCTATTAGGCACATGCAAGCAGAATGAGAACAACGAAGTAACCTGCCTTCCGTCAGGCCTAGCAATCGAATGCTGGAATCCGGCAGTATCAACTTGTACGGGATAGCCGCGAAAATCATTCAGCAGTATTTCAGAATATCTGATAATAAAATGTTTATTAACAGCAACACTTGGTGATGCAGTATTGAGCAAAATGTCTACCGCCTAATATTTGCAGAATCCTGAAAAAGAATTGTATTCGGCTGGCGTTGTCGAACTCTCCGGTGTGGTGGTGGTCATCAGATGAAGCTAGATTCAATACGGTTGTGCAGACAAATATTTAGGACAAACAAAACAAGCAATAACGTACACCCTAAAAACTAAATGGAAAAATGCGAACTCCATACTATGCTGCCCAGATTCATCTTCTAGCTTTCTAGATGACACAGGTCGGCTCGGCCGGCTCTGGTCGGTCGGCTCCCGCAATGCATTAGATATCTCGTTGTGCCACCTTACTTCTTACTTGCATATGTGTTAAGGTATCTCGCCAACTAGCCTTTCCTAAGACTCGTCCAGTCACCAACATTCTTTATGATATTGCCATTCACCTTCGCTCAGTCCCGCACAGTTGGTTGCACCCTCCCACGCCCCGTGCTGTTTAAACTCATCTTGTAGTCGTGGAAGCCACCCGTACGGTAGAAGAGAATTCTGTAGAAGGAGACGCTTTCTTAGAACATGCCATTGCATGAAGTAGAAGAGGGATCTCATCAGCTTCGCGCGAGCTGAAAATAAATTGCTGCACCCTCTCCCAGGAAGCTTTCCCGATAATCCTCAATGGAAACTGCCACTCGTAGGCATGCCAGCTTCAATTCCCCTGTGCCCGGATGCCGCCCGTTACAGTCGCCAGTCATTTCTCGAGACGAAGCCTTCTCGTGCCATGTCTGCTCACCAAATTCTAGATCACTGCATAGGTTCTATGCCGCGAGTCTCTTGGTTTTAACAAGCACAGGCCCATTTCCGTAATTCTTTCGCCTTTTTTCACTTTATTCCTTCGATATTCTTTACTCATGACATAGTTCGTATTTTCCACGAGGTTCTACGAAATCACAAGCGTCTCCTTGCCGGCTTTGTGTGTCATGACACTGCCTGCTCGCATAAGCTTGCCTTAGATTTACGACTTACTGGTTTCTCTAGGTTTGTCGTAGGTTCCTTTTGGTTAGCGCATTACCCAGATGCTCGGGAAGTCATTCCGTTTAGGGGGCTTGAGACATGCGTAGACTACGGTGCTGGGGGGTGTGGCAGTTGATCTAATTGTTTTATGGGGTTTTACATGCATGGTGGCAAAGGGACGTTCACCCCCCTCCCCCCCCCCCACCCCCGCAGTACTTCCCCAAAGGGGGCACGGTACCCTCAGGCCCTGAAGGACTCTAATTAGCAAACAAATTAATAATTCAGTAAAGCTGGCTGCGTGACGAGCAAGGCCACGGCATTGAGCGCCCACGGGAATCACTAGCGTCATAGGGAGCCCAGCTCGCCATACACCGTCGGACAAAACCAAAGGGCAAAGGCCACTAAAAGCGACAAGTTCAGCCAGCGTTTGCGCGCGTGGTGTACGAAGGAAGCCTACTTGTCTGGTTTGTTGATCGCACTTTTCTCTCCGTGTTTTCACTGCTACATTGTTGTGAAATGAGAAGTAGCGCATCCCGCATCTAGTACCAGTGTTGTGGAGACAGGGTGCAGATGATAAGCGTCGTCGTACCCAATGAACCTCTTAGCTCTTGTGACATCTCCAAAGTTGCACGAATTAAGTTAGCGGCCGGACAGGAGCTTGAATCGATGCAGCTGGGCAAAGTAGTGCCTCTTAACAGCTGGACATATAATACCACAAAGGTTGTCATAAGCAGAACATGCTAAACGAAAGAAGCACAAACAAAACGGGGCACTTGTTTGGGACGGTTTCGTCGCAAGAAGTGAACCGTTCTCATTCAATGCGCGCCTATCGGAGAGTTGAATACCCAGTCGGCTTCCTTTGATGGGTGAAAAGTGCTAGCCGAATATCGGGAAGCTTGGCCATACTGCTGGTTCATAAAGGCAGAGTATCACGCCATAGCTGCAGCACAACTCTATGGCACTACAGAGCTTCTTGATCCTTCATGACACACTACTCTCGTCCCCGATAGTTACGTGGGAAATAAATATCCGCCTTACGTGAAAAATTTATTCCGAAGTAGGGCACTTCAGGGTGCCTATTAGTCCCACTACGTTGCTTGCACATCACTCAAATATTTTGAACATCTGGAATTTATCATATGTTAAATGAAAACCCACACCTTCGCCTAGAATACAAATATTCAGAGAAATGGAACATCAGACCCCTGCCCCCTAAGCGAAGCTGAAAATCATCCCAGGACGAAGAAATGCACCTAAAAGCAAAGCCTCTCACAGAGGAGCAGTACTCACAGAGAATGTGCACAGCGCCCGAGACGATGCTGTTTACAAGATCTAAAGTGTGTGTGTTGCTTGATTGATTTTGAACTTTATTCGGTAAATGGGTCGAACAGGGGATCGGGAATGGTGGGTTCCTTGTTCCGGTATCCCAGCGGCCACCGCTGTACGCTAGGCCTAGTCTACGAGACACTTTTGTGTCTCCATGTCGGCTTCAGCGAGAATGGCCTACGAAGGCTCCCTATGAGAGTGCAGTACTAGTGGTGAATTTACGTTTGATGACACACACACACATATATATACATATATATATATATATATATATATATATATATATATATGCTATGTGCAAGTGACGGCCGACTCTAGCACCAGGGACATTGCCTAGCATACTGTGTTGGCGACATGGCATGCCGCCACCCCAAGTGCGACAGGCGACAGTCTAAATTTCCTGTTTCTGAATGTATCCTGCTACGAGCTGGGGGTACAGAAACACAAGAAGTTGCCATTTTGAAGGGTTGTGAAGACAGTACTCGGCGTTCGTAAGTCTTGTTCGCACTTCAATTTATGACGTCCTCCAACTTCAAAAGATTGGCCAATGCATTGACCTATTGTAGAATACCCCTGCTCCCATTTGCGGACGGTTATTGAAGTTGAAGCGCGCATTATTGACAAGAAAATTATGCACGAGATTGCAGTGAACCATTCATGAAGTCTACTATGTTGTTCCACAGCTTCTTTAGATGGATTGGCCTTTATTGCCAAATAGACACACTCTCTTACGTGCAGCCTTCGTTATATACTCATTGGGCTGACCTACTAAGGGCACAGTGCCTGAAAATGAGAGCGCGTCCGAGATATTCGTGAATAAGCAGGGACAACTGGAGCTTATTAGGTTGACTGCGAGGGAAACAAGCGGAAAGCTTTGATATGGCCCACAGCTGTAATTAATTGTTTCTAGTAATTAGCCATTAACGACGCTTGAAAGTGCCTGCTATCCCAGAGCAATGCACTCTGCACCTTAGGCCATGCTGTGACGTTGCCAAAGTGAAGTCACTCACTGCTTCTTTCATAGGGCGTGCCCGCCGTGTTCGTCACGTCTTTCCTGTAGCACATATCAGAAATTTTTGTCGCACGGTAAAAAATGCGTATGAACTTTTTACGAGTTTTCTCAGCGTTTGGCCTTCTGTTGCAGCTCGCAAATCTGGCGATGCAAACATTATGTGTTGGTGCTGGTTCTCGTAAGCGCTTCTGTCTTGAGTTCCTTAGGCATTCGACCAGATATGCAGTAATAGCCGTTGCTTTTTCTGGGTGTGAAGGACGTCAGAAAACGAGCGCTAGTGCCTGCCATTATGGGATGAGCCGTGTTTAGGCTACCGCACCTCTGTGTTTATGAATCCTAGATCGGCATCATGCTAGCGTCCGAAAATCGCATTTACGAAGCCTTTGTCGTAACTTTGAAGGCCACTAACAGTACGCTTGTGGTCCTTGGTTCGGGCGACGTGCGGCATGTCACATTGCAGTGTTTGGGTACGTTCTTTGAGTTATGCTGATAACGTACTCTGAGAGGATGTATTCTGCTTATGCACGTTGATTTTTTTCGTGACCAGTAGTAGAACACCCTGAGTTCGCATAAAGTGAATAGTGATGCTGTGTAAACACTCACAGTTGTAAAGTGGCAACGGCATACGGCAAATTGTCACGCATGACATAGGGACGTACTTAGTGCTTCTCACTTTGTGTTACTATATGGCAATAGGAACTTCGAGGTGACATGAAGACACGGAAGCCATAAGAAGGTTGAGTGGATCGCGCACTGCGGCACAAGTAGTGTCTACGCATTGTACGCTGTTGTGCATCATAGCCTTCCACGAAAGCAGATATTTTAGCTCCTGCAGAAAAATAACCCTGCTTCGAACCCCTTCTCTCGACGACTTACTGAGAATGTATCATCGCTCGAACGCGTTAAAAGTTGTTTAAGCATGTAGTACATAAAACCTTGGTATCCATGGTCGGCACGCTTGCGATAACAACTGGCCACTGTGACGCTTCCCGCGTTGCCGGTACGCAATTTTTCCCACAAGTGTGCATAAAGCTTAACGTACGACAAAACGCGACCAGGAAATAAATAAAAAAGAAATAGTAGCAGTGAGAGGAAACAGCGCCAGAAGCGACTATAGATGTATCAGAGCATTCAGCATATTGAGCTACGGCGCAGGAGATAAGCCTTGCCCGAATATCAACTGCCAGAGTAATCTGCTCCAGTTTGCGTGCGCCTACATCTAAGCATGTGGATCTATTCGTAGTTCTCCCACATCCGATTTCGGTAGATAATCAAACTTACGACATTACACTGACTACGCCTTAAAGCTGCCTTCGAAGGCTGGAAAACATTGCAGCCTCAACTGGCGCATCGGTAGCTAGTGCAGAGCTTTGCGTACAAGACGCAACGAAAAGTGCTGTGGCGACAGAAAATTATCCGTGCAATAATTCAAACATGCCCGAATTCGTCATTTGTGAGGTATAAAACGCCTTATGAATATATTGCTAAAATAGCATATGGAGGCAGACACGTTCATGTGACATCAAACACTTTATATTTCATTTTAAATTGCTTTCATTTGTTTTCTTGCAAACTGGCGAAATATTATAGTGAACAATAAATGGCATCACCAACGCTGTATATATTTTTTTCTTTGACCTGTAGCCTTCGATGAAACGTAGACCACGCGGGCTTCTTCTGAATCGCGACAGTGCGAAGCGCTGTAGTAGACGCCCGGAACAGGAAGCTGAAGTGCCTGAAGCGCCCGGAACAGGAAGCTGTTGTGACTAATCTCTACAGCAGACGCTTCGCTTCCTGCGAGGCTATCATGTCACCACAAGGCTTCCTTTGGCTGTCCTTTAATATAGTATTGTCTTTCCTCCTAGGTTAAATGCTCACCACCGTTATCGCATGCCTTCTCGCTAAGAGATTTTGTAGCTAAGAATTTCTTACGTATGAAATATGTTTGCGAATTCGACCCCAGGAAACCAGTGCGCTTTAGGAGGACTAACGATGTCTTGCTTCTTCCTCCTCCCAAAAAATGAACGGTGGAAAACAAAACTTGAAAAAGAAGAAAAGCAGGTGAAGGCAACGGGGTGTCATCTTCCCAAACTCCTGTTCTTCAGAGCGCAGGTTGTACCGCACGCGTGGCGGCGGCGGTGACATGTGCGTGAAGTTCTGGTCGGAAGTCTGTAGATCTCTGTCTCCTGCGTGCTCACGGGAGTGAAGCCGCTTTAGATCCGAAACATGAATGGCACCGCACATGTGGTTTGATGGACAATCATATCAAGTTTATCATCAGTTGCAAAAAAATAAATTACAAGAAACAGAATACGCAGAACTGAGTCCCAAGGCCAGCAGACAATCTGGCCTCATTATGTACGAATACCGTATGTAAGAAAATGGACTTGTGCATATTCCTATACGCTCCGTCCTACCCGTTTGCCAGGTATGCTGCGATGCCTCTCGAGACATCGCTGAGCGGGTGTGCTCGTTTCAGCACCAAGTCTCCAACCTTGAGACGTGTGTTCTTCCGACGCTTATTGTACTGCCCTGCCTGTTCCATGCGCGATACGTCGTGATGTTCCTCGCTTGCTGTACCGTGTTGTTCAGTCTCTGCCTCAGGTCACCTGAACACTTCGCGCTAAGACCTCTGAGTAGCGGTTGCATATGTGAAAGCGTTGTCCGGTGGGAGACAGTTATTTGCTAGGTTAATTTGCGCGCGAGTGAAACCAGTCGACTGATTCGCTGTCTTTGGTAGTTGCGAATGTTAGTACCGCCATTTTTGAGATCCCAGTCTTTGTGACGTTCTGCGTTCTCTACAAACATAGACTTAAGATTTCGGTTTGCACGTTCAATGATGTTGGCCTACGGAATACATAAGGATCTGCGCTATGCCCTTGAAGGCATTATGGCAGTCATATTTGCACCAACTGCTCGTTTAATCGCCAGCAATTATCGCTCGCTCAAAGAAGGACCGCATATATAAAGAAAAGTTTAAAGGCAGGCGATACTATATTGCATAATTGCACAACGGGTTCGCCAACACCACACAGCAGAACTTAGTGCTTATATTCTTGCTCGATGATTTCGCATGTGCCTGCACTTTCACACACCACAGCAAAAATGCCGAGAAGCATTGTGAGCAAATGACTTTACAAAAAATAGTGCTTGCAGCCAGATGTTGCGTTCTTCGAGGAAGATTTCATCGACATTTGAGGAATGAAGTGACTCGTAATTTCGGATCCAGATTTCGTCTTGTTACATTTGACATTATGTGCTGAGTTATTTTTTTTGTTCTGCAGCTCATCTTAGCATTGATTTGCGCCCAAGAAGAAAGGGACAAATGAAGAAGAATTAACCTTGCTTGGGTTGAAACTGTCCTCTACATTCTCGTCATTGATAGTGCTTAAAATTTGTTGCGAAGCGCTACCAACACAACCGAACGAATCACCTCCTACAAAATTGTGTTTAGTTTCCTACACACGCAATAAATCTACCGCTAGATTTGCGTTCCATGGGAGCAGCGTATTGGAGATCCCAATTGACAAGTTGTTATAACTTGTAAGCAGCTCGGCATAGAGATAACTAACAAATAGTTTAGTGACATCAGCCGCCACCCCGTGCCAAAAGATACGCTCGTAACATCCATCGCATGCATCCAACTTTCGCGTCCCTTTATTCATAATTTCCCAGAGGTATTTCGCAGCAGGCTTTATGCCTTGAAGTTTGAACGTTGCCCGCGGTTGCTTTCCCGACGCTCACTACAGGAAGGGCCGCCTAGCGGACGAGAATAACTGTGGAGTCTTTGTTAAGGCCAAGGCACTTCCTTAACCCAAATTATTCCTTTGTTTTACTATCAATTCCGTTTATTGCAAAAATTCTTCAACACCGCACGAGCTATATTTCATTTATGTTCTCGCGCATCACGAGAAAAACCGACGATATCATAACGTCTTGTATACAGTCGCTGGGACCGCGTTGTGTTCTTGAAATTGTGGAGTCATTCAACGTGCTCCTAAAAATAACGTATTCGCCTTATCTTCCTCAAATCTCCCTTCCAAATTAGGACTTGGTTGCCGCGAATCAAACGTACGTCCTTCCTAGCGCAATATTTGAACCGCAAAACACATGACCGTGTCATGGCGAAGGAATATCTCTGCATATGTTACAAAAGGTAATTAAGGAAGCAATAATAAACATCGCTATTAGGAAATTTTCTTTGAGTATGCACACGCCATCCCTGGGCTAAGTTAGCATAGAACTCCCAGGCCAGGGCCTGGCGCCCGAGATTAATAACACGGGCCCTGGCGAGAGTCAAGCTTCAAGTCACGGTCTCGGGCCTAATGCGCGCTTGGTCATGCCCACTGTGGCCGTGCTCATGCTTGAAGTGAGGCGCACTGGTCGGCTCAGGGCTCCAAAAAAGAACTCGTGAAGTGCTCTAAAGCATATTACCAGTTCGGACATGAGGAGGTAACTAAGACCATTATGTTGCTGTCCCTTCTGTATTTTTAGCCGGTAATCACCAGTGTCGTTCCATCTTTGCTCGGCGTTGTGATATACCCATCGGTGGAAAAAACGCAACAAGAAGTTATTCGGCTCACTAGTTATTCACCTACTGCCCGAATGAGAACATTTGGATGTCCTAGCCAATGGACAGTGGCCTTTCAGGTTACGGTGCCGCCAGGGAATTTATCGAGTTGGGAATATATCGCGACGCACGTTATGTCCGGGTATAAAGGTGAAAAAAAGGGGGACACGAACCAAATTATAATCATCAAAAGTAAAATTTACTCCTAAAGATGACAAAAAACCCGACGTTTCGGGTCCCGCTGGGACCCTTCTTCAGGGGTGACTGGAGGGCACCAGACAGCATCAGTGCTTATAAGGCCTTCTTTTTTCTTGTTTCTTTCTTTTTTCTTCTTTCTTCCTTCCTTTCCACTTTCTCTTTTTCCCGTTCTTCAAACCGAGGGGGTCATGCTAGTGTTGAACCAGGTGCCGGAGTCCGCTATAATAGACACTTGGCATTGCACCTGCAGACCGGTTCACGTTACCAGGTGCCGCCATGCGCGTCCAGGCGACACCTGGTAACGTGAACCGGTCTGCAGGTGCAATGCCAAGTGTCTATTTTAGCGTACTGCGGCACCTGGTTCAACACTAGCATGACCCCCTCGGTTTGAAGAACCGGAAAAAGAGAAAGTGGAAAGGAAGGAAGAAAGAAGAAAAAAGAAAGAAACAAGAAAAATGTTCAGCAATTGTTTATGTAGCGAAGAAGCGATAGCCGTAACGGCGGCCGATGTAGGCCATGCCGTCGTCGCTACTTTATTTAGCTGCAATGAGCAAGGTCCGCGGCAGAACGGAGCGGCGGGCTGCAGCGTCGAGTCCGGCCGTGAGCGTGAGCGCGTTCCTTCTTTTTTCTTCGTGGCTCGCTACCTCGAGCCACGCGGCATGAGCCCCGCGAGAGACGCGGCGTGGCCCGCGCGATGGTGGCAAGCGATGGCCATGAAGCTAGCCGCTATAGTTTACATTGTTAAAACATTATCAATGCAGTGCATGGACGAGCACACAAATCAGGTTAGTGTAAGTACAACTGAATCCAAAATGAATAAAGAGCCGCAGAAGTGCTGGATGAAACGGACGTTCTTCAGCAGTGAGCAGAAGCTCAATTTAAATAACCACCTATGCGGGGTCATATTCACACGTGACATATGATGTACGGAATGCCTTCTCACACGACCTTGCAAACACAACTCTGCAGAGTGTAGAAGCAGGAATCATGCAGTTAAAAGCACGCTCGCAAACCATGAGAACCATGTGTTTTTTGACAAGTTCTTCCAACAGGACCTTGGATTTGTCGAAATGCTGCCCTATGAAACTCACTGGCGCAAAAAAAAAACAGGAAAGCTCAGCCCGGTCATGGAATAATCCCTAGATACTTTCGCCCCAAGTTTCAGCAGTGAACTTGGAGAGTGCCCCTTTTTCAGCGCCGTTAAGGAGGACTAAAGATATTTTCGACGCCAGCAATTCCCGGTGTTATTAAGGTTCCGCCAAACTGACCCTGACTTGGGAGGAAAGTAAAGTCGTGTGACGGTTCACAGGCAATGTCATGCATATTGAACGATGTAGATGAGGACGCATCTATCTCGTTCATACACCTTCTTCACATATTGATGTGACAAGGCGGCCATCAACCTTGCCAGTACTCTATTTACTTTCGAATGGTTTTCTGGCTGGTGTGATGTCTGCTTCGTCACATATATACATTGCATTTGCTAGCAATAAACTAAAGGCTATCTGTTAATGCCCCCGCATGTTCTGTCGCCGAACCTTATCCCGCGCTGACTGTCCCTATTGTATTTTGTCAATAGTATTCTAGTTTGAAGCGAAGTAGTGCCTGCTGACACAAATCTTACTGTGTCCTAAACATTTTCTGGCCTATGTGCAATGGAAAAGAGAATAGTCGCCTGAAGTAAAAATTGAGCCAAGCCCAATGCCATGAGAGTGCTAATAAATTATAAAAGCTCTAGTTGGCAGTCGTGATCTCCCTATAATGAGCTGTTGTGTGCACCCCGCCAGGCATATCAAGACAATATCACTACCCCCTGTGCAGTGGCTACGCACGAGGCTCACTTAAGGGCATTAAAATCGGTAGTCCCCAGGCCCAGGTTACTGGGCGGCCGACTGTATGTGCAGCAACAGTGCATGACCTGCATAGCAGGGGGGGGGAAGGGAAGGGGAGGGGCTGTGGCAAGTTTCGTGGGCATTGAGCTTGTTTGTGTTCTTCGTGCGATATAGTCTGCTATCATTTCTAACAAAGGCTCTTTTCTGGGTGGCGAACCGGTTGCTGCATCACGTCATTTGGGCAGATAGCACGACCCTGACTCTATGGCGGACAGGACACCCTCAGTCAGAGCAGGAACAGATCAATACACTAATGAGTGAGTATGCGGAGTACTGGCAGTGGGGAACGACAGTCCAGTGATGGGCATCGAGCTCTCCGACGCATCAAACCTTGGGGTCCTTCACATGCACGAAGGCATCTTGTGTTCTGAAAAGCTCATCCAATAGTGATCGCGTAGACGACACACGTTTCAGTTGACAACAACTAGTCACAATACAGAGATGGTTTGACGAGACACAAAAATCTCTGGCCTGGTGCTATGCAGTGCGATGCCGTGAACGCTGTGTAGGCTGGCTCTCATAGGCAGCTCTGGCAGGTACTGACGTGGGTCACTGCTAAATGCATCCATATACTTGTTGTGAACGACACCGATCTCTTGTTTATGGTTCTCCCATCGGAGACAACAATGTATCGCCACCAAAGCGGGCATTTCACCCACACTGATGCAATTAAGCGTGTGTCCTTATCTATATTTACTAAGGGCGAATCAGTTCTTGGCAAACTTGAGCGACATTGAACATTTATATATATCTCCCTACCCGCGCAGGTCTCGTTACTACTCTGGCCGTCCCGCTAAATTGGTGATTACTAAAATTGGCATTAGCGGATATTCACGTCTCTCGGGCGCTCAAAATGTCACAGACATCTCAAGAATAACTGGTGCGTATAAGCCAGTGTTTTGTATAGCAGCCTTGGCGTATCGTTGTTATACGAGGTATTAGACCTGTGGCACTTAGCTTATACACCTGGTCGTAGCACTACGCAGAAAATGTACGGGTCGACTGTCAATGAACTGCAAATGACCTGCAAGTTATTCGTTGCTGCAACAAATTTCTGCTAAATATTAATTTTCGCTTCTCCTCTATCTCTAGGGCGTCCACAGGTTTCCTCTCGGAGCAATACAATGGTCAACCTCCAAGCCACTTTCAGCTTGCTTTGGGTAAAAATTGACTCTAAGATATCGGGAATAAGATGTATCTACATTCCCATTTGTGCTGTTTCCAAAGAAAAATGAAGTAAAGTGCCGTAGTTTTCTGTGTTGATAGAAGTCTTTGGTTTTAGCGGGGCCGCCTGATGTCCTACAAGTCTGCCTTGTTGTGTGAGCTCCGGTAAGAAGGTCGTCCATAAAATTAAAATTGCTCGAAGTGGCCAGTAATGGCACTAGGATCTTCTTCTGGCAACTTTTGACTCGCCGCAACAAGCCTTCAACACTAGAAGAATGCTAATATACCGTTCCTGTACATGGAACAGGATGTAACTTAATGCCTCATCAACATCTGCTGTCAGAAAAACCCCTCTTGGCTGGAAGTACAAAAGCAGCATGGCTACGTCTAAGTTAACATCGTGGATCGATTCAAATCTTGCTTCAGGGACTTGGCTCTATTGCAGCGAAGAAGAGTGGCGAGCCTTATGGAAGCACTGTCATCACCCTCTCACCGACCAAGAGGGGCTCGTGCTCTCGGTGTCTGACGCTCGCCTGGGACGGTCGCTCTGCTGCTTCGGCAATAGAGGGCTTTACACTCTGTTCATGTCGAGATGCATGGTAGATTGTACACCTTTGTTCTACACCAAACATCGCTGATGAGTGCGTGAGGCTGCGTACACCTAAGTCGAAGTTCGCTTGTTAACATGAACATGAGACATTAAACAGAAAAGCTGTTTAGCAAGTCGTTCCTTGTCATGCGAACCCCGCACTTGCTGCGGACCATATCTTTAGTTCAATATATCTCGAAATCCTGTACGGTAGCTTTGCTATCTAGCATGCGTTTCTGAGCTCTAACGTATGGACTTCTCTGGTGCAGGAACAGCTTTACTGAACCTAAAGCGGTACCGACACGTAGACTGGCATGGAAGGCAATGGCGATGAAGCAGTAAGTAATCCTTATAGAACAATGAGAGTCCTTCTGTTTGCAGCACAATGCTATTATCTGTGCGGATTTCCAGACACATGCTACATGAAAGCTCTGTATTTTGCAGAAAATTTGTTCTTTGACAAGGGTAAACTGCTGTGCAATGAAAGACAAGTTGCTCTTCAGAAGAGTGTCCTATATTAGTGTGCACCGCTTTTCGGTACTGCTATTTGCTTGACAGCCTTCACGCAATCCCAGTCACAAGTAGTACGTAGTAGCCTGAACGTACAGTTATGGCCATAATATTTTAATGGAATGCCTCATGTATCCTTCACAGCCTCATTCATGTCATGAATAAGTAATTCTAAAATAAAGTCGTCAGTGCAGATGTGCCCGCGTTTAGGGGTTCGATTTTAGGGGCTCCCGGAATTTAGGGGCTCCCAGATTTTAGGGGTTCCCGGAAGACAATCACACGCAATCTTCTCAGTGCTTTGAGCATATTTTGTCATCTGGAATCTCCCAGAGTCACTATGTTCTGTTGCCAAAACTGGCAAACTTGTATGCGTGATGCTTGCTTGCATTTTTGTGACCCTGGGGTGAAAGTGTCGTATATCGCCTGAACAAAGCGCACCTGCTATCGCCAACACAGCCTGCATTAGCATTCCATTTCCCGATTGCTCAGAAATAATAGCGGCAATCTAACAAATTTTAGAAAAGATAACCAGCACTGGGGAGGATTCAAACGACGTCCTCTGCGTGGGTTCGAACCCACACGCTCTGCGTGGCAATCGAGCCTTCTACCACGGAGCCATGCCTGTGTTTGATAAATTTGCGCTAAAAGACCTAAACACATATAACGTCTGCCGTGGAATCGCATTAACAAATGCAATGTTACATGGCAGAATAATACGCCGCTACATGTCGGGGAAAGTGGATTGCATAACGAGTTCGGGGAGTCATCTGAAAAAACACGGGCCTGTGTGGTTTGTAGCTCTGAACTCATTAGAGAGACATCATAAACATCACAATTGTGAAAAAATCTTCTTGAACATTTCCATCATCAGTATTACGAAGCGCTGCCCTTTGAAGCACGCGGCAGGCGTCGTGCACAGCCCCGACAGCAACCTAACGTTGCTCTTCGATATACATGATGGCGCCTCCTCGTAAGGTGCGGACCGCTGCTGAAGAAGCGAATCGCAGAGCTACGCGCACGGCTGCAGCAAGGCAACGCCGGCGCAACAGACAGCTGTGCAGAGGGAAGTGGAAACCGCAGCTCGCCGTCGACGCCGAGCCGAGAGTTCGGTTCGTTCTCGGGAAAACGATGCCAAGAGGCTCTCTAAGATGTACAGTTATACATATTTTCACGTTACAATACCGCAGTAATTATTCCGTAGTGGGTACTCCCTACTTGTCGCAGTGATAAGAGTAATGGTGCAGGGGATACCTACTACCTCTACTTGCACAAGGTTCGTCAAGCGTTTAAAATGGCATCTATGAACGTTGCTCCTCTAGTTTACGCTGTCACTGTCCTGAGGTTCAGCGCCGGCCTGGCTCTTTTAGTTGGACGCCGCATGCACCCTCAACATTCACTACAATCCCGCGGTAGGGGCCTCAGCGAAGACCTGTCATCCGTCATGCTGCGCTGCCGCAGCTGTACGAATGTAGACATAGCAGAGCAATTACTGACCTCGGACGTCGCGCTTACAAAGCCGGTGCCATTCCTGTATACTGCCGTCAATAGAAAGAAGTTTGTGCAGGCAAGCCCTCCACCTGGCGGCTGTCGCGTACTCTTCCCACATATTAATGGCCGAACATAACAAGCAGCATCGCTAGATACCTTGCAGGTAATAGTGTGTGATGAAGCTGTCTCATTGTTCTCATCAATGTTACCTGCGGCATTTCTTCGTCGTAATATCAGTGAGTTGTAAGTCTTGCTGTGAGTAAAGTCTTTGAGAGCATTTTAGGTCGCATTGGACATTATAGTCACGATAGGAACAGGGATGCGTGGCAGCATCAAACTAAACTTGTTGCTTTTCGAATCCCCGTGCTTGCTCACCTGGACAAATTAGCTCTGGAGTTGGATATGTTCCTGCAAAATTGGTAGTGGAAATATGCATGGCAGCGACGCAATTGCGGGCATAGCAACGCGATTCATTCTCTTCACGTATGCCAACTGAGCCATGTGAGTCGTTGAAGTCGTGCTTTGTAGAATGTTGGTGGCTGCGGCACTGCTGATAGAATTTGACGAACCTGGACATCAGTGCGAGCTTTAGTTGATTTGAAACACTTGTAATGAGTTCGACGTAATGTTTCCAAGGAACTCTGTATACTTATCCTCAGTCAAAGTGCACCACTGCATAACTTTGGACGAAGCCAACTACCGAGTCTGGCAACAAGGCACTGCTACGTTCCGCATCACCGGCGGCGGATATAAAGATCATCGAGACCTCGGCGCATTCGGGCACGGCACCGCATCTGTGATAACGAACTCACACATGCTGGTTTGGCAGGATAGTTACCTAACTGCTGCTTCGTGTGTGAGGACCAGTAATTAATTTTTGTTAGAGGTGTTGTGCCCTGTAGAACTGCGAGATGTATGGAAGCGAGTGCAGACTATTGCTTCTGATTTGTGGGGTGTGTTGCATGATTTACTACTAATGCTCTGTGGTGATATTGAGGCCAACCCTGGTCCAATGACCAAGGTTGAGGCGGAAAATCTTGGAAGCGCCGTAGATAGAATTTCCAAACAAGAAGTAATGGACGAAGCACTTGTTGCTGAACTAAAAGTTGCTAAAAATGGGGAGGCCGCTGCACTTGCAAAGGTCACGGAGCTTGAGCAGGGAAATGCTCCTCTACAAGCAGAAATAAAATGCACAAAAGACGAATTAGCTACCACCAACAGCTAAATCGAACTTCTTAACGCAGGGTTAACGCCCCTTGAAGCAAACTCCCCCTCGGAGCGCTCGGCGTATTCAGCCACGGGAACAGATGTATTGCAGGGCGTCTCTAATCAGCTCGTAACAATCAACTCCAGGTGCGAGGATCCAGAGAACAGGCTACGACGTTCTAACTTACTTTTATTTGGTAATGAAGACGACCCAGCCGACGATTGGGCAGCATTGGAGCTTAAAATAATAAATTTTTGCGCAGACATGCTGGGAATAACAGCGACTGGTGCACAATTCGAACGTGTGCATCGGCTAGGTAAATATGTTGATAAGCATCGGTCTCTCACAGCCAAATTTACATTCTTTACAGACAAACAAGAGGTTCTAGCAGCTGCGCGCAAGCTTAAAAGCTCACCATTTTCCATTCGCGAAGACTTCTCATTTGTCACACGCCAAACTAGAAGAGAACTGATAGAATTTGCTAAAGCACAAAACGAGCCGTACAGGTTATCTCTTGATAAGCTACGCATGGGCACAACTGCTTACGTCTGTGATATTGTCACCCAAACTGTCGTGCAGTGTAATAAATGGCAAAAGAGGCACACGTGCCCCCCGCAGCGTCATGAATTGTGACCTAATCCCATAAGATCACCGATGTCATTATCCTTTACTAACATCCGAAGTCTTCTTTGAAAGCATGATAAATTTTCTTCCTTTCTCGAAGATGCCGATTCAGATATTGTTGTTCTTACCGAAACCTGGGTGCATCCAGATATTTCTAATAATCAACTGTTTTTCCTCGCGAGCACTTACAATATGTACCGGCGCGATCGCTTTCATAGACGAGGCGGCGGTGTCATACTTCCGATTAAAAAGACCTTTACATCATATTGCATTACCTCAGACTCAAATCTCGAGATTGCTTGGGCCGTCGATAAAGCCCAATCCGTGAACATGTTAATTGGTGTTTGCTACCGTCCTCCAGATTAAAACAAATCCTTTATCATCGATCTTCGCGAGAGTATTTCCAAAAAACTTAGGGCCTACCATGCACATACGGTTTATCTCTTGGAAGATTTTAATTTTCCGCACAACGACTGGGAAAAAGCTAAGCTCATCCTGCAAAATGTCGTCAGGTTTTATTAACCTAACCCTGGATTTCAACTTCTCACAAGTTTTGAACGAACCAACTCGCGGATCTAATATATTGGATTTGGTACTTACACGCAATCCTGAAACAGTTGAGCAAATAACTTACCCAGATGGTTTCAGCGACCATAATCTGCTCCAGTTAATCACGAATATACCGTCACCACACGGTGGCGCGATTAAGAAGACAATTCGTGACTATAGCAAAGGTAACTATGCTGCTATGAATGCCGAACTAGAATGCTTTTTAAATAATGCATTTCTTCCTTCTCAGCACAGTCCAAAAGTCCAAGAAAACTGGGTGCTCTTCCGAGACAAATTATGCTCGATAGTAAACCAGTGCATCCCATTAATCAAAATAACTAACGATAAACCGAACCCCTAGTTCATGAATTCCCTCAGACTTAAAAACAAAAAGAAACGCGTTTACAGAAGTGACAAAAAATCGGACACCCCAGTGACTTGGGCAAAATACAGTGAGTGTTTAAAAACTATAACTTGGCTTTGAGCAGTGCTAAAGTTAAGTATTTTCTCTATGACCTTCCATCCCTGTTGAAGTTTTGGCAAGTCATTTCCCCGAACCGCGACACTAATAACATTTCACTACATGACAGCAATCACGTTCATCTTTCTGATAATGAGTGTGCTTCAAGCTTCAACGTATATTTTTCATCTATCTTTTGTACAGGGGAATGCTCCACCATACCTGAAGTTCCTGCTTTTGACTATCAGTATATTTCGCCCATCGCGATTTCTATTGAAGGCGTTGTGGCTCTTATAAATAATTTTAAGTTTTCTAATTCTTGCGGCGTAGATGGGATTAATTCCAAAATACTAAGGAATACCGGCTTTACTTCCAGCAAAATATTATATCACATCTTCAGACAGTCATTAACTTCAGAAGAACTCCCATCTGATTGGAAAACTGCGAAAGTAGTTCCCATATTCAAAAGGGGCGATAGATATTCATCCGATAACTACCGACCGATCTCACAAACTTGTATTTGTTGTAAAATGCTCGAACACATCATTGCATCACACATGGATAATCATCTTGAATTAAATAACTTTTTTTGCACCAATCAACACGGATCCAGGAGGGGTTTGTCATGTGACACACAGCTTTTAGAATTCACAACTGACTTGCGTTTCGATATGGACCGTAACATACAGATTGATAGCTTATTTCTCGACTTTTCTAAGGCGTTCGAACGCGTAGCACACTGCCGCTTGATTTCAAAGTTAACTGCTCTGCAGTTAGATTTGCGGATACTATCTTGGATTCGTAACTGTCTTTGCAATCGCCTGCAGTTCACAATTGTTAACAATCTTTCATCTCCCCTGTGCTGTGTTACCTCCGGCGTCCCACACGGTAGCGTCCTTCGGCCGCTACTGTTTTTAATATACATCAACGACCTTCCTAAAAACCTGTTCGCAGATGACTGCATTATATACCGTCCTATATCCGGCCCCGATGACCATCAAATACTACAGAACGATCTTCAGCTTATTTTCGATTGGTGTAAGGCTTGGTTAATATCCCTAAATTCATGTAAATGCAAAGTAGTCTCCTTTACACGTAAACACTCAGTCTCCAATTTCTGTTATCACATAGACAACAACCCCGTTTTACCAGCCAATTCGTACAAGTACGTGGGAATTAATTTCACGTCAAACCTCTCCTGGAACCTTCATGTTACTACCATTTGTGCCAAAGCCTCTAAGTCATTAGGTTTCGTACGCCGAACCCTGCGAAGCTCTCCCCCCAGCATTCACAAGCTAGCTTTTCAGACATTTGTTCGCCCGCAGCTCGAGTATGCCTCCCCGATATGGTCGCCTCATTATAATAACCTCATTAGTTTATTAGAATCAGTGCAAAATAGGGCTGTTAGGTTCATCCCTCATAACTATACTTTCAAATCAAGCATCACGCGAATAAAACTTGATCTTTCACTTCCATCCCTTAGTACTCGTCGTGACTTATCACTCTTGTCGCTACTTCACAAATACATTCTTGCCGATAGAAAATCTTCCATGCGTTTTGAAGTTTCACCTCGCACTTCACGCAGATTACAAAATCACCTCAGTTTCACACGCGTATGCGGAAATACTCATGCTTTAATTTGGCTCTTGAATGCCGAAAGCGACCTGCACGCTTTGTACTGGCTAGCGAAATTCAGCGATCTTCCAGGCCTCCTCGCATGACAAATTGCGCATAACTGTCGTCCACAAGTCAGCAAAAAAAGGCACTCTAACGCCGACTGCTTGTCTCGTGCCCCCCTCTACCCACTGCGCCACCGGCCATCACCGACCTAGACAACGCAGTAGCGACTTGCAACTCATCGCAGGAGCTCAACAGGTTACCACCTGCGTGTCCAGAACGACGTCACCTGGAATACTGACCTGGCTACCGTGTTAATGTCCGGAGAGTAATTCAACGACGTAGACTCACTGAGATATCCTGCATGAACACTTAAGGTCCTTCAAAATACTAATCTCTGGTGGTGGGCCAGTCTACGAAGTCTCGTGTCTTACGGCCTAACATGCAGACAGCGGCGATGCATACGACCCAATCATGCCCACGTAGCGTGACTTCCACTGTTTTGCACACGCTGATGCTCGGCCACACCTTCTTAGCGTGGATCATTTATTTATGTTACGTATACTTTCATACGCTCTTTTTAGCCTGCGAACGCAGAATTTTCGTCGAGGGGGCACTCACGCACAAATTTTTGCTGTTTTGTTCTGGGGGATCTCTTTCCTGATCTCTTTGTGAGTCACAGAACACTCCGAGAGTATACTGGTACTGCTTGCTGGTTCGTGGATGGCATCGACTATCCTTAATCTTGGTCTAATTCATATAATTTCTTTAACAAATGGGCCTTTATATCTGTTTGCGTTGCTTTGTGTTTCATCGAAGCAGTCTTGATCATAACCGGACACATGCCGGAGTTTCTAAAGGGCAATGTACACAATCCCTCGTATTTCCTGGTACAAACCTACGGTGCACAAAATTGGAAGTTTCCAAAAAAAAGACGAAATAAATTTGCGAACAACACAACGTGCAATCGGAATCTTAAATATGTCTAAAAATGTAAGTGGACCTGTGTAGGACATGCACTGCGGAGCACAGACAACTTTTCCACATTGAGAACAGCAGAACGGACACCGAGACTGGCAAATCACAGCACAGGAAGGCAATAAGCTGGGAAGGGCGATGGTATTCAGAAGTTCGCCTGCATAAAGTGGAGTGCAAGGTGGAAATAGTTGTCAGAGGCCTTCGTCCTGTAGTGGACATAAAATAGGCTGATAATAATGATGGCGACAAAACTCCTCTTTAACCTACAGCGGCAGCTGCGGGAAACACTCCAGTCAAAGGGCAACATTCTAGGGAGCGAAAGCAAGCAGGGACGTTGTTATTTTCTAATGCCAAAGGCACAAGAGTCAGCTAATCTTTTATGACGTCAACAATATTTGCGCTAAGATTTTTGACGCTTGAAACGAAGTTTGTGCGTTTGAACGAATTATCACGCTGAGGTCAACGGGTTTGTTTGCAGCTTAACATGTGTTTTCAAATGACCAAGTGTGCGTATTTCCGAATGTCATGGATCTCTGGCTACCTTACTCAAAAATGTTCATCCTACTTCAACGAGAACAATCTCGTGTTTTTTCTTTATGGACAAGAACAGTGTCGGTGTTTTTCTTCCCTATGAAACACGTCCAATTTACATCTGACGTATGAGCACAATTCGAAATTACGAAACGTCATGCTAAATATGAATACGAATCCATTGTTACGAGGAAAGCATATACTTATTTCGAGCACATGCAAAGAGGCAATCACCAGGCAAGCCTAATGATGGACCTCAGTCGTGTTCTTCACCTCGTCGCCTCTGTCCTTGTCCTGCGCACACAGTAAGCCCTTCTGCTACATTGCACGTGATATTACAATGTAAGCCACTCTACTACCTTTTGACAATATAAAGACCCCGGCAATGCCACGTTTAAGAGCTCGATAGTTATAGATGTGATATCAAGCAGGTATTATGGTATGCTAAGTATTTGTCTGGCGCTCGAAATGACTAACAAAAAATAATTTCTATTTCATCTCCCACACAATAAGAAATACGCTTTTAAAACAAAAGCTATTGCGTCTACAGCAGACAAGGTATCAAGAGCTCTAGACAAATTCGGGGCATGAGAGCTTCACACAAAACAGACCTACAATATGTAGGATAGTCAAATAGAATATTTAAAGAAATGTGAGGACGATTGGGGAACGTAGGTCGTTTGCACATACAGCGACATCCACTTAGGAACGCCGAGTTCAAAGACTGGGGACATACGGGTAATTTTTTATCAGGTGAATTTGAATTACTGCAAAATTGTTCAGTTCATCACGTCTTTTTACGTGCTGTTGTTTATTACGTAAACGCTTCACATCAGCCATAACAATGTTCGACATGCGTTATGGCGAACACAAATCCGCAAATGAGAACAGGCAGACAAGCGATAGGGTATCAACTCAAGATAGAACTGACGCCAAACTTGTGTCAGGCACAGAGAAACACAAATCAGCCGCGTAGTAACCGGCATATTGAAATTGTGCCGATGTTCCTTGAAGCGGCATGTACAGCATGGTCGACTGGTACAGGGAACACGCGCTCCCATGGCCACGCACCACGGAGAGCCAGTGTATCCGGCGCGGCCGTGCCTCGAACCGAAGCGGAGCAGGTGCACATGAACCCATGGGAGGTGCCTCGCATTGTCTGCAGCAGCGCTGAAGGGCAAAGGAACAGCAGCGCCGTGGAAGGCTGTGGGCTATGAGCAGATGTGAGTAGCAATTGAGAAGAAATAGCGTAGAAAGGGCACGCAATGCGAAGGCAGGATAGCCGTTGTTCACTTAGGGTAACAGAGCGGATCCCTAGAGAAGGGAAGCGTGGTAGTGGGCGGCCGAAGGCTTGGTTGGCAGATCAGGTGAATATGTGTGCCGGGATAAATTGGTCAGGGTGAGCACAGCACCGGGATAACTGTAAATTGATGGGAGAGGCCGGTGGCCCTGCTGTACGTGTAGACAGAATGACGATTATGATGATGTGAAGATGATAATATATTATTGCTCTGCTGTCTGTTCAGATTTGCTGTTGTAACTGGTACCTTTGAAGGTGTCCTTCTCCTGCGATCTAGCGTCAAATTCGCTGAAAATGTGCCGAAAAAGCAATGGCATGTTTTGCAAGTGTGGACATCTACGTATGATGTTAAGCCAGCAGCAGGCTAGCCAGCCCAAGTAGAGACAGGATTGAGCTGATGGTCTGTCAGTGCCTCGTCAACATAATATCAGTTTTGTGTGCCGCCTCGGTAATACTCCTCGACATGTGATGCTTGCTTAAAGACAGCCAGCTTTACCTGCTGTTCCTGGGTGAGACTACGTTGCAATACTTAGTTATAAAGTGAGTTCCCTGGCTGTTCGAGTGATATGCAAGTGTGTTTGGTGTGATGGTCAATACCCAATCTCCGCCTCTTTTTATTTTCATATCGTTCGGTAGTTTCTCAGTGGCACATCTTTTATTGGTTCTCAGTGACTTAGAATGCCCTTGCTGAAGTGACGTCGTTTTTAGTTTCGAGAATCGATTCAGTCGATACGCCTACCGCGTTGGTCGCTTCGCTGGCCTGGGGGCAGCATATTGCACTCAATAGGGGAGGAACTCCATGGTAGACAGGATTTTTCCATCGTAAATGGAGAAACACTACCGCCGTTTATTTACGAACGTAGGTTACATTGGGGTTTCACTCACAATGCAGCGTAATCACTAGTGAATTCACGTAGCACGCCCTGCGACGAGAACGGGATCAGCCACAAGGAACCGATGGCGTGCCTCGCACAAGAGGTCTATGCGTTCTTCTTGAGGCTACACCAGTCGCGTGGCACGTCGCAGTAAACCTGTGCAGATGTCAAGCACCGCACCATCCGTGAAAAGCCGCTTGGCCCCTCCATATTACAACCCACATTCCGGGGTGCCAACATGACAACGTCCGGCATTTCACTGCCACGCCATCACTCGTTGGTCGCCTATGTGGCCTCGTCCGGGCACTCTTGAAAACTAACAGGTGCAGCCCAGGACGCAGGGGCATCCAAATTCTCGACAATCTATAAACGGAGTCGCGTCCTATACATTGTGAGAAAAGTTTTTCTCGAAGGTGTAGGCCCATTTGTACTTATGGCCGAATATGTTATGCACGCCAAACATTGGCAGCTTCGAAAAAGTGTGAAGATGTTCTTCCACACAGCCAGTACTCTTTGTGTAGACATAAAGGGCGCTGTATGCACCGCAGAATTCACTACTTACTCTTGCTCCCACGTCTTGATCCCCTCCTGTGACTTTTGTCTCGCACCACAATAGTGCTATTGATTGCGCATGTGCAGAAAGCGAACCATCACTTCGTCTATATTTGACTCCCACCGACATTCCGCCGCTTTTGGAGAAACTGGGCCTCAATATCGGCACCCAGGTTCCTTCAAGCACCTTAACGGGCCTGCCTCGGTACTATTGTGACATGTCGGCTGCCACTGCATTACATTGGCTGCCCGGCCGCTTCCTTGGGCGGAGGCCTCCTGGTACATTTCGCAACCACAAAGACCACAAGTGTAACGGTTTTCGTCAACCACTTCCCATTGGCTGTCATGCTACTCAGAGGAGAATGTGTTGGGTCGTACAAGCAATCGACCATGCCATAGTTACCGATACATCCGACAAGACGAATACTGCAAGCTGCCGCACGCTCGGCACAATATCTGCATGTGATGCATTGCGCAGAGGGCTGTGTTTCGGTTATGCATAACTGAAACCCTTTTAGCGGCCCAGTTTTCCCAGCTGCCGTACGCCATTGGAGAATTTCATCTTTCGACGAAAAGGCATGCCCACTGGGCCGGATGTCACCTATCATCGGCACTGGCTGGCAACCGTAACTGTGGTAAAATATTTCTCTTCATTAACTTAAATTCGACGACATGCATTAGCGCGAATTAAGTCGACTTTCGAAAACTCCATGGGCTGGCCTGGCGTTGTGTTACACAGGAAGGACTACTTCGGAAAGATTTTCGTTCTATTATTGGCAACTCGCAAGGACATCATTCGCAAGGACGCCTACCCGTCCCATGCATTGAAGATACAATAGACAGCCCATACGAAGCCGATTTTTTTTTAACTCATGTTTGTCGCGGACCATTAAGAAATCGGTGGAATCAAAAAAGCTTCGATACCGACCGACACGTAGCATGATTTGAGGCTCATCCCTTTTGAAATCAATAATTGCGTCCGCCACGTTTAAATGCAGGAGGGACACCATTCTGGGAGAAAAGTGCCGCACTTGCTTGTATTACCTTTACAGCATCGCCATTTCTCTTCTGAATACACGACCCACTGTGAAGGCATCCTGCGTTTTTCGCTATATTTTCTCACAGCCCGTCTACAAGTAAACTTAAACAAGGCCCAATTCAGTACGCGCAATCTAACGATACATGTTTTTTCTACCTTACGGATGATTCCTCCACGGCACAAACGAACGCCGGCCATCCCCCTACTACTGAAGTTAACGATCATCAAACAATTGTACAGTTTCACCGGTCTGCGCTCACCTTTAGACACTTCAATCCAAACTTTAATGCTATGACACGGGAATGCGGTATTGTTTTTGCTTCCTAGCACGCGCGTTATCAATCCGCGCAGGGGATGTTATTTCCATGATGCTTTCTTCTATAACTGCGTCAACCATTCTCGAAACTTCGCATGAACTATGTCTGACTTCAGTTCCTTCCAGACCACATGGAAACATAAGTGTTTATACGAGAATGCGTGTCGCATGTATGAAAGCTGGAGCAACTCACCGCTACTCACTTCGTGTTATCGATGACTGGCCAACACGTGCGCCCCTTTTATTCTGAAGTGAATGTTGATTTTTTGCTGGTCACATGCTCGCCCAACAAAAGAGTTTGGCCCCGCCACGGTGGTCTAGTGGCTATGGTACTCGGCTGCTGATCCGAGGGTCGCGGGATCCAATCCCGGCTACGGCGGCTGCATTTCGATGGAGGCGAAATGTTGAGGCCCGTGTGCTGTGCGATGTCAGTGCACGTTAAAGAACCCCAGGTGGTCGAAATTTCCGGAGCCCTCCACTATGGCGTCTCTCATAATCAGAGCTGGTTTTGGGACGTTAAACCCCACGTAACAACGACAACAATAAAAGAGTTAGATTCTTAACATCCCGTATTAAACGTCCACCATCGTATCGACCACTTGACGTCTCGTGTAGCTGCGTCGGGGTCGTACTTCTCGGTCCGTGCGAAATGACACTGCTGAAGAAATTCTTCGCACTCCTGCATTCAGCCACCTCATAGTGGTAGCGTCCACGTTTAGCCCAGTGATTCTGCAAGGCTTGCACGACGACACGACGCTATCTAGATACAGCCGAGGTATTTCTGTCCTCGCTTTAGTGCCAACGTCGCCTGTTACGTTATAGAATCCCCGGACTTTCATAGACGCAGCACATCCGACTAGGCGAATCAGGCATCTCCAGCCTAACCAGCCACCTCAAAGACCGTTCCATCGAATTTACGTGGATGTACTATGACCGTTCCCGACGTCGAGTTCCACCAAGAAATGGATCGTCGCAGCTACCGCCTAACTCACGGGGTACGTCGATAGAATGGCCCTGCCCAATGACAGTGCCGAACAGGTAGATAACTTCTTCATCGATAACGCCGCGTTGCGTCACTGACTCCCAGAGGTCCTCGTTACCGACAGGGGCACGATATTTAGAACAGATTTAATTGGACGGCTGTTTTGATACAGCCAGACCTGCCGCCGCGGGACCACTGCCTAACACCCACAGACGAACGATGTCACAAGACTTTAAAAGTTACGAAGGGCTCACTCACCGCCGTCATTGAACTCGTACTGTCGCTGATGGTTCTTAGTAGTGCCTCGTAGTCGAGGATCACAACCCGCACCAACGTGCCGTTAGTTGAAGGGTACCTAATGAGACCACGTGGAATTCATATTTTACTTAGCACTTGTGCCATACCAGGCGATGTTAGTTCAAGATGCGTTCCTATTTCTACATTGGATCTCTCATACTGATGCTTTCGTACGAGGACATCCTTTCGGATGCATGGACCGAGCCGGGGACGATGCAGGTATCATAGCCCCTCCTTTCAAATTAACACCGAATGTGAGTCTAGGAATTATAATACGTTTCTCCAAACACTAAATTTCATGCGGAGCACATGGATAACATACACATCACGAATTATGCTTCAGGAGGAAACGGCTTTCACAACGAAAAAAGTATATCTGCAGATCGGCTAGCTCGGCACATCTACGTGACAGCATTGTAAAGGTGAGAACATTGCATCGAGGCCGCCGCAGGTTAACGAGCAGCAGCGCCACCTGGTACGACGCGTTGGCCAGGAGACAGAGAAGACGCTCAGTACATGCTCACGTTTTGCTCATTGAGAGCATGTGACAGCGCATTCTGGGAGTCTTCTCGACCATCGCGACAAAGACAACAGGAACGCCAGGAGTTTTAGGCCTGCCGCTGATTAGATTGCCTCAGAATAGAATCCCCGAGGCTGCGGGTGCATTAGAAGCGAAACGTTGAGGGCCGTGTGCTATGGGACGTCAGTGCATGTTAAATAACCCAGGTGGTCAAAATATCCGGAGCCTTCCCCCTCAGAGTCTCTCACAGTGATGGTGTGAGTTTTGGTTGCTAATCTGCATAAATAAATAGATCTGTATCTATCTGGACAGGTGTAGATAAGATAAAGGAAACAATCTGCTAGAAACACCGAAGCACTTAAAATGCCATTTTTACCAAGCAATATGGGCCAACTCAAGAAGCTGCCATGCGACTTCGTAGAAGGTACGTCACACCTATTTTTTTATTTGCAATGAAATCTCGCTACACCGAACTTCGGGCGCCAGTAACATGTTCCCTATAAAAGGTCGTTACACTGAAAAGCCCGAAATGTATCATGATTACTTCTGGGCAGCTCCTCTCGGAGCTGCACATGAGTCTTGGATGTGTCAGGAGTGTGGTGACAACCGATGATTTTTGAACAGTGGTGTGGCTAGAACTGAAATGTAGGTATCTGCTAGCGCGATTCGGCTTGCGGGGAAGGTGGGTGTTGGGGTAGTACAGAAAATAACGTCAACAATAGCACGGCTCATGACTCGTTCCAAAGCCCGTCGGCGGAACGAAAAATTACCCGAGGTTCTTATGAAGTGCTCTGTGCTAATTGCCATGCCGCCTACATCGGCCAAACTAAAAACTTCCTAGAAAGAATGCCCGGGCAGAGGGGTGACGCACGCTTTTGGAACTCCGAACGAAACGCCCTCGCGAAACAGAAAAACACCAAGAGCACGGCATCAGTTTCGACGAAGCATGGGTCCTCGAAATCGAGCTCTCTCGCCCTCGCTTCCGCGCCATCGGCACTCCTCAAACCTATTGCTCCGGTCCCGTTCTCCCGTACTTCTCTTCTCGCATTGGAGACGGTTAAGATGCACGCCTTTTCCACCCAGCTAGCACAAAAGGGATTTATGATGTTTCTGAAACGGATATCCGAGGTGTTAAAGGGCAACTCGGGCGATTTTTCAGTGTCCACTTATCTTAATGAAATTTTCAGTATGTATTCTCCTCGGCACTGTACTTAATATATGCCAAACCAGGCGGTTGCAAGTCATTTAGTTTTCCTGGAAACGAATTTTAAAATTTTTTAGCGGATTCCCCTGCGGCCCACCCTGTGTTTTTCACGTCATCATCTTCAATGCTGCCTACCTGAGCCTGCGGGACATCAAAAGCAAAACGGTGGTACTTCAGCGGTCAAATCGTCGCTGTCAAGTTCAGAAAAGCTGGCAGAACTCAATACATCCTCGGGTGACCTCGTCACTGTCATTTTTCTCCATATATCTGAACGCGGGAGGTTGTGACGTCATCGCATACGCTGCAAGAAGTGTCTACCCGTTTCGGTTTTCGGTTTGACCACTCCTTTCGGTCGGTTATTTAAATTATTGGTGCGTTTCTGAGCAAATTGAACCACCCTGGCTGCTACAGGACTATCAGTACTATTCGAAAAGACTCATATCAGAACATGGTGAAAAAACCGCCGGAGTTGCCCTTTAACGACGTCGCAGAAACGGCACGTCTAAGAAGCGTTAGTATAGGATGCGTCGTATACCTCGTCTAATGTCCGGCTTGTTCCACATAAACGAGACGTTTCGTTGTCATCCAAATGCTTCAAAAAGCTGGTCCTTTCGACAGCTTAGAGGAGACTCCAATATTCCCATTTTGCGGGATATCTGAATCCGTTCAAAGACTTACCGAATATGTCATCAAAAAGCTGTTCCTGAAACGTTAGCCTTCATCTGGAAGAGGAGCAAGAACCGTGCTCTGGAACGGTGCGTGCCCACGAAAATTTTGCTCTTGCTGCCACCCTCAGAATATCTAAATGATAATCTGAACTTAGAGCTAACGCTTTAAGGGTTGAAATGTCCCCAAGTCATTTTTTGCATCCCTAAGGCATTAACTGCGTGGTTCTGATGGAGTCAATGGTTCTGATGGAGTCGGGGGCGCCCGCGATCCGGGGACGCCGTCTCTGCTTTATGGTAGTAGCTGCGGCCCGCCATGTTATCAGCTGCACCATAAGACTTATGGTGCTGCAGGGGTGGAGGGTAGTGCCAGCCGAATTGTTTTGTAGTTGCGTGCACCAGAGCAATGATAATGCAGTTAGGTAGGCACACAGGTGACTGCACAGGCGTTATCAGCCTCAGCATTATCTCACAATTAGTTGTTATGAATACAAAAATTAATGTAGCTTGTACTTTGTAGAGTATGAAGCAAATCTAAGGAAAATATTAATGACATATCTTTTTATAGTGAAGGATAGACAGTTTCTTGGCAAGCGGCCTAACGTGAAGGCCCCTCTGCCAGTGATCATGAAGTCAAAGCATTGCTACATCTGGTACATCAAAATTTTATTGAGAACCTAAGTTTCTATTGAGAAACTAACCTGTGCAAGTTTAAAAACGAAAAATGCGATAAAAATAAAACCACACTTTTCAAAAGGAACTACGGAAGAAGTAAGTTAAATATATTTGGAACTTATTAACGACTAGAGGCTTACAGAAAGAGCATTAGGAGTCACGCAGTGATCACCAGTCAAATGACTGTGAGCTTGTCAGCATAAGACCAGCATATCCTGTTATATGAGCAGAGAGAACAATGGATGACTGTGTGATAGCCACTTTCAATCATGTTATGCAGTATCTTCAGCACATAAAATCAATGAATGTAAACAAAAGAACACGAATATGACCCAGATGTAAAAGTGCAAATTTCCCTAGGACATCAGCTCATGTAAATAGGCAAGCTTTCAAAGACAACAAAAAGCAACAATGAAGTGACAATGAATACTGACCAAAGTAACGTTTGAAGGAAATAGTGCATGAAATAGCAAAATTGGTATAATGAGCAATGTCTGTCACAGCGAGCAATGCTACATCGAAGCAACCTTAGCTTCATAATGAAGCGGCCTACTCGCGTACGTGAAGTTGAATGCACTTCAGACAGTGTAGGGGCGCCGAAAAATATCATATTCTAGTGTACAAAATACAAATATGGCTCTCTACAAAGCACCGTATTACGCACATCTATATAAATCCATACAAATATGACATGAAGATATATCACACTCATTTGGAAACAAAAAATTTGGCACACCGCATGAAGCAACTCCTACAAAGGACTTCAAATAACCAGCAAGTCTACATGTGCAGGATCAACCTTAGGGTCTTCTAATTTTACCCTGCTTCACATTTGAAAAAAGCTTTTGCACTATACCTAGCAAGTAAAGAAAACATTTCGAATGGCCAACTGTTCTGAGTGTGCAACCTCTACCAAACGCGCAACTTGTTCGCATTCATGGTCACCAAAAACTAGTTGTAATGACCAGGCTTTGTGCAGCTGATGAATACAATCCTATTGGTATCATATGGCACGCTGAAACCACCGTCACGGAAATGCTTTCAATGTAGAACTGCAGTCAGGGTGTAGTAGAACGCAGTTGGTGCACTGGACCAGGTTACTCAAGCAACCGATTAAACCGCATGTATTCCTGCAAAAGAAAAAAATGGCGCCATTATTACCTATAAAGCTTTCCTACAACTGGGTTTTGAGGAACGAAATTTGAAATGAACTTGTGTCAGAGACATTGCGCCCTCTACAGCAAGAGCTCATAATATCCTACAAAGTGCAATACAAAAAAAATTAAAATAAATTTTCCTCGAGTTCCTGCTTCTTGTGAGCTGCTGCCTGCATCATGTATAACGAAACGAACGAGCTATGAAGTCTATAAAAGCACAGAGGAAGTCATTGAGGTTCTTAATAGTAGTATTATAATTAGGGAGTAAGCAGAAGTGATTTGAAGTTCACGAAAAGAAACCTACCTTCGGTGGAAACCTAACTCACTACCTTCGGAAAGTTTATCCGATGCTCCACTTCTGAGCTACGAAGGCGGTCGTCAACCAGCCCACTTTATTGGGTATATATGCACATACAATTTAACACTCCCAGGATGCACACACAATTTGACACTCCCAGGATGCACATACAATTTAACACTCCCAGGGTCCCTTTCATACTGGGTACTCAGTGAGCACGTAAGCACGACTCGAACAATTGTCTCACCCTCTAAGCGCGAAGCATGTGTGTCACTCGATTTATACATGCTGAGTATGCGAATGCATCCATAATAAAAGACAAATGAGTAATGTATAGTATAACGTTCATGAATTTCAAAATATTGCGGCAGTGGTAGCTTCAGCCTGTGCATCAAGTTTCCTGGGGAGATGGCCGGAATACAGCTATATATTCCTCACTAAAACGTTCCGTATGGTCGTTCCAATAATTCCCTATGTTTCTGTAAGACTCATGGTAAAATACGGAAAATACACGGCAAGTATGTGGAAAACTTATAGACTTTGTATGGAAAATATGCAATTATTCGAATACGGAAAGGTACTTTTTGAGCCGGGTTGTAAATGAAAGAGAGAGACACAGCGCCTTAGCCACAGGCCGGCTGTTGTATTCAGACTTCTTCCTTCTCTTCCGTTGCTTCGTTGAGCAACTCGCGTGACCATCCAAGCTTCAGCGAAGCTCGCTGACCAATCGTGTATATATATATATATATATATATATATATATATATATATATATATACGGAAATGATCGGGCTCAGACCGCAACGTTGATATAATAAAGCATCGTTCTCTACGATCCGCAGCGTCAATTCTGTTATATATATATATATATATATATAACGTTATAGTACACATTACCCATTTTTCTTTTATTTGGGGTGCATTCGGGATGCATGTATAAATCGAGTGACACACATGCTTCGCACTTAGAGGGTGAGACAATTGTTCGAGTCGTGCTTACGTGCTCACTGCGTACCCAGTATGAAAGGCGCCCTGCAACACTTTTTGAATACGCTGAGCAAACGTTGCCGTTGAGTCTTTGAGGCTTATGTGAATGCGTGAGCCAAACATTATTTGCAGTGCATTTGCAGTTTTGTTTTAAATACAGCATGCAATCGCCTTTTCTTCCTTCAACAAGTGACGTCACTGGCGACACCAACTAGGCCGCTGCGCTCACCTCGATTTTAAAGACAGGTGCTTAGATTGCCGTTATTTTTAATGCAAATTGAACAAATAAATAATTCCAGACTACCTTTCTGTGACCTGAGTTCAGCCAATGCTATATCTGCCTCGAGCAAAGCAGTTGGCGGCCTAGTGACATTTGTTGGAAAGAGCAGGTGAATTGCAGCTGTGTTTGAAACCAAACAAAAAATTCCCTGGTGCACGTATGTTGGGCTCACACGTCCACAATTGCCTCCATGACTCTCGCAATAGTTTGCTACCGAGATTCCTAATGTTGCAACGCTCCTTCAGTAACTGAGACCTTGCGCGATTGACGGGCGTGCTACACATATACTGCGCATAACTGCGCATAGCATCAACAAATTTTCCTTGTGGCTTGAATTTCGCCGGCAAAAACTGCCTTCCACGGCCAGGTAATACTGGAGTTAGTACAGTGCAAAGAAATATGGCTCCGTTGGGATAAAGAGTATGTAGCGGGATAGCAGGGAATTGTCAAACGTTCCGCAGAAAATTGGTGAATAGCACCGTGGCTATTATTTGACGATAAAGGGGAGCTTCAAAACAAAGCAGTCATTGTACACACACACACACACACACACACACTGGGGGCCCCCGTAATATAAATTAAAAATAAACAAAATACATCCAGACGTGCTTGTCTAGGTTCTCGTAACACTCCACTCACCCATAGCCCGACGTAGTATTTTAGCTCGTTGTTCACCGCCTCAACTCCGTCCTGCACTAACCGTCCAGCAACCAGGCTCAAGTCTTTACTCCGCAGTCCGTACCACGTGAAACATTGGACAACTTATGGCATAGTATAAGTGCCCTGTGCACAAGAGCGCGAGTAACAATACTGTGGAACCAGATAACACGTCGTGTAAATCATTTGCTCTTCGTGGTCTGCAAGAATGACGACCCCCGAAATGCAGAAAACCACAGCAGCGTCGTCACTCAGAAATTATAATAATAAAATTTCGCAAAAGAGTCACATGCCTCTGACAAAGTTTAAATGTTACTGAGAACGCGCAAACGACACTCATGCTCATCTGAATGCTGAGTTGCGTGAAGACATTCCACCGCCACAAGACGACGTGATTGCCTGTGGCAATTCTGCTGATATGCCACAACAAATAGTGCGCGATTGCTGAAGCATGTAGGTGAATTTCACAGCCCGGAACTGAAATCTCAGGACCTCGATGCCACAGTGAAGCAACGCGCCGCAATGCTTTTTCCTTAGAGCACCCGTTATCACATGCATGTATTACTGTGTGTACGACATGGGTAAATTACAACTATCCCCCACAGTTGTATAGGCGCTGTACTCCCTGCCCATTACGGCCACATGACAGGATGGTGAGAACGAAGCCAATGCACTGTTTACTCACTAATCGGGCTAAACACGCACATAGATCTAAGAAAGTTCCCGAATGCGTTCATACACGGTGATCTGAATACCACAGTTGCGCTATTTCGTGTTTAAGTTGATGCGTCAACTATCTGCGAGCTTACATAGCATTAATGCTCGTTGTATCTGTTAGAGACCGATTTTTTATATCCGCGGGACACATAAGGGATCTCACAGGCATCCTGCTACACTATTCAAATGCTGTAGTTACATTTATTTTCGGCGAGACACAGACTATACTACAGGATCCACTCACAGAAGCGCCAGGCTTGATCTAGGGTTAACGAAAGGAAGAAAATAGAAAGAAAATGCCACCACACAAGCCCAAGTCGCAGCACGGTAACCGAATTTTCTCTAAAAACACGGGAAGAGCCAGCCGCCAGCAACTTAACTACACTGACTGCACCGCCAATCACCAATACGAGCTTCGCTGGCTTTCCTTCGCGTCTGCGCCAGCCTGCGCCCTCTCGCCTGTTCCCGAGGACAGGTGAGAGAAGAAGCCAGACATTCTGGCGCCTCTTTCCCAGGCCCATGGCAACCGGCGACACCTCGGCACCGAGCACTGTGCCGACGCCTGACGACGCTTTGAGCCATGCCATGCGTTCGCATTTCCGGTGGGGAGCGAGGGGGCA
This sequence comes from Hyalomma asiaticum, assembly GCA_013339685.2. NCBI lineage: Eukaryota > Metazoa > Arthropoda > Arachnida > Ixodida > Ixodidae > Hyalomma > Hyalomma asiaticum. Next base: position 54,988,032 of record CM023490.1, on the reverse strand, counting down.
TGCTGGCAGTCCACGTTCCTTTCGGTCTCGCGAAAACGTATTTGAGACGCCTTCATCGTACATTTGGTGTCGCTCCCACTCGCGACGTCTATGATACGTCAACCACACGAACTAAGATGTCAGTCCCCCAATCAAACGTCTTTTCGGTCTTTTATGCTAGCTGGGCACTTCCTTTTTTTACTGTCCAAAGACCTCTGCGCGCGTCGATATTAACCAGCAGCACAAGAAACGCAGTCAGTCGTCAGCACTTTGTTCTTTCGTTCTATGTGGGTTTTGCTACGTAGCGAGTTACTGGTGTCTCCTAGACGTGTTGTCTGTAAGACTATCACTGTGGTTGCATTGGCACATTCACTGCAACCTATCGCGAGATTTCCCCACTCACCTTATTCGCCGGCGTGCTATTCTGAGGTGCTTCACAGCTGACGGACTTCAGCTTAACGTAACGAAGTGCAATGTTGGAGCTCGCCAGCTGACGATACTAGGCCACGTCTTCTCCAAAGATGGCGTTCTCCCGGGCACCGCGAAATTTCCTGCAGTTATCGAGTATCCCAAGCGCACTTCCATGAAGACGCTTTCAAATTTTATTGGGTGGCGTTCTCACTTTTGTCGATTCGTCCGCGACTTTGCTACCATCATCGCACCTCTTACGAATCTTCTCACAGCTTCTAACGGCCGGCCAGCATGGTCACCCGAGTGCGATGCATTTTTTATGACGCTGAGGCGCTTTCTAACGTCGCCTCCTATACTCCGTCACTTGGACCCCGATACGCCTACGCAGGTCCACACTGATGCCAGCGCCGTTAGCCTTGTTGCTGTAGTGGCTCAGCAGAAGCCCGGCTACGAGCAATACGTTGTGGCTTATACGATTCCAACCCTGAAGAAAGCCGAGCGTAATTACTCCGATACCGAGAAAGAGTGCCTTGCCATAATTTGGGCGTTGGCTAGGTTTCGTCCGCGTCTTTACGGTTGCCCCTTTGACATCACAGAACACCCTGCTCTATGTTCGCTCTGGTCGCTGATAGATACATTAGGACGCCTCAGTTGCTGGGTGCTTCGTTTGCAAGAGTGCGACATTCATGTTGTATACAGGTCAGGTCTTAAACACACCGACGCTGATCTACTGTAACGCTCACCACTAGCGTCCGACACGGCTTCGCCAGTCAGGTACTTCCCTCTCGCCAGTTAACTTCGTGGACAAGTCTTCGAGCCAGTGCAAAGATGTGTTAGTTTGTCAACTCCTTGATTTCCTGGCTACCCATGCGTTCGTCCCGCTTCAAGAATTATCCGTCGCCATGATTCCCATTTCGTCGTTTCAGATGATCTCCTTTACCGCCGAAATTACGCACCTGATTGCCGGAAGTGGCTGCTCGTGATACCAAGCAACAAGCGCAAGGATGTCTCCGCCGCTTTCCACAATGCCCCGCAAAGTTCTCACGCCATCGTTCTCAGGACCTAGAACCGACTTCGTCAATGCTCCTCGGCGTGGCATGTATGCCTTTGTGTGCAAGTATATCCGCGCCTGCATTGCCTGTCAAAGGCGCAAAACGCCACCTGAACACCCGATTGGCACACTCCCGCCTCTTCCTTACCCTGGCCGTCCATTTGACCGCGTTGACACCGACTTGTACAGCCCACTTCCCTCCACTACTTCTAGGAAGAAGTGGATAATTGTTCGCGTGTACAATCTCACACGTTACGCAAACACTGCAGTGCTGCCCACAGCTACTGCGAGAGAAGTTGCATTTTTCATCTTACGCAACTTTGTCCTGCGCCACAGTACACCTTGGGAACTTTTGAACGACAGAGGACGTGTTTTTTCTCTCTCATGATATTCAAGTCATGCTTGTTCAGTGCAACATCATTCACCGCACGACGAGCGCATATCATCCACAGACAATTGGTATGACAGAACGCTTTGATTCATTGATTCATTGATTCATTGATTGATTGATTTGCGGGATTTAACGTCCGAAAAAGAGCTCTCATTATGAGAGACGCCGTAGTGGCCCTATTGGAAAACCCAGCGCCACTGGGAGCCAGCATCCAGCGCCATGCCGGATTATGGGCCCAGTGTGACGCTGTATACTGGCACGCTGGTGTGCCACGGGATACTGGGAGGTGCGGGTTACTGGCACGCAAAACCGCTTTAGAGCAAAAAAAAAAGACGTGGTGCTTCCCGGCCATGCATGCGAAATAATATAGAAATATAAAAAAGCGAGAGAAAAAGCAAAAAAAAAGCACTAAAAAAAACTTTCAGACACTAGGATTCGAACGTAGCACCTTCGCATCGCCAACCCAGCGCGCTACCACTGCGCCACGCCTGAACTTTTTTTTTTCTTTATTACATGGAAATGAAAACTGAGGTCACAGGGAGATAACGCCTACACACTCAAAACTCTGGCAAAGACACGCAGACGTCCAACAAGTGCATTCACTCAGGAGGTACTTCCTGGGCAGTGTACACACTTCTGAACACACTGAACTGGTTGTAAACAGGTAAGTCAGTAGTGTCACCTGCCGTCAGACTTATCGTTTGCAGTGGTACACACAAGACGAACGCGCTTTTTATGCGCAGTTGAACCTCACACGTTTGTCAGACAAATGAAACAAGCCGCCGATCACGCATGACATTCGAATAAGGGCGACAGCAGTCAGTATATTATACAATTCATATCTAATACTGAAAAAAATATAAGTAGACCGACGGGCAGGGACTACCGGCTGTTAAGCCCGAGCTCGATAGCCTTTTCTTGCTCTTACGAATTGTCGACATATATGTAGATGCGTTTTGCGTAGACTATAATGCCGCTCGATAATTGAACGTGTACTTCAAGTGGCACTTAGCAGTTTTCTCGCTCAAACGGTGATATTTCAGAACAGCGGCAGTACCAGTGTCTGACATACACCGGTTCATCGAAGCTAACTGTCAATCGCTTCGCACGCAAAAAGGAAGTGCAGTGCAGTGGGAAACCTCTCATTATCTTTGTTCAGTAAGCCGTAATGATCGACAAATATGTGTGATTGCAATTGAGTCAGAGAAGAGTGCGGCAGCAACTTTCCATGACATATATGTGCTTGCTCAAAGTGCGTCGCTCCGATGCTCACCACTTCATCTTCAAGCACCGGGAAGAAATAAAAATCCCCTGTTCAGGTTAACCGATGCCAAGGCTGTACTGAGCAGTAATTTTGATTCGTCGTAGTAGCGTATTCTTAAGGCTTGGAGTGCCGTTCGCGTGTAGGCGAACTCGGCCGGTACACTATGCCCAATGCTTCACTGGGAGCATACTGGGACAGACCGATCGGGGCTCGGCGGCTTGAAAAAGCTAAAATTATTGTGTATTAGCTCAAGAAGCTTAGTAATATGATTACTGTTTCGCGCGTCTAAAGTAATTGAAGGTGCAGCAATCGCCAGCGGTGTATTTGCAGCGTGGTGATACCGATCGGTGTTTTTTTTTCTGCGTGTTGGGATCTACGCTTTGAGAGGGTCATTAAATTGCGCGGCTATGTCAAATTTTACTGTTATTTCACCGAATCCTCCACACAAGTGAACACTACAGCAGAACTATTACCAGAGTGGTTCATAGACGTGACATTGCGTGTATAAGCTAAGTGCGAGGAAAATGCACAAATGTAAACATTCACAGCTGCTAGCGCTTAGTGCGCGCGGACAACGTAGGCCGCGAATTGCTGCACACTGTAGCTCGCAGCGATGAAGTACGGCCAAGCCGTAAATATTCCCAGAGTCTTCACACCTAGTGAAATCAACTAATACAGGTCCCAGTGCAGAGCGTGCGCCTGTGAAACCAGCGCCAGCGTCTCTTGGGCTGCTTCCAGTGTGCTCCGCACTCGTGCCAGCGCGCAGCCTCCCAGTGTACAGTGCTTTCCAGCGAGCCTCTCACTGGTACCAGTGACATTCCACCTATGCCAGCTTGTCCCAGTACAACGCCAGTGCAAGGCAGCGCTGCCAGCGTCCCAGTGTGTACCGCCCAGTGAAATATCATCGTTCCCAACGCGTTTCCAGTGCTCCCAGTACGGAAAACGTACTGGAAATGCACTGGGGGCGCTGGTTTTTGCAATAGGGGGAGGTCTCCCGAAACTTTCGACCACCTAGGGTTCTTTAACGTGCACTGACATCGCACAGCACACAGGCCTCAACATTTCGCCTCCATCGAAATGCAGCCGCCGCGGTCGGGATTCGATCCCGCGACCTTCGGATCTGCAGCCGAGTGCCATAACCACTAGACCACCACGGCGGGGCAACACAACGCTTTAAGCGCACTTTTGGTTGCATGCTGACAATGCACACTGCGTCCGGATAAGCCAGCTGAGACAACTTTCTGCCTTCGTGACATGCACGTACAATATTGCTACGCAAGCGACCACCGGATACTAACCGTTCTTTCTCCTGTACGGACGTGAGACATCATGTACGCTTGACACTCTACTGTCTTGCACACCTGACTCCAGTGAATACACACCAATTTCTTATGTTGCTAAGTACGCGGAATATCCTCGAGAGTTGGCTCGTTCGATGACACAAGACCCCCGAGGCCGCCTGAAGCTTGGAACGCATTGTGACCGCTCGCTTTCCATTCTCGCGAAAGCGAGCGGTCACAGTCGAGTCGAAGCACCGAGCACGCCTAGACTTTCGTTGAAATTCGTCGCACGATATCACGGTGCCTACCGCGTTCTCATACAGACGTCTCCCGTCGATTACGAAGTCTAGCCCTTGACTGCATCCCATGACTTAGACGGGAAATTACCCACGTCAATCGCCTCAAGCCCCTTTATGACCCCGCCATTCTATCAACGGCTTAAGCAGCCAGGATGGCTACGCTCGTCGCCGGTGTTCATTGTAATCAGGAGGCGACAAGGGGAGCGACAGCGTTGCGGTGTTTGTTCTACCGAGATATCAATGTACTGCAACCATTGAAGTAGGATATTTGCGTAGTTGTGTATGCGAATGCAGTGGCAATTCTTTTTTCATGTATACTCGATCTATGGCCACCTGTATTATGGTTTGATGCAGAACATCTGTCCATGGCGGCGGTCAGCTCTGTGAAGCAGCAGAGGGCAGTAACAATCACTGGACCTGGACAGGCCGCCACTGGAAACTAAACATTGGAGCGTTCAATGCAAGATCCCTCTCCAGCGAAGCTAGATTAGCGGAACTACTCGAGGAACTAGAAGGAGTTAGTTGGGACGTCATTGGCCTTAGCGAAGTTAGGAGACCAGGTGAAGCTTACATAGTCTTAAACAATGGACATGTCCTCTGCTATAGAGGATTACCCCAAAAGAGAGAATATGGCGTCGGGTTCCTAATTCACAAAGATATAGCGGGTAATGTGGATGAATTCTACAGCATTAACGAAAGGGTAGCATGCGTCCTAGTAAAGCTAAATAAGCGGTATAAACTTAAGATAATCCAGGGATATGCGCCAACAACGAGCTACGACGACGAACAAGTGGAGCAGTTCTACGAGGATATCGAATTAGCAATAACGAAAGTACGCACGCAATACACTGTAGTCATGGGGGATTTCAACGCTAAAGTAGGGACAAAACAAAGTGGAGAGCAGGCGATTGGCAACTACGGAGTCGGCTGTAGAAATGACCGTGGGGATATGCTCGTGCAATTTGCCGAAAGAAACCGACTCCGAATAATGAACACGTTTTTCAAGAAACACAAGAATAGGAAGTGGACGTGGAAAAGCCCTAACGGGGAAAGAAAGAATGAAATCGACTTTATAATGTGCGAACAACCAGGTATAATTCAAGACAGAAGTAGTGGGGAAGATAAAATGCAGCGATCACAGATTAGTAAGAGCAAAGATTGTACTCAACCTAAAGAAAACAAGAACTAAATTATTCACTAGAAAAAAATGTAACCTAGAGGTAATCAGATGAAGAACGAAGAATTTAAAGTCGCCCTAAGCAACAAGTTCGAGGCCTTAGGCGAAAAAGGTGACGATGTAAAAGAAATAAACAAAACTCTAACGAAAACAATCCTTGAAACAGCGATAGAACTCGGGGGCAAAACAGCAAAGCAAACAACAAATAAGCTGTCCCAATCTACCAAGGACTTAATAAAAAAACGTCAACAAATGAAAGTAACTTCGCCCAAAGATAAGATTGAATTCGCAGAACTATCAAAGTTGATCAGTAAAGCCAGGCAAAGAGATATAAGAAACTTTAACACGAGAGAAATAGAGAAAGCAGTAGAAAAAGGCACCAGCATTAAATCGGTCAAAAAGAAACTGCACTTAGGACAATATAAAATGCATGCGCTAAAAGATAAAAAAGGTAACGTTATCAATAATTTCAACGAACTAGTAAAGGTAGCAGAAGATTTCTACTCGGAACTGTACAGCTCTCAGACAGACCATACAGCCTTAAAAGAAATAGAATCAGACGAAGATACTGAAATTCCATGTATAACCACTGACGAAGTCAAAAAAGCTGCTAAAGGCATGGCCCGCGGTAAAGCAGCCGGTGAAGATGGTATAACAGCCGACTTGATCAAAGACGGAGGAGATGTACTTGAAAAACTTGCATCGCTCTTCACGAAATGTGTCAAGACATGTAGTATACCGCGCAGTTGGAAAAATGCTAATATAATCCTTATCCACAAGAAAGGTGACATAAAGGAGTTAAAGAATTACAGACCAATTAGCCTACTCCCAGTAATATACAAGCTATTTACAAAAGTAATTTCTACAAGGATAAGAGAAACCCTCGACTTTAACCAACCGAGAGAACAAGCTGGTTTTAGGAAAGGTTACTCGACAATGGACCACAGCCACGCTATCAACCTAGTAATTGAGAAGTACGCCGAATATAATAAACCTCTTTATATGGCGTTTATCGACTACGAGAAAGCATTTGACTCCATAGAAATACAAGCAGTTATAGAAGCTCTACGACGACAAGGGGTACCTGGCGTTTACGTGAAAATCATAAACAACATATACAAAGATTGCACAGCCACACTACTCCTACATGAGAAAAGCAGAGAAATCCCGATCGAGAGAGGTGTGAGACAGGGAGATACGATATCCCCGATGCTATTCACTGCATGTTTAGAGGAAATCTTTAAACGTCTAGACTGGGAAGAAAAGGGCATTCGAATAGATGGAGAATATCTCAGCAATTTAAGATTTGCAGACGACATTGTACTCTTTAGCAATGATGGAGACGAACTACAAAACATGATTAATGACCTAAACAGGGAAAGTATTAAAATTGGGTTAAAAATGAATAGGCAAAAGACCAAAGTTATGCTCAATACCCTAGCTAAGGAACAGGAATTTACAATCGACAATGAACCCTTACAATGTGTAAACGAATATGTATACCTGGGACAGTTAATAACAGGAACTCCCAACCACGAAAAAGAAATTCTCCGTAGAATAAGGATGGGCTGGAGCGCATTCGGAAGGAATTACGAAATCATGACTGGAAACTTACCGCTCTCACTAAAGCGCAAAGTATTCAATCACTGTATCCTCCCAGAACTAACGTACGGTGCAGAAACGTGGAGTATAACTAAAAGACTAGAGATGAAACTAAGGAGCGCGCAACGTGCAATGGAAAGAAAAATGATAGGGGTAACGCTAAGAGATAAAAAACGAGCGGAATGGATCAGAGAACAGACAGGAGTAGCCGATATTATTATATCAATTAAAAGAAAGAAGTGGACCTGGGCAGGACATGTCATGAGGAGAACAGATAACAGATGGACAGTAAGAGCGACGGAATGGATACCAAGAGAGGGAAAATGCAACAGAGGCAGGCAAAGGGTTAGATGGAGCGATGAAATTAAAAAGTTTGCGGGCGTAAAGTGGAACCAACTCGCTCAGGAGAGGGTGGAGTGGAAATCGATGGGAGAGGCCTTCGTCCTACAGTGGACCTAAATAGGCTGATGATGATGATGACTTCTTGTTTGGCGCCCCACTACGATGCCCACTGACACTGTGAGTTCTATAATAAATAAATGGATGTATAAATAATTAAGCAATGCATAAATGATAAAGGCGACCATAGCCGGTAAGGCACTCCCTCACCAGAGCAGGATCCCGGCGACCATAGCCGGTAAGGCACTCCCTCACCAGAGCAGGATTGGCCACCCTGGTGCAGTAACGGCCACAACCTCCCATGAATACGCCAATTAACCCTCGGCCCTCAGGCCCCAGCGGCTGCGAAGCAACTGACCATGGCGGCGGTCAGACCTGTGACGCAGCAGAGGGTGCTAAGAATCTCTGGGTCCGGACAGGCCGCCACTGGAATCTGACTCTGGCAACGTTTAAGGCAAGAACTTTATCTAGCGAGGGAAGTCTAGAGGTACTGTTTGAGGAATTAGCGGGCATTAAATGGGACCTTATAGGGCTCAGTGAGGTTAGGAGGACGGGAGAAGCCTTTACACTGCTGAAAAATGGGCACATCCTATGTTATCGTGGCCTAGAAGACAAAAGAGAACTAGGAGTGGGATTTCTGGTCAACAAAACCATTGCTGGCAACATAGTAGAATACTATAGCATTAACGAGAGGGTAGCAGGTCTTGTAATTAAGCTTAATAAGAGGTACAAATTGAAGGTGGTACAGGGCTATGCACCTACATCCAGCCGTGACGACCAGCTAGTTGAACGCTTCTATGAAGATGTGGAATCGGCAATGGCTAAAGTAAAGACGCAGTACACTATTGTGATGGGAGACTTCAATGCTAAGGTAGGGAAGAGGCAGGCTGGAGACAAGGCAGTCGGGAACTATGGCATGGGTTGTAGGAATGACAGAGGGGACTTATTAGTAGAGTTCGCCGAGCGGAATAATCTGCGTATCATGAACACGTTCTTCCGTAAACGGGAGAATCGGAAGTGGACGTGGAAAAGCCCGAATGGCGAGCATAAAAATGAAATAGACTTCATACTATGCGAGAACCCTGGCGTCGTGCAGGATGTGGAAGTGCTGGGCAGAGTTAGGTGCAGTGACCACAGGATGGTGAGATCGCGAATTGGGCTAGACTTGAGGAGGGACCGCAATAAGCTAGTACGAAAGACGCCGATCAATGAGCTAACTGTAAGACGGAAAGTCGAAGAATTCCAGATAGCGCTGCAGAACAGATATTCAGATCTAACAGCCCAAGCAGACAATTGCGTTCAGGAAGTCAGCGATAATCTCACGCGGATTGTCACGGAATGTGCAATAGAAGTAGGAGGTAAGATCGGTAGAGAGATTATTAGCAAACTTTCCGAGAAGACGAAAGACTTGATTAGAAAGCGGAAAGGCATGACAGTATCAAATGCAATTGACAGAATAGAACTAGCGGAGCTTTCGAAGCTAATCAATAAGCGTAAGACAGCCGACATACGAAAGTATAATATGGAGCGGATTGAGCATGCTCTAAAGAACGGAAGGAGCCTGAAAGCGGCGAAGAAACGTCTAGGCATAGGTAGAAATCAGATGTATGCATTACGAGACAGGCAAGGCAATGTGATCACAAATAGGGATGAGATAGTGATAATAGCCGAGGAGTTTTACAGAGATCTCTACAGTAGTCGTGATAACCAGAATAGTGAACGGGAAAGCAGTTTAGAAGAGGCTGACATTCCACCAGTACTGACAGAGGAAGTAATGAAAGCTTTGAAAGAGATGCAAGCGGGAAAGGCGCCCGGTGAGGATCAGATAACAGCAGAACTGTTAAAGGATGGTGGGCAGATTATACTGGAAAAACTGGCAAGCCTGTATACGCAATGCCTAATGACTGCAAGCATACCGGAATCTTGGAAGAATGCAAACATCATCCTAATCCATAAGAAAGGCGACACAAAGGACTTGAAAAATTACAGGCCGATTAGCTTACTGTCAGTTGTTTACAAGGTATTTACCAAGGTAATCACTAACAGAATTAGTTCCACCTTAGATTTCAGTCAACCTAAGGAACAAGCAGGGTTTCGTAAAGGCTACTCAACAGTAGACCATATTCACACTATCAATCAGGTGATAGAGAAATGCGCAGAGTATAATAAACCCCTATATATAGCCTTCATAGATTACGAGAAGGCATTTGACTCGGTCGATACCTCAGCAGTCATGCAGGCATTGCGGAATCAGGGCATAGACGAGCACTACGTAAGACTACTGGAAGACATCTACAACGGCTCCACAGCCACCATAGTCCTCCATAAGGAGAGCAGCAAGATACCTATAAGGAAGGGCGTAAGACAAGGTGACACAATCTCTCCAATGTTATTCACAGCATGTTTACAGGAAGTATTTAGAACGCTGGATTGGGAACAGGTGGGTGTAAGGGTTAATGGGGAATACCTCAGTAACCTCCGATTTGCTGATGACATTGCCTTGCTAAGTAACTCGGGTGATGAATTACAAAGCATGATTACTTACCTTAACAGGCAAAGTATAACAGTGGGCCTGAAAATTAATATGCAGAAAACTAAAGTAGTGTTCAACAGCCTTGGGCGAGTACAGCGATTTCAGATAGCTGGCGAGGCACTGGAAGTAGTAAGTGAATATGTCTACTTAGGCCAGCTAGTGACCCCTGATCCGAATCATGAGGCTGAGGTAATTAGGAGGATTAGAATGGGGTGGAGTGCATTCGGCAAGCATTCTCAGATAATGAATGGTAGCTTACCACTGTCTCTGAAGAGGAAACTGTATAACAGCTGCATCTTACCGGTACTCACCTACGGGGCAGAAACTTGGAGGCTAACTAAGAGGGTTCAGCTTAAATTGAGGACGACGCAGCGAGCTATGGAACGGAAAATGGTAGGTGTAACCTTAAGGGACAAGAAGAGAGCGGTGTGGGTTAGGGAACAAACGCGTGTTAGGGACATACTAATAGAAATTAAGAAGAAATGGGCCTGGGCGGGCCATGAAATGCGAAGACAAGACAACCGTTGGTCATTAAGGGTAACAGAGTGGATTCCTAGAGAAAGCAAGCGTAGCAGGGGGCGGCAGAAAGTTAGGTGGGCAGATGAGATCAGGAAGTTTGCGGGGATAAATTGGGCCCCGTTAGCACAGGACAGGGATAATTGGAGATCCATGGGAGAGGCCTTTGCCCTGCAGTGGGCGTAGACAGGCTGATGATGATGATGAAATGATAAAGGAATGACCCTACGATATGCACATCGGCATAGCGTGGCGCGCATTTCCCTTAGGTTAAACAGAAATCCACGCACTAATGTGTCAGGCCACCACAGTGCACCACATGGCTCTCGATGTTCCTTGAAAGTACACGTCACGCACACACCCAGGTAATTCAGACGAAGGGGATGATCCAACTAGTAAGGCTTGATTGACTGCCATACTGTTCGGCGAATGTACATTCGTCGCTGACTCTTTTGTATGACATCGACTTCCGCAACACATGGCATCTGTGGGATTGTTTTCGCACAATGCCAGTGCAAAAACCTTTAGACTTTCTATGCCTATTTTTATGCTCCTAAGTGTACACACATCTGCTGCGGAGTCGATGTTCACATCTAGAACATCTGCTGCGGAGCAGAGTTCACATCTAGGACAGTTCCTAAGTTCAGTGTATAAACCGTAATGTGTCGACGCACTCTACTGATGAGTTTTCCTTAGGTGGGAATCGTAAGTGCACGCTATGAATTCGAGTCCAATATATGTACAATGGACATACTTGAATGTCACTGACATCATTACCTCGCTGATCAATACTTCCGGCGTGAAGCCATGTGGTTGAGGTGCCGCATTGAGTGACTCGAGAGGACACATGGCTAATCAATCAAACGACATATCAACGTAATAATCTATCTTGCAGCCTTAACCGTGCTCTTTTCCACTAGGCGTCAAAAGGAAAACAATAATCCACACCGTATATTTCTTCATTGGAGCACGAAAACACATGAAACCCTCTGAGATAAAGCACTTTGGTAATGTCGCTGCCATGATTCCGCCAGTTTTGCTTGCAAAGACGGGTAGAATGCGCCACAAAGCAATTGACGGAAAGAGTCATGGGCTCCCCTGGAGCGCTGGCGTTCGCTTCATATTTCCCCAGATGTTCATGATAGCGTGAAAGATGTTGTATATTGCCTTACACGAACCAAACTGGCTCGAATAACTTCCCTGGATGTACAGCTGAGAGCGAGTCAAGAGGACGAAAGAATCATGCAGTTGCAAGTAGCGTTTGCAAGTACTACACGCGACGACTGAATATGATTGTCTTTCACAGCAGCTTTATTTTTGTAGCATCTTTAAAAAGTGACGATCAATAGAGTATGTTTTCTCCCGTTAGTGATAAAAGGGGAAGAAACCAGCGTAAATACCCACGGACGCGCATCGATAATAATGTCTAAGGTTTTTTTTACGCCCCAAACCACGATTTGATACTGAGAGACGACGCAATTGGGGGCTCCGGAAATTTGGACCACTTGGGGTTCTTTAAGCATGCGCTGACATTGCACAATGCACGGACCTCAATATTTCGGGTCCATCGCATTGCACTCGCCAGTGCCGTGGTTTGTTGTTCCTGCACCTTCGAATCTCCAGCCGAGTGCAATCACAGCCATTAAATCACTGTGGCTAGTCAACACGAATTGAGGGGCATACTTTGATAAAAAATAGCACTCCCGAGCTCTCGCAATCAACTATTTAAAAAAACAAGTGGGACGAACCGCTTGATGTTAGGTTGAATCTCTGGCATTCACGTATCTTTCTGAGAAAACTCACAGCATCTTATTGGAGATACATCTTTATGTTTGCACATTTCCGAGTATTGTCAGTCGGCATTCTTTTCAATATACACGCTGCACATTTTTGAAGAAGCCATCGACTGCGTCTTGACATTTGGAATGGTTGACATACCTTCCGAGCCAGTCGAGTGAGTCTGTCGACAGCTGGACGCTACTACTCTTCGCGCTGACGTGTGATCAGTGATTGCACTGCCCTTAATCATCGCGGACGTTGCTCGTCATGAGACGGCTATTCGTCAGTATATATATTCCTTACGATAGGCCTCATCTTTCACTCCACCCTTTCTCAGCTGAACGCCAAGACTGAAATATGTTTCGATCAGAACTGCCCGCCATCCTTATTTTCATTAGCGGTGAGTTGGAGAAGGGATGCTGTATGTGAATTATCGTAGATCTGCACTTCTCTTAATTCATATTCGGTGCGATGGTTTTACGTATTTTTATGTCTTATGAAGAGTAGCTGGTCAGTACAGCCTAGCTCCCCAATCAGCGGGGCCATAGATTATTTTAAATGCACAATGTCTCTTGACAATCTCGGAAAGCTATTTGCGGAGAGAACCACATTACGCAACTATGAAGAAGAGATTGGAAAAGGAGGTGTTACTGCGTGCGACTACCCTTTAGAAATTAAATCTGCAATTTTTTCTTACCTGGTGTGGACGGAACTGGCGTCATATAGTCCCTACCGTAAAGATGAACCTGCTAACCGCCAAGAGCACGACAAAAGATATTGTACAAATGACATGAAACCATTGCCCGTACACACAATACCGTGAGTTTCTTAGGCGTACTAAAATTTTTGCGGTGACGCACTCGACGATGACACAGATAAACTGAACCCCTAGTGCTGCGAAGTCGAAGCATCGAAAATTGCGAACCGTACCGCCGAAACAGGACGACGCTCATGCACGCAGTACAGCTAAAGCCCGGAATATGGTCTACTTCACCGCACAAGCCAGTTTCACCACAAGGGTAAAGCAATTAATTCGACAACCACAGAAAAGCTATTATGCGTAGTAAGAGTAGCAGCTTTAGGGGCGACGGGCTTGTTTGTGCCACCGAGGATGCGGGATACTGTCCGTCCTTGAGTTAAAGCATACCTAATGTAGAGCTCCAGAATTGTTCTGCTGGCGAAGTGTGGGCTTATACGCGAGCGCTCTTACAGGTCAGCGCAATTACCTCTTCGACAAAGCTTAGATAGGTGATAATAATTGAGCGTTCATGTCCCGCAATTGTGGCTATAGTTATTACCATTGGCAAAAAATCAGTTGGATCTGTCTCAGTGGTCACAGAGAGAATAATACGGTCGCTGACGCGTCTATAAATAAACAAATGTTTGCCAAGAGGGTAAACACCTTTAGAAAACTACATCGCCTTAGCGAAGTGGTTTTCCTTTCAGGACTTTCACACCTAGGACAGTCCCTATTTGCGAAGCGTTTTTCCCGGAGGGGTAATAGTAATAACTATATTCCTTAATTGACCAGGTGTATAAAGTGACAGAATATATTATACTGTTTTCTGCTTAGTCGTGATAAGCACCTAGTGATTGTGCTGTGTTACTACGCTATAAAGACTCCATCACCGTTCTTTTGCTCATTATGTTTGTATCGAACCTCTAAATATGTGTGTCATCTAACCAAATCAGCATTATGCGATAAGTTCCCGTAATGATCCATTATCAATGCGAATTAATTTCACATATTGTTATACGCATTGAAATTGCGATAGCGATATGCTTCTTTTTGTGTCATCTTCGTCCCGTTCGGTTGTATTGTTATGTAGTTATAGTTTCATTGGATGACGGTGCATTATTTTTTGAAATTTCCAGTGACACCTGTTTCAAAACTTCTTATTATTGCTGTTTTTTTTGTTTTTGGTGCAGGTTCTTTTTAACTTTCTGTATGACACCCTCAACAAAGCTTTGGCTGCAGGCTCGCCAAGTGTTTGCGTTATCTACCTAAAATATGGAAGACGAATGTTTATAAGCTTTCAATATTCTTCAAATATTTGCCTCAGTGCGCTTTCTGTTCCGGAGCAGCTGCAACTTCAATGAACACAGTTCCCATAGCCGAACTGTGCTCGCCAGCTTGATTTCATGCTCCGGAACTGACCCTTATATATGTAATGAAGTATAGTCTCCTTTTAAAGTTCTGACCCAAATGATGTTCTATTATCTGGATTTCTTTCTCGTCACACAAAACAGCATTCTTCCTCTGATCAGTGTCTGTTGGCCTAAGTTCCACATTAATTTACGTAATGCCCAGCGTCCTCGGCTTTCTCATGGAAGCTTCATCTTACCGCTGAAGGGCATGGCTACTGTCTGCATATCCTACATTTTATGTTTCCCTCACTAGTTAAATTTCTAGGAAAAATGCGCCCATCTTTTGTGTTCTCGTGTGATATTCTATATCGTCGCTGAGAAATCTTTTTGCCATTGTGAGATCATGGCTGTGCTCTGTATCGTACTTCTGTACTTATATAAAGCAATCTTTTGTTTATAGTGCCATGTGTGTGTGTGTTTGAAATATCAGACCAAGTGTAAACGTAATATTGTAAATAATATTCGACGCTGGAGACCGACTTTCTTCAGAGGCATGCAGCCACTATATTTGATCACGTCTCCCAATGAGAAGTGCGGCAAAATAAATCAAGGTTATCTTTGGGAACGCAACCAATTAAATGTGTCAGCTCATGTTGTTTCCGTTCTGCTTTCAATTTAAACAATTTCAATCTCATTTTCCCATCTTACAGCGCAGGTGGAGGGGTTATAGGTAGAAGCGGCTCAAGGGCATCTTGACGAGCCTACATACCTAAAGTTCAGCAGGCTGCCAGCTCTAGTGAAAATTATACACTTTAAAACACATAATTACGTTTTGTATATTTCTTTCTTTTAATTTTTTTCAAATGTGGTTCTATGGGTAATGTTTAGGCGTTACTTATCTGCGCGTATATTTAAGGCGGCCTAACAAAATCCGCAGTTTATAGTTTGCGCTGAGTTTCGTGTACTTCCTTGTCATTGAGACTAATTCGCGCACTTTCATATTCGTATGAATTCCCAACTAGGCCCATCAGTCAGTGATTCTGTCTTTCTAAGATACAACAAAGGCCGTTGTTTCGCACCACAACATGGGGTAATATGATGGCTGTTGAACACATGCTAATAGCCATATTGTACGTCATAAAATCGTTGCACTTACAAGGCAATTTAGGATGCCTACTTTCTTTTTATTTGCAGTGGCGGGCATGATGATGAGGAACACAGCAGCTGCTGGTACGTTGTGGCACGTTTTCTGCGTTTCCTTTTCGATAACGCGCCAAGGTGCTTATATCATCGCAGGCACGACGAAAATTAATGGCAAAGTGAATGTACTCTCAATGCTCACTGCGGATAGCGTTTAAACACTTCAGCCCGACTTGAAATACGGAATGCTATAAAATGAAAAACACTGCCACAACGGGGCCGGAAAATGGCAAAAGCAGGACATTCACTACCCGCGTTAATGTGTTTTGGGTAGTTATTCCTCACAGCCATGAAAACTTACCAACTCGGCTAGTGTTCTGTGCTTTTCAACACATTTTATTTGGAAGTGGCAGCAAAGAACTACCCATGTGCACTGAAGTAAACACAGGGAAATCTAGCAAGCTGGCGTGAAAGTTTATTGGTTGTTTTTTGAATGTGAGCTTTCTGTTCCTTGCTTTGGTGTTGCCTCATTTCCCCCTATTTGGGGAAGAAAGGCAGACACGAATTTGGAAACTTTCAGTCACCAGTTGTGTCATTCATTGGCTCTAGCGAAGATAGTGGAGCACGTAAAGTTTACACGGTGCT
Organism: Hyalomma asiaticum; assembly: GCA_013339685.2. NCBI lineage: Eukaryota > Metazoa > Arthropoda > Arachnida > Ixodida > Ixodidae > Hyalomma > Hyalomma asiaticum. The sequence continues at coordinate 54,971,478 of CM023490.1, read as the reverse complement.
AACCTACGGCCATGCTCTCTGCTATAGAGGGTTGCCCGAAAAGGGAGAATATGGTGTAGGGATTCCTAATTCCCAAACATACAACGGGCAACCGGGGTGAATTCCATATGTTTAATAAAAAGGTAGAATGCGTCGTAATGAAACTAAATAAACGACATCATCTTCGGGAAATCCAGGGATAGCACCAACAAGGAGCTAAGACGACGACCAAGTGGGACTGTTCTACTAGGATGTCGAATCAGCAGTGAAAAAAATACGCACACAACAGACAGCACTCAAGCGGGATTTTAACGCAAAAGTCGGAACAACGCAAAGTGGAGAAGAAACGATTGGCAACTACGGTGTAGGCCACGGGAATTACCTAGGAGAGATGCTAGTACAGTTTGGAGAATGAAATACCTTCGAATAATGAATACGTGTTTTAAGAAGCATAAGAGTACGAAGTGGACATGGAAAAGCCAGAATGGGGAAACAAAAATTGAAAGGGACTCTGTAATAAGCGAGAAACCAGGCATAATTCGTGACACAGAAGTTGTACGCCAGATAGAATGTAGCGACCACAGATTAGTAAGGGAAAGATTGTAATTAACCTAGAGAAAGTAAGAACTAAATTAGTTACTAGAAGAAAAGCTAACCTATGGGTTATCAAAGCAGAAAACCAAGAATTTGAAGCCCCACTAAAAACAGATTCGGCACGTTAGACGAAAACGATGAAGTTTTAGAAGTAAACGAAACCATAATGAAACTAACCTTTCAAAGTGATAGAAGTCGGTGGTAAAACAACAAAGCAAGATATAAGGAAGCTGTTTCAAGTCCAATAACGACAATAAATAGAACGCCAGCAGATGAAAGTGATAGTATAGAAATCGCACAATAACTAAAGCTTATCAGCAAAGCCTGGCTAAGAGATGTGAGGAACTTTAAGGTTAGAGAAACAGAGAAAGCAGTAGAGAAAGGTACTAGCATTAAATTACTCATGAATAAACTGCACTTGGGACACAACAAATTTCGTAGTATCAGAAATAAACAAGGTACCGTTATCAATAACTTCAACGAAAGAGTGAAGGCAGCAGAAGATTTCTAGTCTGAATTGTACACCTCTTCGACAGAGCATACAAACTTAGCAGAAATGAAATCACTAGACTTCCATGTATAACAACTGATGATGTAATAACAGCCGTCGAAGTAGTGTCTCGCGGTAAGCAGCAGGCTGAAGACGCCATAACAGCCGACTTGGTCAAACAGGTAGAACACATTACAATCAGAAAGAAAATTACGTCGCTCTCCAAGAAATGTAATCCAAAATAGAAGAGAAGCTCAGGGAAGATGGATGCTTGAATCGATGAAAAGATCGCAAGATAAGATTTAGAACAGTAAGTTGTCGGTAGTGCCACCATTTCGACAAGTGGACTTGTCTTCGTCGAGGCTGCGACTGCCATCTCGAGCGTTTGTTTATGTACGTTACATTTTTAGCAACAAGGTCTCGGTGAAATGCACTGTGGGAGCGGCGCAGGTGGTGCGCTGTGGAGAGGGGGACACATGCCATAGAAACTACTCTTGTTCCGACTGTGTGTTCTTTCTTTCATCCGGCTTTCTAGAAAGACCTGAGCACACAATGTATTTCCAGGATATGTAGAAAAAGCAGTTTCTTTGGAAACTACCGCTCTTGCCATTTATATTATTCATGATAACACCTGTCATTCAACATCCCCTACATCCTTCCCCACTTATTTTTCTTTTCTTTTTCTATATTATGTTATTGTTCGCACGTGCTGCTCTTCTCCTCTATTTCTGAGGACGGGGGAGAGTGCGCAATGGCGTACATAAACGAACGCTGGAGAAGGCAGTCGCTGCACTGACGAAGACAAGTCCACTTGTCGAAACGTTGGCTCCTGCGACTTTCCCTGTTCTAATACGTATTTTACGATCTTTTCATCGATTTAAGGAACGTACTGAGACATCTAGTGTGCCGCCAAATTGGCAAAATGCTAATGTACTCCTATAAAACAAGAAAGGTGGCGTAAAAGAGTTCAAGACTTACACACGAATTAGCCTAGTCCCACTTATATAGGAGCTATTTACGAAACCAATTTCTGCTAGGATAAGAAAGACAGTCTACTTCCAAGCAACAACCAAGCAACCAACAGTCCAAGCAACCAAGAAAAGAAGCTGAATTTAGGAAAGCTTACTGAACAATGGACGGCAATCATGCCATAAGGATAATTGAAAAGTTCGCTGAATACGCCAACCCAATTTACGTGGCCTTTACCGACTACGATAAATCATTTTATTCCATAGAAATGCGAACACTTCTACAAGCTTTGTGTCGAAAAGGTGTACCTGACGAATACGTGCAAACTATAGCTAATGTCTTACTCATACACAAAATGAGGTAGCAAATTCCAATGACGAGGAGATAAGACCTCCGCAATGGTATTCACTTCATACGTAGAAGTGCTCTAACTTCTAGACTGCGAAGAAAACGGAATAAGGATAGACGGAGAATATCTCAGGAATTTTAAGATTTCTAGAGGACATTGTGATATTTAGCAGTAATGGTGATGAAATAAAATCATGATTGAGGATCTAAATCGGGAAAGTCTTCAAAGAGGACTAAATTGAATTGGCAAAAGACCAAAATTATGCTTAGCTGTCGAGCTAAGAATCGGGCATTTAAATTAGTAATCAACCCTTAGAATCTCTGATTGAATGCGTATACCTGGGAAATTTATTAACAGGCATCACTATCCATGAAACAAAATATTCCGTAATAATGGGATGGACGCATTCGGGACACATTCCCAAAAGATGAGTGGAAACTAGGCACTGTCACTAAAGCAAAAAGAATTTATTCACTGTGTCCTTCCAGTACTAGCAGAAGGTGCAGAAACATGGAAGTTAACTAAAAATCTAGAGACGGAATTATGGAGCACACAGTGGGCGATGAAATGAAAAAAGGATTGGTGAAACACTAAGACATAACAAACGTGCGAAGTGGAGTACAGGACAAACAGGAGTCGCTGATATTATTATATCAATTCAATGAAAAAAAAGTGGACATGGGCGGACCATCCAATGAGGATAACAGATAACGGGTGGACAGTAAGTGCCACAGAATAGATACCAACAAAAGAAAAGTGCACACGAGGCAGACAAATGGTTAGACCGAGCGATGAAATTAAGAAGTTCGTGGGCATGAAGACGAACCACCTCGCTCAGGATAGGCCAAAGTGGAAATGGGACATGATGATATCGATGATAATAATCCACGTGATTACATCCTGCATGTTTTATTGTGGGATATGTTAAGGAAGAAGATATATCCGTAGCGAAACTCTGGCACGCGAAGCCGACGCGATATCCGGCTATGAATTCTTATAGTTAACAAACTCTTCGGGCGCGTTCGTTCCAATTTTCATTGGTTGTGTTGCAGTAGTTTTCTAAGCGGACATCCGCTTGAGGTACTGTGAACAGCGGCGATTTCCGGCAAGAGCTTGTTTTCAATATGTACAATATTTGCACCATCAGGACTGTCCAGTTTGAAGTTTGAAGTTTATTATTAGCAAAGTAGCGATACTTAAAGGGCCCCTAAACAACCCCGGGGTCCAAAATTTGTATTAAAGATATAACTGATCTCCTGTGCGATGTGAACATGCTCCCGCAAGAATTTTGCGAATAGGTGCAATAACAAAGAAGTTACACGGGTTTAAGTGGCCACTTGCGTCGGTTTCGTTTTCTCGGTCGGCCTCCCCATCCTTCTCGGCAGAGGAGAAGGTAGGCGCGGCGGGCCGTCGTGACTCCGCCCACTTTTGACACCTGACATGACGTGCGCAATTGGCGTCATTGACGCTTGCGCTGCAGTTCCGCTTTATACGGCCAGCGCTGCTACAGCGCTCACGCGATGGGATGGCCATAGGATCTGACATGGACCTCGTTTCGACAAATCAACGAGCTGCAACTGCGCAAAGTTGTTCACGGTAGAACGCGACGACATCTAGGATGCGAGCGCGACTGGTCAATCGCAGGAAAGAGGCGCGGGAATTGTTTTTTGATATACGGCGTCTGTGTGGCGCGCAGCGCTGACATATTCGCAGAATGTGATCGCCGCAACCTTCTCTACGATCGAGTTAGCTTGTTTGGGCGACTTTAAAAAAAAAAAGTAGGAGCCTGTTTAGTGGCCCTTTAAAGTGGAGACGTTTTACAGACTAGGCTGCCATAGGCAGAAGACTGTATGGGGACCCACGATGAAGCATGCACAAAAAAATGCAAAGGCAAATGACAATACAACGTAGTATCAATACAACAATACTATAGAACAGCTAAAGAAAAACAGTTACGATGAGACGCACAGAATTACGACGGGAGCGCTGATTTTGGTTGGCTGTGCTTCTTTTAGCACGTGGATCGTCGTGCTGATGGTGTCCTCTTCCATGTAATACGAGAGTAACTCGAGAATACTAAAAGTACTCTCCATTTCACTGTTTGGGAAGGTCGGTAGGGAAAGGATGTGTTATTTAAACGGTGAATGCCGTGAAGATGACAAGGGCACGCAGCTTCCTGTGACAATCGCAGTCGCAATGTGACGAAGCTCTCGTAATGAGCATGCTCTCTGAATATCCAGCTGGTGAATAGGTTTCGCTGCATAGTAACGATGTTTCTATGGAATGTTTATGAAGCGTCCGGACAAGAAAATTCACCACTTTGTGTACGTTTCAAAACTTAGTAGCCGGAGAGGTACTGCGTGTCTAGAAGTTTTAAATAAAACCAAAATATTGAACGTTGTCTACATGGTTGTGAACTGCGTAAGGCACACTTGGTTAGGGAGAACGTACTTGACGGGAATGACAATGCAAGTTCAAACTAGCAATTGTCTTTACCTCAAAGCGACAGAGGTTTCATCTTACTCAAGCCGCCTTATCCAGTAGCAGGGTCATTTTACTTGTCTGAATACTATGCTTC
>CM023490.1:54904194-54966419 GCA_013339685.2 Hyalomma asiaticum | reverse complement strand
ATGAAGAAGACGCAGCACTCACTTGTAGTGCAGCTGCAGTAGCGATGGATGATGCTGTGTTGTGCTGCTGTGATATGTTGGCTGAGCAGTGATTTCTAGTGCTGACAGTTTAACTTATTTCCACCCCGCAGGATGGTGTGCATTATAAGTTGTTCGTAAAGCGTGCACTGCTTGTACAGCTGATGCGGATGTATTGTGGTTGTAAGTCATCAAAAAGTGAGCCCAGTTGTCTCCAGTACATTTTTGTAATTTGACAACGCAAAATGTCTCTGCTTGTCCACATTTGAAGAAATAAGCTAGACTAATCCTGACCTTTTAGCAGAGCATTCCTGGAGCGTGGAGAAGCTGGGTACCCAAATCGGGTGTTGATGGCGACATACTTGTGGTGGCCTCTGGCATGCGGCGTGCAAACTGATCACTGTGAAAAGTCTGTAAGCTGAAAAACAGCCTACTGAATGGGCTCCTGCGCAGTTACAATTTTGGTTTCTGTATTGCATGCTTGGAGGGTTGGCAGGACTGTCGTTATTCTTGCCGTAAATGCAATCCTTTGGTTGAACATACTGATTTTCCTTGCCTTACCCCATGCACCCGTTTAGTTCACTTGGGTAGAGGGGTAGAGCATTCTTATAAATCTGCTAGAGCAAAGATTTTGCTGACAAAGGCAAGTCCGCATGTTGAAATGTTGACTTTACCAAAGACATCACCTGTTCAAGTGCAGTTGATCACCATTGTTACCATTGTGCTGTGGACTGGTCATGTTCTCAAGCTGAGTAGTTTGATGTATTTTAAAAAATCGGTTCGCAATATTCACTGTTTTCTTATTCAGATTGCATGTTACGTGAGAGTATAACATAATATAACTGTATGTAGATATAACTTAAGATGGCACAGACATCGGTGGTACGTTTACGTTCATTTTGCCTTGCCTGTGGTGCTTTTGACAGCGTTTACGCCATTATAAGGAGCATGTGAAAATCGCAGCTTGCATGCATGACGTGTACTGAAGTTCTCTTCGATCCCTCTGTCATAATTTGTTGTGCTGCCCGGCTGCAGTCATGGGTTCAATTCCAGCCTCAGCGGTTGTATTTGGATGAAGACGAAATGCTAGAGGCCTGTGTACTGTGCGATGTCAGTGCATTTTAGAAGCCCAGGTGGTCAGAATTTCTGGAGCCCTCCACTGTAGCTTGCTCCGTAGTCTTATCGTGGCTGTTGGCACCTAATACCCCAGCAATAGACGCTCTTGCTTCGATGTTGGGGTCTTAGGGGTCTAAATTGTTGGGATATAAATTGTTTCACTCTCATTATGCTGTCGTACAGTGATGAACACGTCACGTGCAACTTCAATAAAATGTTTTCACTCTTTTGCTTTGTCTTATGTCTCCGGCTTCCTTGAAGAACCAGGGTTGCACGGCGGGCTTGTTGGTGGTTCATAGCATCCATTGTATAGCGCATCTAGGACGGGACAGAGCAAGTAACACGTAACACACACACGGCGTGCCGTGTGTATGTTACATGTCTTGCTCTGTCCCGTCCTGAATGTGCACTATACAGTGGATGCTTTGAAGAACCAGCCTGCTACACACCAAAGGTACTGGCGGTTCCTATCAAAAACAAATGAAGAATTACTAAAAGCTCCCGAGAATACCTGTAAAAGCTCTAAATAAGAGCTAGAAAGCACTCCCCAACCAATTCGTAAAAACTCCCAGGGTTCCTCGTAGAAAACACCAGTTCCGGTGGTGCTTAAAGAGAATATTATTACTCCCAAAGCTGCTGGTAAAGCTCCCATCATAATGGCGCTGAAAGCAACTTAAAAAGACTCCCAAGTTTCTTCTTAAAAGCTCCCACCGTAACGGCGTGTAAGTTCTCGAGCCGCGGCGTCGGCCGCCTCATGCCCCCAAGTGAGGGTCCACGTGGGGAGGGGGTCCAGGAGGAAAGCGTCATTTTTGCAGGAAATGTGCCTTCGAAATTTTGAGGGTGCGGGCCGCTTCCCTGGTGATCCGGCCCCTGGCGTAGCTACGTATCGCGCCCTGCGAGTCGCTGATTATAACTGTGGCGTCGGTAGTGGCTATCGCGAGGGCTATCGCCGCTTCTTCGGCCGCCTCCGTCTCTTCCGTGCGTATCGTTGCGCTCGCAATGCAAGTTCCCCTATGGTTCGTTATAGCGACCATGAATCCGCGTCGGCGCTCGTAACGGGCCCCGTCTACGTACACCGTTTCCTGACTGTTGCCAAATTTCTTTTCAAGATCCCTCGCGAGCCTGTTTTGCCGGCCAACGTGATGCGTCGGGTGCATGTCATTGGGCAACGGCGGAACGACGATGCGCTCGCGAATCTGTTTGGATATCGCAACCTTTTCGCCGTGTTGCGTGTGATAGGTGATGCCAAGAGTTTCGAGGATGTGTCCGCCTACAAAGGACTTCAAATAACCAGCAGGTCTACATGTGCAGGATCAAGCTGTTAGCCTTGGTATTTTACACTGTTCTACATTTAAAAAAACTTTTACACTATACCTGGTCAGTAAACAAAACTCTTCGAATGGCCAACTCCTCTGAGCATGCAACATCTACCAAACGCGCCACTAGTTCACTTTCATGTTCATCGAAAACTAGTTGTAGTGGCCAGGCCTAGTGCAGTTGATGAATAGAATCCTATTGGCATCATACGAAACGCTGGAACCAGCGTCGCCGAAATCGTTTCAATGTAGAACCGCAGTCGGGCCGTCGAAGAATGCAGTTGGTGCACTCGACCATGTTATTCATGCAACCGATAAACGGCGTGTATTCCTGCAGAGAAAAAAATGGGCCATTATTTCCTATAAAGCTGCTCTGGTTTTGGTGAACGAAATGTTAAATTCACCTCGGTCATAGACATGGCGTCCTTTGCAGGAAGAGCTTATAATATCTTGCAACGAGTAATATAAAAACCTTAAAAATGTATTTTCCTCGCCTTCCTGCTTGCTTCCTGTGAGCTGCTGCTTGCACCTTATATAACGAGACCAATCTATGAAGCTAGGAAAGCACAGAAGAAGATATTGAGGTTCTTAATGGTAGTAATATAATTGGGGAGTAAGTAGAAGTCATTTGAAGTGGACAAAAAGAAAAAAAACCTACCTTTGCTGGAAACCGAACCCACGAATTTCGGATAACTCATCCGAAGCTCTACTGCTGAGCTACGAAGGCGGTCGTCAACCCGCCCAATTTATTGGGTATACATGCACACACAATCTAACACTCCGAGGATTGTATATATATATATATACATATGTACACATTGTAACGAGATGTAACCAAAGACTAGACTAGACGTCACCAGGACGCGCTCACTATATTAGAACGAGCCGAGCTCCAAGCAACACCAACGTCAAGGTCTTCTTCGCGTGGAGTCAGAGCTGCTGCCGGTGTGCTTCACTACAATCACACCCCGCGCAGAAAGGAGCCAACCTGGCGACTTGCGGAGACGTAACAACAGGACGGTCGTAGCACGGTATATATATATATATATATATATATATATATATATATATATATATATATATATATATATATACACGAAGGTTAGTGAGCTTCGCTGAAGCTTGGATGCTCATGCTAGGTGAACAGCGAAGCAAAGGTAGAGAAGGACGAAGTCAGAATAGAACAGCCGGCTAAGGCGCTGTGTCTATTTCTCTTTCCTTTACAATATATAGCGGTGTTCGGGGCGTCTCCTCAGGAAAATTGTTGAACAGGCTGATGCTACCACTGCCGCAATGTTATGACACTCGTGAACGTTTTGCTGCACATTACTCATTCGTCGTTTATTTTAGATTCATTCGCGTAATCCGCATGTATAAATCGAGTGACACACATGCTTCACACTAAGAGGGTGAGACCATTGTCCGAGTCGTGCTTCTGTGCTCACTGCGTACTCAGTATGAAAGGGACAATAAAGTTGAGACCGTGGTGCCGAAGGTTCTTCGGGATTCCAGCTCCCCGCTCGGCGTCCTAAACGCACCGTACGAGACGGCATGGGCGAGTTTGGAAGGAGCTGGATGCCGCTGGTATGGCGGCGATAGGCTCGCGGGCAAACGTGTAGCAATTGAAGAGGAGGCTCGGAGACTTAGGGTTAAACGAAAGAGAATGAAAACTTGTATTTACAGTAATATACAAAAGAGAATACAGGGAGTTGACTGATACATAAAAATAAAACTGATGGTGAACTATACGTAGGGCGACCCTACTCCGGCGTAGCCGGCAGTGCGTAGCACTTTTCCACCCGTTCAGCATGCCCCGCCACATGGCGGAGCCATCTTTATTACCAAAACTGCTCCGCCTTAACGCATCCGCTGGAGAATCATCCTCACTTTGCCCTGGCATTGGGCAGCGATTCCACCCTTTGTCCCGCCTCCTCAATTTGGCCGGTCCAATTAGTGAACCACACCCCAACCTGTTGACTGGTGTCAAGGGCATGTTCGTGCAATAATACAAAGGCACATTCATCACCACTAAACAAGACATACATAAAAGCAAGCCATACCACCCTAAGCCGAAGGGCGAGGGCAAAGATATGGCGCGCCTGTGACGCGTTACTTGCACACGTGTCCTGTCTGATCGGGCTCAGTTACAGGAAACGAACGGGCGCCCAAAAGATTCGGAGCCCGAAGGTGTTATTGTCTGAAGGAAACCTTCCCATGGGAAAGTTGACTCATCCGCGCGTCTGCTTCTGGCTATTTCGTCAAACAAGCCGAGCCGCACCGACACATTCTTAGACGCGTTTTATCGGCACCCTGCTGTACTTTGACGCATGCGAACACGCGGCGTTCGAGGAAGGGACGCTTGAACAAAAGCCATTCCGCGGCACGCGTGGACCACAACCGAGTGACCACAGACAGGCGCTTCCGACGGCGAACAACAAACGGTTCGCGAGTCTCCATGGCTGTCACCACCGGCACGTTGCATGCCGACGCCACATTCAGCGTAGCCGCCCTAGGTTGTAATGACGCACGAGGTGCGGTTTGCAGAACGACCGATGAGCAGCTATCGCTGCGTGCTCACGCACAAAAGGGCCCGCCCGGGCCTCCATTCAGGCAAGCGAGGTGGAAGTTTTGTCTCCGCGGTATGCAGAATGGTGGGCTACCACATCGGCTCGTCCGCCAATTTTGGAAGAACCGCTTTCTGAACCACCGCCCGCTTCCTCCTTGCGCGCGCGGGCGCTCACAAGGTCGTGTATACACGTACACCTGCAACAACGCAGGGCGTCCTAAAGGTCCAGGCCCTCCGGGGTCCGCCTGTGCCACTGCCGCGACCACTGTTCAAGCATCCCCCCTCTTCGCTCCGCAGCGGGGTGCCCGTGTCCCCAGAAGACGCGGAAGACACGTATGAGGAAAGTAAAGAAAATTAACAGATGCGGCCGGGGTACGACAAACGAAAAGCCAATGCCGCGAAACGCGCCCCAGTGACAGACGTCGCCCGTCGCAGAGTGAAATCTTAAAGAAAAAAAAAACGCGCATTGCTAGCGGCAGGCTTACAGGGACCCTGCAACACTTTTTGAATACGCTGAGAAAACGGTGCCGTTGAGTCGTTGAGGCTTCTGTGAACATTGGAGCCAAATATTATTGTGGTGCTAGCAGCAGTGCATTTGCAGTTTTGTTTTGAATGGAGCGTGCAATCGCCTGCTCTTCTTTCAACAAGTGACGTCGCTGGCGCCACCAACTAGGCCGCTTCGCTCACCTCGGTCTTCAAGACAGGTACTTAGATTGGCCTTATTTTTTTAATGCAAAATGAACAAATAACCCATTTCAGACTACCTTTCCTTGACCTGAGTTCCGCCAATGCTATATTTTCCTCGAGCAAAGCACTCGGCGGCCTAGTGACATTTGTTGAACAGAAGAGCAGGTGAATTACAGCTGTGTTTGAAACCTAATAAACAATTGCCTGATGCACCCAGTTCAATTATATTCAGCTCACACTTCCACAATTACCTCCACGACTGTCGCAATAGTTTTCTATTGAGCTTCTTGATGTTTCAGGGCTCCTTCAGTAAATGAGACCTTGCGCGATCGACGGGCACGCTATACATATACTGCGCACAACTGCGCATGGCATCAACAAATTTTCCTTGTGGCTTCGATTTCGCCTGCACAAATTGCCTTCCATGGCCAGGTAATAGTGAAGTTAGTACAGCGAACGAAATATGGCTCAGTTGGGGTAAAGAGTGTGTAGCGGGATAGCAGGAAAATGTGAAACGTTCCGCAGAAAACTGGTGAATAGCACCGTGGCTTTGATTTGACGATAAAGGGGAGCTTCAAAACAAAGCAGCCATCGTACACACACACAAACTCACTCGGGGCCCCCGATATATAAAAAAAGAAAATACATCCAAACGTGCCTGTATAGGTCCTCGTAACACTCCGCTCGCCCGTAGCCGGAGGTAATATTCGTTATTTGTCGGCTCATCAACTCGGTACTGCACTATCCGCCCAGCAACCTGGCCCAAGTCATTACTGCGCAGTCTGTACCACGTGAAACACTGGACATCTTATGGCGTACCATAAATCCCCTGTGCACAACAGTGCCCCGGTAACAATACTGTGGAACCACATAACAGGTCGTGTAAATCTTTTGCTATTCGTGGTCTGCAAGGATGACGACCCCGGAAATGCAGAAAACCGCAACAGCGTCGTTACTACGAAAAAGTTCGCTAAAGAGTCACATGCCTCTGACAAAGTTTAAATGTTACCGAGAACACGCAAGCGACGCTCATGCTCATCTGAATGCTGAGCTGCGTGAAGATATTCCTCCGCCACAAGACACCAAGACTGCCTGTGGCAGTTCTGCTGACATGCCACAACAAATAGTGCGCGATTGCTCAAGCATGCACGTAAATTTCACAGTCCAGAACTGAAACCTCATGACCTCGATGCTACAGTGAAGCAACGCGCGGCAACGGTTGCCCTACAAGAACCGATATTGTATGCATGTGTTCATTTGTGTACGACACGAGTAAATTACTACAATCCCACACAGTTGTGCAGGCGCTGTACCCCATACCCGTTACGGCCACATGACACGATGGTGAGAACGAAGCCAATGCACTCTTTACTCACTAATCGGGCTAAACACGCACATATACCTAACAAAGTTTCCAAATGCGTTCATACATGGTGATCTCAATAATAAAACCACAGTTGCGTTACTTGGTGTTTAAGTTGATGCGTCAATTATCCTAGAGCTTCCACAGAATTAATTCTCATTGTATCTGTTGCAGACCAATTTTTTATATCCGCAGGACACATGAGGGATCTCACAAGTGTCCTGCTACACTATTCAAATGTGGTACTTACATTTATTTTCGGCGAGACGTAGTCTATACTACAGGATCCACTCGCAGAAGCGCCGGGATTGATCCAGGGTTAATGAAAGGAAGAAAGTAGAAAGAACAAAATGCCACCACACAAACCCACGTAGCAGTTGCAGCACGGTAACCGAATTTTCTCTAGAAACAAAGGAAGAGCCAACCGCCAACAACTTATCTACACTGACTCCAACGCCAACCACCCATCCGAGCTTCGCTGGCTTTCTTTAGGGTCTGCGCCAGACTGCGCTCTCTCGCCTCTTCTCCCTGGCTACCCGCGAGTCAAGGAGCCAGACAATCTGGCGCCTCTCTCCCGGGTCCATGGCAGCCGGTGACAGCCGATGCCCGTCGACGCTTTGAGCCACGCCCTGCGTTCGCATTTCCAGTGGAGAGAGAGGGAGGCAGAGGATGGGGGAAGGAAGCTGGCAGTATAGTTCCACGTTTTTTTTTCGGTCTCGCGAAGACGTTTCTGAGACGCCTTCCTCGTCCCTTTGGTATCGCTCCCGCTCGCGACGTCTTTGAGATGTCAACCACACGAACTAAGACGTCAGTCCCCCAATAAGGAGTCTTTTTGGTCTTTTGTGCTGGCTGGGCATTTCCTTTTCTTACTGTGCCAAAATCTCTCCGCGCATCGACATTCACCAGCTGCAACAGAAAAGCAGTCATTCATTAGCACTTTGTTCTTTCGCTTCATGTGGCTTTTGCTACATGGCGAGTTACTCGATGTCTACTAAACGTTTTGTCTTTAAGACTATCACTATGGTTGCGTTCCGTTGGCATATTCACTACATCCTATCGCGAGATTTCCAGTCGCGAGATTTCCCCACTCACCATGTTCGCCTGCGTGCTATTGTGAAGTGCTTCACAGCTGCCGGACTTCAACTTAAGGTAAAGAAGTGCAATTTAGGAGCACGCCAGCTGACGATGCTAGGCCACGTTTTCTGCAAAGATGGCGTCCTCCCGGAACCCGTGAAATTTCGTGTAGTTATCGACTTTCCCAAGCCCACCTCCATGTAGACGCTTCGAAATTTTATTGGGTGGTGTTCTCAATTTCATCGATTCGTCCGCGACTTCGCTACCATCATCGCACCTCTTACGAATCTCCTCACAGCCTCTAACGGCCTGCTTTCATGGTCACCCGAGTGCGACGCATTTTTTACGACGCTAAGGCACTTGCTAACGTCGCCTCCTATACGCCGTCACTTGGACTCCGATACGCCTACAGATGTCCACACTGATGCCAGCGACGTTGGCCTTGTTGCTGTAGTGGTTCAGCAGAAGCCAGGCTACGAAGAATACGTTGTGGCTTATACGATTCCAACCCTCAAGAAAGTCGAGCGTAATTACTGCTATACCGAGAAAGTGTGCCTTGCCATAGTTTGGGCGTTGGCTAAGTTTCGTCCGTATCTTTATGGTTGCCCCTTTCACATCACAAAACACCCTGCTCTGTGTTCGGTCTAGTCGCTTAAAGATCCATTAGGACGCCTCGGTCGCTGGGTGCTTAGTCTGCAAGAGCGCGACATTCATGTAGCGTACAGGTCAGGCCGTAAACCTACCGATGCTGATGTACTGTAACGCTCACCGCTAGCGTCCGGCACTTCCATTGCCTGTCAATGGCGCAAAACGCCACCACAACATCCTATTGGCACACTCCAACCTCTCCCTTGCCCCGGCCGTCCGTTCGACCGCGTTGCCACCGACTCGTACAGCCTATTTCCCTCGACTGCATCTGGGAACAAGTGGATAATTGTTCGCGTGGACCACCTCACACGTTACTCAGAGACCGCAACGTTGCCCACAGCTACGGCGAGAGAAGTTGCATTTTTCATCCCACGCAACTTTGTGCTGCACCGCGGTACTCCTTGGGAACTTTTGAGCGACAGAGCACGTGTTTTCCTCTCTGATGATATTCAAGTGTTGCTTGCTCAGTGCAACATCATTCTCCGCCCGACAAGCACATATCATCCGCCGACGAATAGTTTGACAGAACGCTTTAATTGCACTTTTGGTTACATGTTGACAATCCACATTGCGTCCGTATAAGCCAACTGACACACCGTTCTCCCATTCGTGACATACGCGCACGACACTGCTACCCAAGCGACCACCGGATACTAACCGGTCTTACCTTTGTACCGACGTAAGTCATCATGTACGCTGGACACTCTGCTGCCTTACACACATGACTCAAGTGAACACACACCGATTTCTGATGTTGCTAAGTACGCGGAATATTGTCAAGGGTTGGCTCGTTCGATGACAACAGGCGCCCAAGGCCGCCAGAAGCTTGGACTCCATTGTGAGCTCTCGCTTTCCATTTTCCAGAAAGCGAGCGGTCACAATCGAGTCGAAGCACCGAGCACGCCTAGACATTCGCTGAAATTCCTCGCATGATATCATGGTGCCTACCGCATTTTCACACAGACGCTTCCCGCCAATTACGAAGTCCAGCCCTTGACTCCATCCCATGACTTACGTCGTCGAGGACGGGAAATTGTCCACGTCAACCGCCTCAAGCCGTATTATGACCCCGCCATTCTGTCAGCGGCTTAAGCGGCCAGGATGGCTACGCTCGTCGCCGGCGTTCATTGTAATGTGGAGGCGAAAAGGTGGACTGCCGCGTTGCAGTATTTCTTCTGCTGAGATGTCACTCTACTACGAGTATTGAAGTAGAATATACGCGTAGTTGTGTATGGGAATGAAGTGGGAAATCTTTTTTCATGTATACTCGATCTATGGCCGCCTGTGTTATGGGTTGATACATGTTGTTTTGCGCCCCACAACGATGCTCACTGGCGCTGAGAGTACTATAATAAAGGAATGAATGCATAAATTAATTAATTAACGCATATTTAGGTAAACGAATGATCCTACGATATGCACGTCGCCATAGCAAACCAAGCATTTTCCTTAGGTTAAGAGACACCCAAACACTAATATGTCACGACACCACACTGCACCACATGGTGTCTCGATGTGCCTTGTGTGTCCACGTTACACACAAAGCACTAATTTAGACCAAGGGGACGATCCAACTAGTAACGCTTGCTCGAATGCCATAATCTTCAGCGAAGACATATTTGTCGTGGACTCTTTTGCGTGACATCGACTGCCACAGTACGTGGTATCTGCGGAATATTTTCGGCACAATTCCATTGGAAACGTCTTCAGATTTTCTACACATACTTGTATACTTCTAATTGTGCATACGCCTGCTGCGGAGCAGGTACTCACATCTAGAAAGCCGAACCACGGTTCCTAACTTCAGTGTATATACCGTGACTATTGATAGGTATTCCCTAGGTTGGGATCCTGAGTGCACGCTATAAATGCGCATCCAGGATATGTAGAGTGGGCATATTGAGCGTCATTCACATCACTATTGCGCTGTTTAATGACTCAGGCATGAAGCCATGTGGTTGAGGCGCCGCATCGAGCGACTCGAGAAGGCACATGGCTGCTCATGCAAACGATATATCAGCGTAATAGTCTTGCAACCTTAACTAGGCTGTTTTCCAGTAGGCATCAAAAAGAAAACAATAATCCACACAGTATATTTCCTCACTAGAGGACAAAAATGCATAACATCTGAGGAAAAGGCATTTTGGCAATGTGTCTGCCATGATTGCGCCAGTTTTGCTTCCAGGAACGGTAGAACGCGCCGCAAAACAATTAGCGGCAGGAGTCATGGGCTCTCCTTGAGTGCTGGCGTTCGCTTTATATTTCTCCAGATGTTCATGATAGCGTGAACGATGTTGCCTATTGCCTTACACGAAATACACTAGCTCAAACAACTTCCCGGGATTTACAGCTAAGAGCGAGTCAAGAGGACGAAAGAATCATGCAGTTGCAAGTAGCGGTTGCATGTACTACAAGCGACGACTGAATATGATTGCCTTTCAGAGCAGCTTTATTTTTGCAAGATCTTTAAAAAGGGACGATGAGTAGAGTATGTTTTCTCCCGTTACTGGTAATAGGGGAAGAAACAAGTGTAAATACCCACGGACGTTCATCGGTGATAATAATGTCTGACGTTTTTAAATGCGAAGCATTTCTTAGCGATCTTCGGCGATTTTGAGCGTATCTATCTATCTATCTATCTATCTATCTATCTATCTATCTATCTATCTATCTATCTATCTATCTATCTATCTATCTATCTAGCCGCCTACGATTTTGTGCTCTCCTGGCCGTTTCGCTAATAAGATGTTTACGAAAATTGGTATGCTACAACATAATTACATGACGAACATAAATGACAGGTCATAACACGAAAATCATGACATCAATGTCATGAGCGGCATTATTTACATGCCACAGTCTTGGTGCTCTCCTCGCCGTTTCGCTAATCGGATGTATGAGAAAGTTGGTATGGCCCAACATGACTGCCTGACGACCATAAATAGCAGGTCATAACATGAAAATCATGATATGCATGTCATGAGTGGCATGATTTACATGCGACGGTCTTAGGGCTCTCCTGGCCGTTTCGCTAATGGGATGTATGAGAAAATTGGTATGGCCCAACATGACTGCCTGACGAACATAAATAGCAGGTCATAACATGAAAATCATGATATGCATGCCATGCGCGACATGATTTACTTGCCACGGTCTTAGTGATGTCCTGGCCGTTTTGCTAATGGGATGTATGCGAAAATTGGTATGGCCCAACATGACTGCCTGACGAACATAAGCGGCAGGTCATAATATTAAAATCATGACATTCATGTCATGAGCGGCATGATTTACATGTCATGGCCTTGGTGCTCTCCTGGCCGTTTCGCTAATGGGATGTATGCGAAAATTGGTATGGCACAACATGACTGCCTGACGAACATAAATGGAAGGTCATAACATGAAAATCATGATATGCATGCCATGGGCGACACGATTTACATGCCACGCGTGTCGTTAACGGTACGTATGCGGAAATTGGCATGCCACAGCATGACTGCATGACTATCACAAATGGTGCTGTCTCGTTCATGGGATGCATACGAAAATTGGTATGGTACAACACGACTGCCTGACGATCATAAATGGCAGGTCATAATGTGAAAATCCTCACATGCATATAATGAGCGGCATGATTTACATGCCACGCGTTTCGTTAATAGGATGCTTACAAAAATTGCTATGGCACAACACGACTGCATGACGAACGTAAATGACAGGCCCTGACATTAGAATCATGATATGCGTGTATGACCGGCATTGTGTACATGCCACAGTCTTGATGCTCTTGCGGCCGTTTCGTTAATTTCATATGTACCAAACTTGTTATAGTGAGAAAATAACGCAAATCCGTTTTACGTTCCTGATGCGTGCTTCGCATATCCTTGATTCCTACTGCACGTGGGATCTGCCAATTTTTTTTTACGCCCTAAACCACGCTTTGATACTGAGAGACGACGCGATGGGGGCTCCGGAAATTTGGACCACCTGGGGTTCTTTAACATGCGCTTACGTTGCACAATTCACGGGCCTCAATATTTCCCGTCCCTCGGAGTGCAGCCGCCAGTGCTGGGGTTCATTCCTGCCACCTTCTAATCAGCATGCGAGTGTCACAACCACAAAACCATCGGGGCGAGTGAACACGAATCGAGGGGCATACTATGATAAGAAATGGCACTCCCGAGCTCTCGCAGTCCACCGTTTAAAAACAAGTGAGACGAACCGCGCGATGTTGGGTTGAATCTCTGGTATTCACGTTTCTTTCTGAGAAAATTCACAGCATCTTATACGAGATACGTCTTTATGTTTGCACATTTCGGAGCATTGTCAGTCGGCATTCTTTTCAGTGCACACGCTGCATATTTTTGAAGAAGCCATCGACTGCATCTTGACATTTGGAATGGTCACCATACCTCCCGAGTGAGTCTGCCGACAGCTGGACGCTAATACTCTTCGCGCTGACGTGTGCTCAGTGATTGCACCGCCCTTAATTATTGTGGACGTTGCTCGTGATGACACGTCTATTCGTCAGTATAAATATTGCTTACGATAGGCTTTATCTTTCACTCCACCCTTAATCTGCGGAACGCCGAGAGTGAAAAATGTTTCGAGCAGGACTGCCCGCCATCCTCATTTTCATTAGCGGTGAGTTGAACAGGAATGTTGCGTGTGAATCATCGTAGGTCTGCACCTTTCTTAATTCCCATCCTGGGTGAGGTTTTACGTATTTTGTGTTTTATGAAGACTAGCTGGTCAGTACAGCAAGCTCCGGGCCATAGATTAGTTTTAGATGCAGAATGCCTATTGACAATCTCGGAAAGCTAGTCGCCGAGAGCACCGCATTACGTCAATAGGAAGAAGAGCTTGGGCAAAGGAGGCGTTACTCCGTGCAACGACCCTTTAGAAATTAAATCTGCCGATATTTTCTTACCTGGTGAGCACAGAACTGGCATCACCAAGTCCTACCGTAATGACCAACCTGCTAACCGCCAACACCATGAAATACGATATTATACAAATTACATGAAACCCGTGCTGGTACGCACAATAACGTGAGTTTTTTAGCCGTACTGGGATTTTTTGCTGTGACGCACTCACCGATAACACAGATAAACCGAACCCCTCGTGTTGCGAAGTAGAGGCATCGAAAATTGTGAACCGTACCGCCGAAACAGGAGAGGATCACGCTCATGCACGCAGTACAGATAAAAAGCCCGCGTTATTATCATTGACAAAAAGTCAGTTGGATCTGTCTCAGTTGTCACAGAGAGAATAATCCGCTCGCTGACGGCTCTATAAAAAAAGAAATGTTTGCCCAGACGGCAAGCTGGTCTGGAAAACTACTTCGGCTTAGCGAAGTGGTTATCTTTTCAGGACTTTCACACTTACGACAGTCCCTATTTGCAAAGTTCTTCTGCGGAGGGGGTAATAGTAATAACTATATTCCTTAATTGACATGGTGGCTAAAGGAAAAACAATATTTGATACTGTTTTCTGCTTAGTCGTGATATGAACCAAGTGATTATGCTGTGTCACTACGCATTAAAGACTCCATCACCGTTCTTTTGCTCATTATCTTTGTATCGAACCTCTCAATATGTGTCTCATCTAACCAAATCAGCATTACACAATAGCTTCCCGTAATGACCGATTATCAATGCGAATTATTTTCACATATAGGTACACGTATTGAAATTTCGATAGAGATATTCCTCCATTAATGCCGTCTTCGTCCAATTCGTTTGTATTCTTGTGTAGTTGTAGTTTATTTGCACATGACTGTTCATTCATATTTAAAAAAGCCCAACGTCCTCTTGTTCCTCATGGAAGCTTCTTCTTACCACTGAAGAGCATGGCTACTGCGTGCATATCCGGCAATTCATGTTTCGTTCACTAGGTAAATTTCAAGGGAAAATGCGACCATCTTCTGTATTGTCGTGGGATTTTGCTAACTCGTTCCTGAGAAATCCTTTTATGATTGCGAGTACATGGCTGTTCTCTGTATTATACTTCTGTACTTATATAAAGTGTAGTGCAGAATATCGACCGATTTAACCGTAGTTTGGGCGATATGCTGTCCATGTACATCGCCTCTGATCAATCCAACTGGGACAGTATTCTTCCCTTTGTAACGTACGCGCATAATACTGCCATGCAAACCACCACTGGATCACTCCATACTTTTTACTTTACGGCTGCGAGCCCTCTTGTACGCTCGACACCATTCTTCCATACCACCCTGATGTCACTGAGTCGACAACGGTTTCTCAAGCTGCAAGACACGCGGAAGAGTGTCGCCAGATTGCCCGCGTCTTCACCACTGGCGATTAGCAGCGCCAGAAACAACATCGGGACAGCTCAGAGGCACCAGAATATTACGCTCCAAAATCGCTTGTTTGGCTCTGGGTTCATCTGCCAGTCCTGGCCAGTCGACGAAACTTACTTCTAAGTACCACGGCCCTTACCGTGTGGTTAAACAAACTTGACCTGTCAATTACGTCATGCAGCCGCTTGCGCGATCGTCTGATCTACGACGCCGTCTACGTGAAATTATGCATATCAACCGGCTGAAGCATTACTACGACCCTACGGTCGTTTCCTGCCCATAGGTCGCCAGGATGGCTCTTTTCCGGAGGCGAAGTGAATGTGGTGAAGAATATCGACGCGATACTCAGACAGACAGGGTGCGCTACTCGCGGAGAAGAAGACGTTTCGACAGCCCAACGCGCGTGCTCGCTCCGCGATTGCCAAGGCTTAGTCGCAGCTGTTTTCGCTTAATCTTCACAAGCAAGACCCTTGCCTAAACGCCCTGATTCAAAAGCAATGTTTTGTTAATAGTACTACCTGTACGTGTATTTGAAATATTAGATAATTGTGAACATAATCTTGTAAATAATATTCGACCCTGGTGACACTTTCTTCAGAGGCACGCAGCCCCTTTTATTTTGATCACGTCTCGCAATGAGAAATACTGCAAAATAAATCAAGAATATCTTTGTAATTACCATTAAAAGGTGTCACCACGTCTTTCTGTTCCTTTTTTAATTTTTTTCAATTCAATCACATTTTTCCATCTTGCGGTACAGTACAGATGGACGTGTTGCAGGTAAAAGCTGCTCAAGGGCAGCTAGATGAGCCTACGTACATAAAGTTCAACACGAATGCAGTACAAGTGGAAATTATCCACTTCAAAACACATAATTAATTTTGACTGTTTCTTTCCTTTCATTTTTTCAAATGTGCTTTTCTGGTTAATGTTTAGCCTTTACTATCTGCGTGTATATATTCTGCGGTCTTAACAGAATCCGCAGTTTATACTCGGCGCTGAGTATCGTGTACTTCCTTGTTATTCAGTCTGATTCGTGCACCTTCGTATTACTTTGAATTCCGAACAACCCCATCAGTGAATGATTCAGTCGTTCTAAGTTACAGCAGAGCCGTTGTTTCGCACCACAACATGGTGTAATATTATGACTCTGGAGCATTTGCTTTATCTATATAGTACGTCCTAAACTCGTTTAGTTACAAGGCAGTTTAGTATGGTTACATTCTTTTTCTTTGCAGTGGCGGGCATGATGATGAGGAATACAGCAGCTGCTGGTATGTTGTGGCACGCTTCCTGCATTTCCCTTTGGATAACGCGCCAAGTTGCTTAGGTTATCGCAGGTACGACGACAATTTATGGCGCAGGTGAATGGACTCTCCCATTTCAGTAAATGGGCTCTCTCAATTCTCACTGCTGATAGTGTTTAGACACTTGAGCCCGACTTCAAATACGGAATGCTATAAAATGAAAAGCCCTACGGCAACGGGGACGGAAAGAAGCGAAAGCGGGACATGCACTACCCACGTTAATGTGTTTTCGGTAGTTATTCCTGCCAGGCATGAAAACCTACCAGCTCGGCTTGTGTTCTGTGCTTTTCAACATTTTTATTTGAAAGTGGGAGCAAAGTGCCACCCAGGTGCAGTAAAGTAAACACAGGGAAACTCTCAAGTTGTCATAAAAGCGTATTGGTTGTTTTTTTAATGTCAACTTTCTATTCCATGTTTTGGTGTTGCCTAATTTGACCCCCTGTGTCGAAGAAAAGTAGAGGCGAATGTGGAATCTTATTTACTGCTGTCAGCTGTCCTATTTTGGACTGGGAAGCTAAAATACCCATAATTATCCACCACGCAGCTATGTTAAGCACTGAGCCCACCATGCTATCCAGAATTTGGCGAACTATTATCAGTATTCAAGGAATTCCCTTGTACAACTGAGACGTCATGTGGCTGCCTACCAAACAACTCACTGAATGATCAGGAAATGAAAAGCGCGACCGGAATCATGGTTCGAAGCACAGAGCCTTAGAAGCTTCAGCATAGTTCGCCTCCATTCGAAGAACTCGCAAGAAGTGGTGTGGTCCTCAAAAATCTTTGTCAGCTAATTACCAAACTTTGAGCAGATGACTAGCAATCACTCCGAAGTCTTGTTTAAGTTAGCGCACTATACCGAATGATAAAACCTTGGCAACCACAGTACACCGATCGCGCATGGGAAATCGTTTATTTTGGCCTTGCTTTTCGTCGAACGGAGATAATGATTACGTGTAGAATATGCACAACAGAAAACAGTATGAAAGGTAATCGCGTACATTACGACGAAATCATAACTTGAACTATGGTTAGAAAGTTCCGATAGTGGCGCCTTAGAGCGTTCGATTGAGAAATGCGACTAATTGACTATGGTCTAATGGATTTCTCGTACTTCAAAACATGCGGTAGGCTTCATGCATACACAAGATGTTTTCTTCCTTAAAACACCAAATTAGGAAGACTGTCTTCTTGTCCGATTCCTTCACTCCGAGTGCCTTTGCTGTAACAGCAGCATCCTCCCAAAGTGAAAACCGTCACACTTGCGTAACCTTTCCGGGTCTCCCAATGTCAACTAACACCACAAGAAACAGACTTGTCAAGAAGACTTGAAAACAGAGCAGTGGTCGATTTTAGACGCAAGCTAACATTTACGATTCACTACGGTGATTCACCAGACCAGGAGTTGACCTCCCTGGTGCAGCACTTGGCCAAAATTGAAGCCTGGCCCTGAGTGCCCAGCGGCTGCACAACATCTAAACATGTGGGCGGTGAGCCTTGTGAAGCAGCGGAGGCTGATTATAATCACTCTATTCATACTTGCGCGCAAGTGGACACTAAGTCTTGGAATGGTCAACGCAAGATCGCTCTCGAGTGAAGGTAGGCTAATGGAGCTACTCGAGTGCTAGACGGAATTAGATGTGACATCACTGGCTCTAGCGAAGTTAGCAGAGCACGTAAAGTGTTATCCGACGGCCATGTGCTCTGCTATAGAGGGTTGCCCAAAAAGGGAGAATATGGTGCCGGGGTCCTAATTCCCAAAGCTACAAAGTGCAACTGGGATGAATTCCACATCTTTAATGAAAGGGTACAATGCGTCGTAATAAACCAAATAAGCGATATCAACATGAGGAAATCCTGGTATATGCGCCAAGAAGGAGCTACGACGACGACCAAGTACAACTGTTCTAGTAGGATATCGAATCAGCAGCGAAAAAAATACGCACAAAACAGACAATAGTCACGGGGGATTTTAATGCAAAAGTAGGAATGAAACAAAGTGGAGAAGAAGCGATTGGCAACTACGGTGTAGGCCATAGGAATTACTGAGTACAGTTTGCGGAATAAAATGACCTTCGAATAATGAATACGTGTTTTAAGAAGCATAAGAGTGGGAAGTGGACATGGAAAAGCCAAAATGGGGAAAAAATGAAATAGACTTTATAATGAGTGAGAAACCAGGCATAATCTAAGACACAGAAGTTGTGAGCTAGATAAAATGTAGCGGCCACAGATTAGTAAGGGCAGATATTGTAATTAACGTAAAGAAAGGACGAACTAATTAGTTACTAGAAAAAAGCTATTGTATAGATTTTCAAACCAGAGAACCAAGGGTGTAAAGTTTCACTAAAAAATATTCGGCGCGTTAGACGAAAACGATAAAGTTTTAGAAGTATTGATTGATTTCTGGTGTTTAACGTCCCACAAACAGAAGTTTTAGATACAAACAAAACCATAATGAAAGTGATCTTTCAAACAGTAATAGAAGTCGGTGCTAAAACAACAAACCAAGATGTAAGGAATTTGTTTCAATCCACTAATAGATAATGAAAAACGCCAGCAGATGAATGTGATTTCGTCAAAAGATAAAATAGAATTCTCAGAATTATCAAAGCGGATCAGTAAAGCCAGGCGAAGAGATGTGAGGAACTTTAACCTCAGAGAAATAGAGAAATTAGTTGAGAGAAGTACAAGCGTTAAATCGCTCAAAAAGAAACTGCTTTTGGGACAGAACAAATTTCGGGCGCTCAAAAACAAACAAGTCAACGTTATCAATAACTTCAACGAAATAGTAAAGGCAGCAGAATATTTCTACTCTGAACAGCAGAGCTCTTAGACTGACCATACAACCTTAGCAGAAATGAAATCATAGGAGGACGCTAGACTTCCATGTATCACCACTGATGAAGTGAGAATAGCCCTCAAAGTAATGTCTCGTGGTAAAGCAGCAGGTGAAGGCGCCATAACAGCCGACTTTTTCAAACATGTAGGACACATTATATTTGAAGACAAACTTACGCCGCTCTCCAAGAAATGTACCAAGACATCTAGTGTGCCGCGCAATTGGAAAAATGCTGATGTACTCCATACAAACAAGAAAGGTGGCTTAAAGAAGCTAATGATCTACACGCCAATTAGCCTGCTCCAAGTAATATAGAAGCTATTTAGGAATCCACTTTCTGCTAGAGTATGAATAGCGCTCCACTGCTACCAACAAATAGCACAAGATAAATTTAGGAAAGGTTACTCACCAATGGACTGAAATCATGCCATCAGGATAATATTTGAGAAGTTCGCTGAATATGACAACCCGCTTTATGTGACCTTCATCGGCTACGACAGATCACTTGATGCCACAGAAATACAAGCACTTCTATAAGCTTTGTGTTGACAAAGTGTACCTGACGTATGCGTGCAAACTATAAGTAACGTCTTACTGATACACGAAAAGAGCTGGAAAATTCCGATGACGAGGAAATACGGCCTCCGCTGTCTTACTCGCTTCATGAGTAGAAGTGCTCAAACATCTAGATTGCGAAGGAAACGGAATAAGGACAAACTATTCGGACGCGTTCGTTCGAATTTTCATGTGTTGTTTGCAATAGTTTCCTTAACGGACAGCAGCTTGAGGTGCTGTCATCAGCGCCGATTTCCGGCAAGGGCTTGTTTTCACTATGTACAATATTTACACCATCAGGGCTGAACAGTTACGATGAGACGCACAGAAGTACAACGGGAGCGCTGATTTTGGCTGGCTTTGCTTCTTTTATCACATGCACCTTCGTACTGATAGTGTCCTCTTCCATATAATGCAAAATAACTCGAGAATACTGAAAGTAGCCTCCATTACACTGTTTTGGAAGGTTGGTAGGGGGAAAATGTGTGCGTTAAACGGCGAATGCCGTGAAGATGACAAGGGCACGTAGCTTCCTGTGACAATCGCAGTCGCAATGTGAGGAAGCTCTCATAATGAGCATTCTTTCTGAACATCCAGCGGGTAAATAGATTTTGCTGCATACTAACCATGTTTGTATAGCATGTTTATGAAGCATCAAGAAAATCGGCCACCTTGTGTAAGTTTCAAAACTTAGTAGCGGGTGAGGTATTGCGTGCATAGAATTATAAATAAAACCGAAATATTGAGTAGTGTTTACACGGTTGTAAACTACGCCAGTATTGCAACGCACACTTGATTAGGGAGAACGTACCCGACGGCAACGACACTGCAAGTTCAAACTGACAACAGTGTTTACTGCAAAACGACAGCAAAAAGGAGAAGAAGAACGAGTGGCGGGGAAAGGGTTTCAAAACATTGATACTAACAAGGTTTTGATACTAACATAAAACCATTGATATTAACATCGAATCGATCTTTTGATACTAACGTCAAATCAACACATTCATACAAATCTTTGATACTAACAAAATTATTCACATTTCTGTAAATCGATCGTCCATTCCTACACAGTGGAAAAAAGGAAGGTTGTCCTAATGTTGAAGTCGAGTAAGAAACGTTGTTCGAAAAATGTTACCATATTTCACTAACCAGCAGGATCTGTATGTTGTTATCACATTTTATTTTCAAAGAATTTTCGAATTTTCTGGAATGGAATTCTTTGTTTAGGCCTTAACAATATGTTTTGCTCAAGTCCTTTTGAGTGGGACACAGCTAATATTCACCCATACACTGCAATCGGATTCCGGATTCTTCATGGCTAGAAGGCTTGTGATTTCTAGAACTTGCTGAATTACGCATCACGAAACGCCTTGTCTGAATACTATGTTTTTTTTTAATGTTATAGCAGAGCACTGTCAGTGTTTGAGCACTCGCTCGACCATATTTCCGTGAATGTGTGGTGCATGCGTACTTTTGTAAATTTTGAACAAGACCCGAATTAGAGAAGCTCGTTTTAAGCATTTCATGCCGAAATTATTTCGTTTCAGTGGCAGCAACTCATCTTTACTGTGTATGTAGGGCATGACTCAAGCAGTCTTATCCAGTAGCAGGGTCCTCGGCCTTGTCTGAATACTATGTTTTTTTTTAATGTTATAGCAGAGCACTGTCAGTGTTTGAGCACTCGCTCGACCATATTTCCGTGAATGTGTGGTGCATGCGTACTTTTGTAAATTTTGAACAAGACCCGAATTAGAGAAGCTCGTTTTAAGCATTTCATGCCGAAATTATTTCGTTTCAGTGGCAGCAACTCATCTTTACTGTGTATGTAGGGCATGACTGTAGTTGTTCAGAGACTAGGAAGAAATGTGCTCTCAATTTTCAGTCAAGAGCTATTAGCTACCGAATTAATTCTAAATTCAAGAGTATATAATATAGATTTAAATATATTATAATTCTTTAGTAATACATTATACAATAAATAGACATCATTAAAGAATGAAACATTAATGCTGAATAGGAAATGTGCAAGTAATCCACACTGAGCTAATATATATACCTGCACATTTCATGATGAAAAAGAGGTTGGCGGGACAAAAGCTGTACACAGCGGAGTTATTGTTACGTTTCTTCGTTCACACGTGCCTTCATTTTGATGTCTATCAACTTGGAAAGATAGGGAGGACAAATGCTAAATATGAGTTCTAGCGCAAAAAGCTTCTCCTCTTGCCGCACAGTTGGCCACGAAGGATATAGCTGATTCCAATTGCAACCACTGTACCAGAAAGGAAAACCCCTTTCAGGCCCAGAGGCACATCGCTTTGTGGTTCATCGCATTTGAAGCTCTGTGGTACATCGGAACATGCAGCCTCGAATCGGCGTGATCCGGACGGAACTGTTGACAAGGTTTGTTTAAAGGTCCATCTTCCAGAGGTCGCTCTTTCATGTTCATTCTCTCGCACACATGACCATGTGACAATGAGTGGGCTAGATATGTCGTTTACTGACTACAATGTGATGATGAGGTCTGGATCTGTGCCAGTAGACTTCAGAATGGGTACTATAGACCACACTGTTTATTGTACAAAGCTAAAAATCACACAGCGAGACGATAGCGGTGTGAACATAACGGCAGATGCGTATGATCGCCGACAGCGGTAGATGGTAAAAAATGACAGCGGTGAAATGCGTCGGCTTTTGCACATTCGCCTCTTGGGTCCTCGAATTATCATTAATGTCATAGAAAGCACTGAAACGTGCGCGTTGTTGATGGAAAGTTTGCAAAACGGTCGACATCATTTCCGGAGCAGCGTGCAAGATGTGCGGTCTGCGCTGTGCGTCGCACGAAACTGATAAATGCGCTTCCAATGAACAAGCTAAAACAAGTGCACATATCAGTACTTAAAACGGGTTTTTTCAGGAAACGCAACACCTTCGTATCTGTTAGCGTACAATGTAAGTTTGGTGCGTTAAAACTCACGTTCTGCCGAAAAATTCAAATTGACAGGTTCTTTTTTTTTACAAAATGAATATGTTTATAAATATCTCGGCAGAGGTACTACTGCGTCACTTGGGTTCCTATATAGCTGCTTAAAGTTGCCTGCAACCACCTAGCGAATTATGAAAAAATCCTGCGATAAGGAAAATTTCGTGCCAGTTTATTTGGTTTGTACTTACAGCTGAGACATCGGCTACAGCATGCACATACTTGGAAACAGCAGCTGGCAAGGTAAGTTACATATTCCTGTCTATTCCATTAGCACGGCAGTCACCGTAGTTGAAATTTTGCATGCCCCCACCATAATTAATGTGCCACATAAGGTCAAGTTTTTCTAGCAAGAAGGAGTATTTGTCCTGCTTGTAGCCCTATTTAAAGTGCTGAAAAAATGCCCATCTTGCAGTGGGTACAAGACCTGCAGAATGTCTTCCCATTTCATAAAAGCTGTAATGGCAAATTCAACGATTCTCACCTACGACGAGCCGAATAAACTTGCAACCAGCTTGCAACGCATCGAGATCCGCGGCAGATAACATTATCTTTGATGTTGTCACACGTCGAATTGTGGATCCAGCTGCGTATGCTTCGCGATTATACTCAGAAAAACTGGAGTCATTTAGAGTCAACTAGCGAACGATAGTCTCGTTGTGTTTGAAGAGAAAAAAAAAGGAATTTACCCGTACCCCGATGGCCGACGTGTCCCGCTTGTAACAGATCACAAGCCGCCGCAAAAATGTTCTGACTGAAAACCGGAATTCCACGAACGCCAGCAGCTTACCTACAACTAATGGCCTTCGGGTTGCCCCCTTGCCGTTACGCTGCTTTTTCAAGAAGTGTAGCCCTAATGCCGCGGCAGACCGTCTTTTAAGTTTGCCTTTTCAACGAGAGCAAGAGTGGTCAGCAGAAGGCAGTGAACAAACGTACACAGTACACCTTGAATTTTTGCAGTCACAAACACTCACAATGCACGCTGTGCACGTAAGGATACGACTCAGTCAAGATTTAGTGTGGACATCGATTGGTTGGCTGTAAGCTTGCCGGATGAGCACTGGAAACCCTGATATAGCGAAATTCAAAACTAACAATCAGCCTGGGCTGAATATTCTATGGATTGAGTCCCCTAGTTCCCCAGCGGCAAAAAGCCGCTTATTGAAACAGTTAAATGAGGCGCATCCAGAAATTGTAAATAACGAAATTTCACGAATCTCTGCACGGTAATGATGACCATTCTTTCTACAGAGTTGCCTCCCAACACCACGATATGAGTGTCAGAGACGCCGTAATGGAGAGCTCTGGAAATTTTGAGCTCCTGATTTCTTTAAGGTGCACTGACTTGGCACAGTACACGGGCCTCAACATTTCGCCTAAATATCAATGCAGCCGCCACGGCCAGGATTTCATCACCCAACATTCGGATAAGCTTCTAAGTGTCATCGCCACTAGACAAGAATGACGGAGTGGAGTTATGTATCAACCCTGTGCACTCTTCTGAGTTATGTATGGTGGCCAACGATCGACGATAACCGGGAAATGCGCTTCAAAAGTAGACAAGCTTGTTATGAGGTACGTTCGGCATCCAGCGCGGCAACACTTCACCCAGTCGTCGTGGCCGACGCTACCTTAGAGAAGATTACGGTTGGACATTGGTAGTAATTTGCGCAACAATATGCCTGACTGACGTATGGTCTGACGTCTGTATGAGTCCAACTTTGGTAGTGAATGCTGATGAGTGAACTAAAACTCTTTCGCCGTTCGGAGTACCTGAAACGTTTGCTGCGCACATTGCCAGTAATTTGTTTCATAAGAATTTCAAGCTTTTTTTCAGGCAGCTCGGCACATATTATCACCTGCGCACAGTACCAGTCCAGGTTCCATGCGCACCCTGGCATGTACGTTTGGTGCTCTCCTTGCAGTAAGCCTTCCGAAAAAAAAAGCATCCCTTCGAGAGCACGTTATAAAACTTCCTGTTGTAATACAGAAACACGTCCCGGGCAGCAACGAAGAAAACTCTTAAGCACTCCTTTGCCGCATACACAAGTGTATACGGCCAAGCCGCTTATGAAGGCAAAAGAAAGCAAAAACAATTCAGGAAGATGGCTCGACGACCCAGTCATGCCTGCATGTTGGCTGGTGGTCACCCAGATCCTTGCTTGGAACTACGACGACTCGTCGTGCTGGGTCCGCGGGGTGGTACAACGAGATGCCGGACCTCTTTCCTATTACCTGAATATCACAGCTCTGCGCGGATACTTGGCACAGCGCAGGCCTTGCAATCAGTTGCTTGCTGGTTAACCCGAAATCGTATTGCAGTTCCCCTACCGCACGGGTGAAATATATGTCTTTGGCATATCTAGCAGTCAGAAGGCCTCAAAAACAAGCAGTCTTGTGGTGACAAAAATTTCGCCATATCCGCGAATTGAACGATGTTGAGTGGGCAAAGCTGCAGAGGTAATCTTGTAAACCATGAACCCTCCATACATTTTTCCCACCCCATCAACATACAATGACATGACACAGGTGTGGTGTGATTATATTTACAGTATGTACACAATGTTATAGTATTAATATATTCCCGCTGTGGAACGTGGACGGCGTTGGCGCGGTGTTGCTCGTTTCGGATGGTTGAGACTGTGGTCAGGTTGTCGTCTAACCACAAGCGGTGGCATACCTTGCACCTGTGGCCGAAACTGCGATCTAGGAAATCGTGCTTAAAGCGCGCATCGGCGCTACCAACCTCGGGTAGCGACAACTGCAGGCGTTTTGCACAGCTTTCCGCGCCGCGCCGCCTCAGGCTCGGCTTGCCGACGTTTCCGTCACGCTTCGGGTTCGCGGGCTATCAGCTCCGGGCCTGCTTCTTTTTGTGCCCGTTTCGTTTCAGCTACGCTGGCCCTCACCGCCTCTGGATCGGTGGTGGCTTGTGCTTGGTGCCGGAGCTAACGTCTCGCTTCGGCCTGGCGAACCTTCAGCTCTGGCTCCGCCTGTCATCGAACCCGCGCCACTTCCGCTTCGAGAGCTGTCACTACAGTTTCTTGACAGCGAGCCCGCGCTGCAGCCGCTTTGCAAGCCCTCCGCTCCGCCGCCGCCTTGTCTTCTTCGGTGTTCATATTAGCACGGTAGCAGTATCGAAGCGCATTGAGTGTCGACCGTCGAAAGACAAAGAAAGGGCGCCAAGAGCGAGCGCTCTTATAGGCGCGGCCGTCAAGCACCAAACTAGAGCATGCGCCGAGAGTGGAGCGGGCGTGGCTACAACTGCGCGATGGGGCACAACCGTCGACCCTACGGGGCTTCGCCCCTAAAAGGACCGGGCACAAGTACTGGCTACATCAGCACAATTAAAACGTTCTTGCAGCCCTCAAGGGCTCAGACGGCATTCACAATGAATGCGCCATGCTCTGCTGTGTTACCAGCCGAAATATGTGCAAAAACTATGGTTCTTCACAAGAAAAAGGGGATCTTGTGTCACATCTGACTATTGCTATTTGAAGGCGGAAAAAATGAACAAGTCACTGTAAGTTTTGCACACGACGCCATCTCTAGCATTATGTATAAATTATCTGCAGGGCAGGGACTCCCTCTCTTTCAGTGGGGAATCGCCCACAATGTGCATACCTAATCATGAACGTGTATTAGTTCTTTTTTCGCTAAGGTCTACGTTGCCTTCATCTGCTTGCTACAATGCATCCGAACGCAGCAGTTTCCACGTTGTCATGCGAAGCATTTCTTTCTTGTTTGCTGTGACGTGTAGTTTTGCTTTCTGCTATGTCTTGCAAGCAGGCATCGTATCAACAGTGTCGTATCTGTGTGTCCGGCTTCATGTCAGTTTTTGGAGTGCTGTATAAAAGAATTCATTCTTGCTAGTCTGCAGCCGCCTATACAGCAGCAGAGTAAACACGCCAAATATTATCGACAAAATTATTTTGCCATTAATGAATTCAAAATGCAATATAATCAAAAGCAATATCACCAGAAGGTGAGCGGCTTTAAAGAACACTTTAAAAGCATTTTGCGCCAAACGATAAACAGTTAGACTTTTGCTTGATCGACGTGCTTTGTGAAAGGCAAAGAACAAATGCGCATCAATACCTTCTTTTCGAGAAGAGGAGCAACAAATAAGAATACAGAAGTAGCGCTTGGATTTCTCACATATTCTGATAAACCACGATTTCACCCTCGACGCTTCGATTTATGTAAGCCCTTTTTCCACAAGGCAAACAAGGCACCATCCCGCTCATGGTATAGTTACTTGATGCAGATCCAGGAGTTGCAAGAAACATCCACGAATGTGTGTATGCTGATGATTTTGATTTCTTCTTTATTGCGCCCCAAAATCACTGTATGATTATCAGAGACGCCGTTGTGCACAGTTCTGGAAATCTCGACCGCCTGATTTTCTTCAACTTGCAAAGACATCACATAACACACAGTCTTCAACATGTCCCCTAAATCGCCATGCAGCCTCCGCGGCCGCTATTCTGTACCGCTACCTTCGGATCGGCAGCCGTGACAAACAGGCAATGGACCCCCATAGCGGGGCGTAGTTTTGTATTGTTGCCAACGAGATATTCTAGCTGGGAAAAGCGCATCAAAAGTAGTCAAGCTTGTCGGGAGCCGCGTTCGGCATCCACCGCGGCCCCGTTTCGCACGTGGTCGCTGGCGGACGCCTCTTTGAAGGAGATTTCATTGAGACATTATGCGTCCTATGCACAACAAAAGGCCTCAGTCGCAGTGGAATTGCATTACAAATGGCCTATGATATGCGTCAGTCAAACATTGAGAGAGAAAATCATTGATAGCCGAGAAAGTTTCTCCTTTCGGCTTACCTCAAACGGTTGTTTCGTGCAACGACTTCTAATTCAGTTCAGCCAAATTTCAAGCGCTTTCTAAAGGAACTCGTAACAAAGTATATCACCTGCGCACCCTTCCGCCCTAGCGTCAATGTGCTGGGAGAACCTTTAGTGCTGCCATGAAAGGCAGCCCTGTGAAAACTAAAACCAAGAGACCATTTAGAGACCATGTTGCAAGGCTTCCTTCCTGTTGCCATACGGAAACGTTGCACGCAGCAGCGATGGAAACCTTTGCAGCGCATATTTTTTGTAGAAACCTCCGAACACGCTTGGATGCGGTCAAGCCGTTTGCGAATGTAAATATTCAGCAAGAAACAATTCAAGGAGATGGTCCTATTGCTTAGTCTTGCCTATACGTTTCCAGTTGGTGACTTTGTCCTTGATTGAAATTACAGAGACACGCCATACTGGCTCCATGGTGTCGTAGCACGACAGACCGACCTGATTCCTACATATTGAGTATCGCGGTTTGACGAGGATCTTTAACGCACTGCAGTCAGCTGCTTCCTCGTAAAACAGAAGTAGTGTTCGAGTTCGCCAACCATCCATAGTAATCAGATGCTTGTGGCACGTCTATCAATCAAGAGGTGCCTCAGCGGCAAGCAGTACTGCGGAGAAAAGACATCCAGGTGCATGCATTGGCTACGCCAGCGCAAGTAGCACAGTCTTGCGGCCCTTAAAACATACGCGACATCCTCGACAAAAGCACCATCTTCTCTTGTGTTTCCAGTGGAACTTAGTGCAAACACTGATTCTCAACACGAAAGAGGGACACATGTATCAAGTATGGCTGTTTCTGATTGCAGCGGGGAAGCGTCAATAAAAAACTATGATTGACCGCACATGACGCCACCTGTAGAGTGGTGTATAAAGGATCTACAAGACAGAGATTCCCTTTGTCTCAGCAAGACATGGCCCATAATGCGCATACGGCATAATGAACGTGTATCACTTGTCCCTTCGCTAAGTGCTAGCCCCCTTTATTCTCCCACTACAATGGATCCGAACACACCAGTTCCTACTCTGGGCGCTGGTGAATGGGGTCGGGGTGAGGATAGCGACTACGCGTTTGGCAGGAAGTGAATAAAGCGGATGCAGAAGGGAGGAAGTCTGAAACCACATTTTGATGATGAACGCACTGGAAAAAACCATGGCATTCATGCTATGACCGATACCGTTTCTGAAGGTGTACCGTTGGCTCGCGGTCAAATTACCCGTTTATTAACGATGGAGAACACCGATCCCAAGTAAGGGGCGTTCAGTTAGTTTGGAAATCATAGCGGAGGCCCTGACACACAACAGAAACATAAGGGCAGCATCTGTAAGGGTAGCTGTTGCGCAAGTTGCAAGGAGACCAATAACGTGTTTGGCGAGCATTGATGGGCATGCCGATGCCTCCCGTGTTTTCGTGCAAATTTGTTATCTAACGGACAGTTAAACATGGAGTTCAGATACAAAAGAACTCGCAAGACAGATAGCTGGACGCGCGGCAACGTGCGGAATCACGAGGCCCGTCTTTTCAGGGGGCTATTGAAGAAATATGGACGCATTATTCGCAGAACCTTAACACGATCGAGGACGTGTGGCTCGTCGCGTGCAAAGGCAGCATCCCAACTTTAAAGCAGTGAGA
Source organism: Hyalomma asiaticum (assembly GCA_013339685.2). NCBI lineage: Eukaryota > Metazoa > Arthropoda > Arachnida > Ixodida > Ixodidae > Hyalomma > Hyalomma asiaticum. The sequence continues at coordinate 54,937,136 of CM023490.1, read as the reverse complement.
CAAGCCCACTGAAGCCGGGGTAATAGCATATTGTTAGCTATAAACGTCAGGAAGTTCACTTCGCTGGTCTGCCGGCTAAAGGTGCTAAGCATGCATGCGTAGGAAGAGGCGGTGCTACTTCCGACGGTGAGAGCGGCATTGCACGACTTGTGGAAGCGAAGCCGGATGCGCGGGAAGAGTCACAGACGCAATATGGACCCTGAAAATTTTGAAAATTTCCTTTCAGTAAGCCACGTATCTACGGATGGTCAATCATCTGTCTAAAAAGAGCGTGGAATGTGAAAAACGTGTGCCCTGAAGGGGTCAAGCACAAAGTACGAGTGCTATCTAGTTGAAGTATACTAAGAGAAAGAAAAACGATCAGGAAAAAACCTTTATCAACAGGTCATGTGCACATAACATCACGTTTTCCAAGCATAAGACATTCCTAATGATGTGTGGTCTTCGTGACACGAGTTATGCAGCCCATACCAACTTGGGTATGGGCTTCATAAGGACTTCAGCTCATTTTTATAGAGAAGTACTTTTTTTCATTTTTTACATTCTGTATTGTTCCTACCAAGATGATCATCCTTCTATAAAGGGGTGGTACACGAGCGTCTTGGAAGCCATAAGCTTGGAATTCCTGTTGAATTTCCCCCGAATGACAGCTCGAAGCTCAACAATTTCTGCCATGGGACCGTCGGAAAAGACGGCTCGCAAGCGCATACGTTACATGGCACCAGGGGCACTGACGCACGTAGAAATACTGCCACATCTAAACAGTACCGCTCGTTGTATATCTGGATCCCTCCGCGATTGTCTAGTGGATGGATCTGGCTTACTAATATGAACGTAGCCGGATCGAATCCCGGCCGAGGCGGCTGCATTTCGATGGAGGCGAAATGTTGAGTCCGGCGCACTGTGCGACGTCAGGGCATGTTAAGGAACCCCAAGCGGTCGAAATTTCCAAAGCTCTCCAATGCGGCGTCTGTTGTAATCATAGCTGCTTCTGAGACGTAAAACCCCAGAAATCAAATCTAGATACATGCATACTCTCAAGTGGCTTATCGCTCGTTAAAAAGTTTCTTACCACTACGCCTGCGGGGATTTGCGTCCGAACGTCACTGCATAAGCGGCAGAAGTGGGAGGTATTTAGAACTAGAGGTGGTGTTGTATGTGTACTTAAATATCCATATGTCAGCATTGTCTTGGAATCAGGCAAGTATGGGACGAAATATATCAAGTTTGAAGGCCCCCAATCGTTATGGTAACATCGCTTCTGCTATCCGCGCTGAACATTTTTTTCCTTTTAAAATGTCGGCATTGGCGTAGCTCCTAAAGATTCTTCACGAGAGATGACAGTGGTACAGAAGGTTTTCTTTCACAATGGAAGTTGTTTGCTTGCTCCCTATACAACTGATCCTCATAAATCTTCAGTCGCGGCCCAGCCCAAAAATTCATGGCTGAATATAAACAGCGGGCTTTACGAGAGCCAGCCTCACTCCTCGGTGGCTTAGGTCATGCCACAAAGGCGTGTCGTGCAGACGGTTGCGTTGGCTGCACTAAGGTAGTCTAGCCGCTGACATTTGGTCCTGATCTGCAGGTCGCGCGAGGAAATCCCAGCCGCGGCTCCTGCATTTTGATGGAGAGAAAATGTGAGCCCCGTGTACTCCGCAATATCAGTTACAATCAAACCGTGGTTTGAAGACGTAGAACGCCACAAATCAATCAGGGCACTTGTCTTGGTGTGACACCTTCCTATTGTTGACACATCACACTCTCATGTGGTATGGGCGGACGCACTTGGGGTGCAAAGAGAAAAACAACCCTTCTTGTTATCGATAATGCGTCAGATCTGACACCTTCGTAACAAGCGTCAAGTTTAAGGCGCATGCTTGTTAAATAACTAGCGTTGGCAAAATACATTGCATCTGCCATGTAATCATTTCAAGCTCGTTGCCTTTAATGTAGAGCTCCTGAGGCAATGACATGCCGTAGTTGATGTTATGAACCAACATGAGTCGCAACATAGTTGTGCTAACTGAGTTGTCATCTTTATCGCGCTGTCCGGCTGCACAGTTTAGCTGACCTAACGTTGGGACCAAAACCAGTCAACTGCAGCTTCACACTGCAAGGAGCGCACACGTGGCTCCTTGCAGCATAGCACCTTCGAGGGTTTCACGTAACCCACGAAAATAGGATTATGAGAGGCGCTGCAGTGGATGGCTAGATATCGGACGTTTCGATAAACTAGGGTTTTTAACGCGCGGTGACATCGCACAAGTCACGACCGTATACCACTCTACCTACATCTAATTCCGGTCGCGGCGAGGAGGATTCGGTTCTGTGACCTAGGGTCCAGCAGTGAACTGCCACAGCCACATGACCCCTACGACAGCTGTGCTCACGGAATGTAAGAACACTCACTGTTGAGGCTCCTCCTTCTCTATGATAGTGATCACTGCTGGCACTGACCATTCTGGTTGTGCAATTTTGGAGCATGATAGTTGTAGCGCTCCCTTAAGGCAATGAACTGAGAGACATGTCTGCAGACAGACAGGTGTCGTGCGGCATTTATTACATGGCTTCCAGAACGCTGCTTCTTCCTCTTCGCCCGTGATCTCCCTTCCCTGACGCCTCATGCGCAGACGCACTTCAATAGTCATCTCCAAAACTAAAATTAAATACGCACGCCACGTGGCGTGAAATATGGAGCTAAATTACGCAACTTATGCAAGTAAGGCAGAGCCATTGCACATCTATCGCGCGTTGTTCGGCTTCCTTATACCACCTACGCTCTTAAGGCAATCACATTCCGTGACATCTAGCGCAGTTCAATCTAGATGAGTAGTTTCAAGAATGCACGCATGGCTAGTCCACGAAAGTTCATTTTTGAATGGTCTATATGCAGTGGAGCTGGAAACACAGCCGCCTCGACAAAAAGAACGAAGCTTAGCGTGTCGGGTTTTCTGCTATAGGGCGGCCTAGCGGAATACAAAATAGTGTATGCCATTGCTTGTGGCTGTAAAGTGGCGCCAGCTATAGGTGATAAATTGAACATGCACACTTGCGATATATATGTCTTGGAGATCTTAAGGAGGGTTGCAACTTGTGCTTGTTAGTGTAACACAATGAATTGAAGCGTTGCGCACAAGAACGAGGACACAAGAAGGAACACACAAAATGACAAACGAAGCGCAAACTAACAAAACTTTATTTGCGAGGAATGTGACCTTATTTACACCACAGCGGAACACATATCGCGCATTACAAGGCAAAACAAGATCTTACATCGCACGTGTGGTGCACCCAGATAAGCTATTTCTTTTGGTGATAATGTGATGGAAGGCATGCTGATGCATTTGTCTTTAAAGCACGAGATCTTGTAGGCTTCAATGATTAGGTGCGTTGTTTCATTTCTGTTTCTTGCAATCACAGTGGTACGTTTAAGTTCGGGTTTGCATGCACATTCCTCACAGTGAATGGCCAGTCACCCCCTGTCCTGTTTTTTACGTTGTACGCATGTTCACGGAGACGATCGTTTATACAGCGAGCTGTCTGACCAATGTACACACGTTCACACGTCAGTGGAATACTATAGACAACCCCTTAACACCTTGTACATGATTATATGGATCTCGATGATTCTTTTTACAGGATTTCTTTTCTTCAGAGTTTGGTTCAGTCGATCTGCAAATTGAAGAGAGTTTGGGTGGCGGGGACAACAAAATCCTCACATCAGCCCGTTGCGCAATCTTCTTGATGTTATGCGATAATTTGTGGATATACGGTATCACAACGGTTTTTCTTTTATCAGTGTTATTAGATGCGGGGGGGGGGGGCAGGTTCGAAGCAGACGTTTTTGTCTCCTCCTAATCATTGAAGCCTACAAGATCTCTTGCCTTAAAGACAAATGCATCAGCATGCCTTCCATCACATTATCACAAAAAGAAATAGCTTACTGGGTGGCACCAGACGTGTGATGTAAGATCTTGTTTTGCCTTGTAATGCGCGATATGTGTACCGCTGTGGTATAAATAAGGTCACATTCCTCGCAAATAGAGTGTTGTTAGTTTGCGCTTCGTTTGTCATTTTGTGTGTTCCTTTTGTGTCCTCGTTCTTGTGCGCAACGCTTCAATTCATCATGGAGATCTTAGCCGTCACTCGCTAAGCCTACAGCATTAGAACGTGAATGCGGCTCTGAGATACGGCGTCGAACTATCACGAATATTTTGCTGTCGCAGCTTCGTGATAAAAAACTAGTCCAATACAACTCTCATTTAGTGATTTTGCGACTAAAGAGCGCACAACAGCTACGTGAAACATTCCATCATGTGGAAGGCGCTTTGGATGGTCAGACAGCTTTGGGTGTGTGCTGGTAGATAAGTTACATGCCACTCAGAATAAGCGCAATGCGATTAAAGAGCGAATTGTGTTCACATTTGTTGTGATGCTTAACCGATGTCTCCAACACCAGTGTTGGTACCTGCATAATAGGTAGTCATGGAACTTGGTTTCTGGAGTTAGCGAATAACAGGTAATGCTTTAAAAAATAAGTAATGTGATGTTCGTGATGAAAAACAAGTTGCGTTTTGTTTTCCGTAATTTCCATCATTGTCACTAGCCTGACGACTCCAGTGTTTTTGCCAAACGGCACATGTTATTCGAAGTTCATCAGCGACATGCTCCGTTTAGGCTACTAGAAACACCGATGGAACTCCACGGATATCGATGAAGGGGTGTCCAAGAGTACGCATGATATATTTTTGATAACTCAAAGATATTTCTAGAGCAGCATCTTCTTTCTTTTCTGAGTAATCATTTAGAGCTTCATATTGCCTTAGAGCTCTGTTTGCTTCAAAATTTCACTGCTTTTGACATCACTAAAAAGCTTATTCTTAATTTAATAGAAACAGGTAGGCTGCGGTACACCCTGCACAGGCACCCCAGAATCTGCAACTTCCAATCCGAGGGAATGTCTCGTAAGTTTCACTTAGCGATTCCCACCTTTGCTTTTCTGTGGCGCATGTTCACACATATATGTAGAATGACGTATTTGCGTGGATAAATGGTTCCATTCAAAAACCCCTTATATTGCGAGATGACACCCTGTGAGCACGTAGCTACATTCATGTATTCGGACGCTTTTGTGGTATGCCATACATTTACAGTATACCTCCATGGAGCACACGAAACAGCCCCGCCACGGTGGTCTAGTGGCTATGGTACTCGGCTGCAGATGCGAAGGTCGAGGGATGAAATTCAAAATCAGTCAAACGAAGCACACGAATGGTAGGGCACGAAACGTTTCTAGCGCCGGATCAAAGGCACCGTCTAGCTTTCTGTTTATTTTCTGGCTCCTAGCACCAGCCTAGGGCCCGGCGCCACTCGACGCCTCGCGTGACATCTTCTTCTTGTCTAGGTCGATTTCCTAATTTTTTTGTCCGATAGTTTCTCTATTCTTTCCCCTATCGAGGAAAAAATAAAGAAATTCGTTCGACCCAGGATGCCTTCCGATATCCAATTATGTTCACAGCAAGCGGTCTCCCTTGTGGAAACACAACCCAAAAATGATGACGCAGCGGCATGTAATGTTGTTAATTTTTCCAGTATGGAACTTTCGGCAGCCATCTTTGTTATGGAAAGGATTAAGTTTTTGCATCGCTACTGGTGGTTTTAATGAATTCCAACTAGTCAAAGACCTAGACAACTTTGCGAGACATTTGAGACTCCGCGAAGACTACCATGATTGCACAAGCACAGACATAACAAGTCCTACACTGCCAAGCAATTGGCATTGGACCCCATCACTCAGCGCGACAATGTCCTTGTATTTAAAGGCCGCCTAACATGACATTATTGAGACCTACAAGCAACAAAGGCTCTATCGTCACAATATTTCTCCTGAGGAAAAGAGGGCACTGGGTGATCTGAATAGCAAACAGGATATATTAATTAAACCAGCTGACAAATGGGGTGCAACACTCATAATGAACAAACAGGACTACGTGAAGGAAGCGACCTACCAATTGTCTGACTCTTCATTTTATCAACAACTAACTGGTGACCCTACTGAAACTTTTGAGAAACAAATCAAAAACACAGTAGAATCTCTTGTGAAAGATAAGAAAATAGAAGGTAAAATTGGAACCTACCTGATTCCTCTCAGACCAGTAGCTGGTAAATTCTGTCTTCTACCTAAGATTCATAAAATGAACAACCCAGGCCGGTCTATTGTCTTTGGGGTGGGCGCCGTCACTGAAGCCATTTCGCTATACGTTGATAACCTAATTCGGCACATCCCACCTACTTATCCATGTTATCTAGAGGATACCGACGGTTTTTTTTCTGACATTATGGATCTTACAGTACCTGCTAATTGTCTACTGGTAACAATTGACGTCTCCTCTCTATACACTAATATTCCGCATGATGATTGAATTAGGGCGGTTTTAACAGCTTATGAAGAGTCGCAGTTTGATAAATCTGTTGATTGTTATACCGTCCGCACACTTCTGAAGTCGATTCTCGAATTCAACAACTTTGAGTTCGATGGCACTCACTACGTGCAAGTGTGCGGAAGGTCACTGGGAACGAGAATGCGCCCAGTTATGCCAATATCTTTATGGGAGTACTTGAAGCAAAATTTCTGAGTTCTCGCAACCTAAAGCCACTGTACTATAAGCGTTACATAGATGATGATTTTTTTTTGGCGTCACGCGGCAACTGATTTATTACAAATCATCACCGACTTCAATTCTGCTCATCCGACTATTTCTTTTTCTCATCAGTACTCAAGGTAGAGCATAAACTTAAATGTGACCATGTCGCTTTCGAAAAACAAGTTGGTTTGCAACCTTCGTAGAAAACCAACGGATACTAATCAATACTTACATTTTCACAGCAGTCGCGTGCGGCACTCTAAGACGGCATCACGTACAGTCAAGCACATCGATTTAAACGCATTTGTTGATAAAAAGAAGATTTCGATAATAACAGTGCACAAATGAAAAGGGTCCTCCTCAAGCAAAAATACCCGGAAAAAATGATTGACGTTGCTATAACTCGCGCCGACATGCTTGACCGCGCTGAAATTATCAAAAATCAGTCATGGAGCAGGGAACACAAGACTCACTTATTACTCACTCTGCGTCACTACCAAAGGTATCATCAGTTCTTAAGAAACATCATAACATTCTTACTCAAAGTGATCTCCTCAAACGCATATTCGTGGAACCGCCTTGTGTCGTGTCTAGACGAAACACAAATTTGCGTGACATGTTAACTAAATCAACTTTAAACCCACGTCGTGACACCGGATGCAGGCCGTGTAATAAGCCAGGTTGCCAGGTCGGCCCTTATATTAGAACTACACAAAAAGCAAGAAGCACCGCATCCAACGTTTTTGTACAAATGAAAGGAAACTTCACTTGTGACACTGCTAATGTCGTTTCCCTGCTTGAGTGCACTAAATGTACTCAACAATAAATTCGTCAGACAGAAACGCCTTTCCGAATACGGTTTAGTATTCACAAGTCACAAGCTAAAAGTTCCTTCAACCTGCCCGTGTCTAAGCATGTGCGCCTTCCCAGCCATTCATTTAGCGACCTGAAGGCAATGATACTGCAATCGGGCTTTCGGACACCGCGACAGCGACGTTCGTGAGTCCTACCTCATTTATAAGCTCAAAGCCGCTACCTCGGCCAATAATGAAAACGTGGAAATTCACATGTTTCCCGAGTGACTAGGGCACCATTATGAGGAAGCCATTTCAAATACTAAAATGCATTCTTTATCACACTTTACTTTTTTTCTGAACCTTTTATTATTTGATTGTGACGTCTTTTACTTTATTTTCAATTTTCTTTCTTCGTGGTTTATACGTTTCCGTTACAAGATATTCTAGTCGATTTTGGCCAGCAATTTGTCAATAAATCAGTTTTTTTTGTAATCTTTTCTGCTGTGGTGATTACCATTTTTATAATGTGGAGTGGCTTTATAGTTGCGTTGCTTACATGTAGTAGAATCCCTCGGGGTTGTAAGTGTGCCGCCTTGCTGTTAATTGACAGGCTACGGTGTCGCATCGTGACTCGCCGCAGCCGATCACGTGTTCTGTCCAGGCAGACGTCATAGCCATTCCCTGTACAGACATACGCCTTCTTAGCCGCACTCTCTCCCTTTCCTGTTCCCTTAAAAGGAAGGTGCTCTGCAACACCTTTTTACTCTGATGAAGGCCGGTCCACCGGCCGCAACGTCATTAAAGTTATATTGTTTTTGTTAATCGTGTGAATCTCTTCTTCTGCCTATATATATATATATATATATATATATATATATATATATATATATATATATATATATATATATATAACATAAGGCTCAGCTTTCTCCAGACAATATTTCTTTTTCTCCTGTTCGTTTATATAGGCATGGAAGCGCCCAAACACTTTACTAAGTGGTTGGCGAAAGTGAGTGGGGAAAGATGGGAGGTGCTATCCTCTCTTTAATGTGATACATTTGAACATTAAGGAGAGAACAGCAGCAAGAGATAAGTAACCAATAAGATCAAGGTAACCAATAACAGACAATAAAAAAACAGCGCTGCTTCATGTCAGAGCCGGCGCTTTCGGTGATCGTAACTGTTGTCTGTGTCAACTTGAGATATATGGCGCCCTGTATAACCTCTTTCGTCTTTTTTCAAAAAACTCGCTTTTAAATTACTGCATTTCCTTTATAATCGTTTCTTCAACTAGTAACTTTTCTACTTCACTCATCTGCCTTTATCCCCCTTTTATTGATAACACCTCCATAGAACAAGACACCAGGCCCTTACCACATATACTCCCAAAGATATGTATGCATTCTTCACTAGTGTCATTCCTTCAGATTTCTTTTTCTTCTTTTTTCTTTCTGTGGTTTACCTTAGCGCCTTGGCCGCCACTTCTCCGCCCCCTGCCTACACACCCCCCTTCTGACGGCCGCTTCGAACAGCGGTGGCATTGTAAACCAATGAGCTCTCCAAAATGAGCAACCACTTTGAGCCATGTTTGTCGCTGCACGTGCTACTAGGGTGGCGATCGCATTCCGAGGACCGCCCCGATGCAGTATGTGGAACAGCACTCGTGTTCTTTTCCTCTTTCGTTTTTTATTTTTGAATGCTTCTGTGGAGCGTATCAAATGCCCATAACCCCCATGCTCTGTCGCCGCTTTCTCAAAATTGCTGCTGTACGCGCACTCAAACATGCCCCTCTGCTGCCTCCCATCTTTCCCCACTCACTTACGCCAACCACTTGGCAAATATTTTCCGCCCGTCCACGCCTATATAAACGAACAGGAGAAAAAGAAATATTGTCTAGAGAAAGGTCAGGCGCTAACCAAAACGTCGACCAATAAATGGCATATCATTTGAGTGCTACGTCTCATACTCATGCGGCAGCCGAAGCCACCTACTTCGGCAAACTATATGTATATATATATATATATATATATATATATATATATATATATATATATATATATATATATATATATATATATATACGGCGGACATCCGGCGCCGGTGATAGCCCCGTTCAAGTGTCTTTATAATTGTTCGCGCAATAGTATAATCATTTAGCTCTCGCTAAATGATTGCGAGAACAATATTTTCGAACAAAGTGCGGTCATTCGACAATTTCAAGAGCTTGTGAATTGGATACAACTATTTTAAAAGCCCCGCCATGGTGGTCTAGTGGCTATGGTACTCGTCTGCAGATCCGAGGGTCGCGGGATCGAATCCCAGCTGCGGCGGCTGCATTTCGATGGAGGCGAAATGTTGAGGCCCGTGTGCTGTGCGATGTCAGTGCACGTTAATGAACCCCAGGCGGTCAAAATTTCCGGAGCCCTCCACTGCGGCGTCTCTCATAATCACAGCTGGTTATGGGACGTGAAAACACACATAACATAACAACTATTTTAAAACATAGATGAAACGATGCAAACATAAAAATGTCCAAGAATAGAATATAATTTTGTCGCGTCTGGCACATATAAGCGTTATACATGACGTTATTGTATCTAGCAGGCTACTTCGCTCAGGGAGCGATAGTTTACCGCTTATATAATGATTATTAGCGCTTTTTAAGCAGTTTATTTACTACGATGGACTGTTTTCGTCTTGTAGATGCTGCTTTTATGGTTTTGTGGGTAACGGTATTTCAACGATTCAGTGAGTTTGGATTTACACTACATGTAAGAATGGCTGTTCCAGATTGCGTAATTATTAAAAAAAAATCAGTTCACTTGATTCGCATTTGCGACTCTTCTATGTGCGCACCAATAGATCTCAGAAATTGGTAACTGCACAAACCTTAAGGCGATGAAATATGGAGTTAAACACAACGCGTGCGCACGAGAAAAAAAATATACTGAAAGAAGAAAATGCGTATTTCATAATAGACAAGGTTTGCGAATCTTTACCTTAAAGCTTACTCTTCCGCTAATTTTGCCATTCAGACATTTGAGTGGACTTAGCGGAAATATATGGCACTTCTAGATTAAATAATACCTTAGATTATCCTCAAGTGCAACGTTCCAAAATGGCGTTTGCTCCCATTGGACTGCCGGGCGAGAATTATCAAGCGTCGTTATCAAGCGGGGATATTGCTGGTTTCCTACAATTTGACACTGTATTATGTGACAGAAAGGCTCACGAGAAAGTGATCTTCTCATTCATTTTCTTGAAGCTTTTAGTTGGCACTGTGATTCGTCAAAATCTAGATAACTCAGAGCACGTGTGCTTTGAAGCACTATCGAATAGCAGAATAAAGAATAAAGCAGCTTCACGGGAGACCCAAGCTAAACTTGCTCCCTGAATAGCTATGTTTTAGGACGTTCGAACAAGCTTGTGGAACGAACGCTAGCCGTTTCATTTGGAGCAGCGCCTTAGCAGCAACGTACTGTAGGAAATTATGCTTGTTGAGTATTCATTCGTCCTGTTTCGCTCCCAGTGTTATTCCTACAAATAGCGGCGTTTTTGTTCCTGGACGCTACAAATGCGAAAACCAGTTGCGCATAATGTGCATTATGTGTAAACATGTCTGAGGTTCGGTAAGAAATGTGGGCGGAAAAACGTAGCTATTGGACGTCGAAAGTCATAAATTCCTATTATCCAGGTACAGTGCCCGCAACAAGAAGCGGAACAATATAACTTGAGGTATACCAAAGTCAAGCTTTATTACAGAAGCTACTTCCGTCATCTTCCAGTAAAACTAGTCGAAAAACGATGTGTTCATTCTTATTTAAATGTACGAAAAAGCTTACGTCTCATTGTAGAGAAGTAAAGATGGTGTAAACGAAATCAAAATAATATTTTCGCCAAAGAGTTAGTTGTCCTATCTAAACACAGTATTTCAAACTATGGCGCTCAACCTGTGTACTATGTTCCTCAACACTCTTTCAGTGTGAGATTCTTGAGCATAATATGTATGTAGCTGAAAATTATTTCGCTTACACCCAACATCCTCTTGCAATAGTAAATTTACCCCAACCTATTTTTATTTCTTCCTTTCAGAATGTTGGCGAAGCGGGAGTTAAACAAATGTCTAAAGACGTCCACCACTTTTGTTTATTAGGCATATGCAGCACGACCTCCGATAATAAAGAAACACAGTGCGTTCCATCAGGCCTAGCTGTCGAATGCTGGAATCCTCATTTGTCAGCTTGCAGGACATAACCTGGCAAATAGTTCAGCAGTATTTCCAAATATATCATGATTAAAAATAATATTAAATGTATACTTCACCAAATGCCTTCATTAATGAAAAGCAACTTGTTATGTTTCGCATGGGTCTATTTGTGATGGAGTGCCATGATTCTCTACAGGTTGCATACAATCATTTCTGCCAGTTAATGCATAGGACGCTTTCTCTATTAACAAAAAAAAGTGTGAGCAATCTTGCAGAATCGGGAAACGAATTCGCGAACCAGATCAGTGGCACATTGGTACCAAATCAGTGGCACAATGGCTGCAGGTACCGTGTTCAAATCCCTGTGCCGGCCGGACACCGAATAGTTTTTTCAACGTGTAGATGAGTACACACCTGGCACTCGGTTGTTTACGTATACTTATCTCGAAAAGTGGTCCTATAAGATCGAGGCAGCTCCTGTGGGCACACATTGTAAACCATAGCTTTGGTGAAATAGTCGAGCGTCCCTCGCTGCTGTGGTAGGTAGGGGGGCATTCACGGGTACCTACTGGTAAAGTAGGGACAAACGCGCTTCGCGCCTGGTGCTCGGCAGAAGGAAGGTACTGCACGCTTGGGTCGTCACGCACCTTTCTGGGGAATGGGCGCCATGAGGCCGCCTGGCCTAAGAATAAGGTTACTCTATTTTTTTATTGAATCGTATTGGAACAGTGTTACAGAATTCGTCGGCATGCTGGAGTTCATGAGATGAACCGAGACACGATATCGCTGTGCATACAAATAATATTTATGACAGGCTAAGAAAGAAGAACGGACACATTAAACAAAAAAAACGCACAACAAGAACACTTAAGCACACCTGAGTCGTCTTATTCCTATCTTTGCAGTCCCAAGACGACAACAAATTTACTCAGCACTAGTCGGGCGACTCCGGCAAGCATGAGATGGTGTGTTGGGAGACCTCACTTGATTAGGCGTTGAAATCTCTCACCGGCCAGTTCTCTCGGAATCGTTGAGAGCCTGAGGTTCTTCACGACGGTGAAGCCTGTTCATCGGGATGCTGTCCCATAAATTTCGTCGCCGTCCTCCTGTGCCGCGTGCTGTCCCAGCTGACGTGACACTCCTGGAGGATGCCCCTACATGAGCTAAATGAGGGATGAAGTACATGGGGGCCTTAAGTTGCAACCCACTACGGCATGAAGTACAATTATAATCGCTTCCACTTAGTGCAGGCTCAACGTAGATAGCTGCCCACTCTCCGAGGATGCGCTCGCTCCTAATCTTTCTCGAGGCAGACTGCAACGCCTCGGAAGGCCAGCCTCAGTGCCTTAGTGGCCGAACGTCGCCCGTTCCCGTCGCCAGTCCAGTTCTAGAGACGGAACTTTCTTGTGCCGTGTTTACAGATCAAATACGAAATCACTTCTAAGGTAATACAGTGCGAGGCTCTCTGATATTTCAAGTACGGGCCCGTTTCCATTCTAGCGCTTTCTGTGCGTTTTTTTTTCGAGTTCTTCCTTCTTTGACATCCTTTACTGTAACATAAGTGCTATTCTGAAAGGTTTCAGCGAAACAGCTTCAACTTCTGCCTGCTTTGTACGCCATGAAACTTCTGGGTAGCATGCACTTGCCTCACGCTTGCGGGTTGTTGAGCAGCACCTAGAAGCTCCGGCAGTGTCTTGTGCGTGGGGATGCTTGAGATACCCGCTTAGCCACTTATTCCGGCATGTTCCAAGATTACGTTTTGAACAATATTCGAAAGAGCGCGCATAAAGAAGTCACGCGCACACATGCAGACATGTGCAAGCACATTTCTTATTGGTTAGTGGGCAATATTACAGGGGTTTGTAGATTGCAGTATGGACATTTTAGGAACGACTATTCTGTATATCGATTTTATCATTTTGCTCTGCCAACTTTCTTCTTCAATATAGAAGCCAACATCCCATACTAATTAGCGTTTTCTAACTACGTGAAATGCCAACCTTCACAGTTAAGCCATAGCAACAGATAAACGCGGAACACCTGTATTGGTTGTGTATGCCCTCTAAATACCGACGTGAAAGACAGCATTCCCAGGCTGTTTGGGTAATTTCACTATGGTTCGAAACTGTATCATGCAACAAAGGTACATGCAAAAAGCTCGAGATATAGCGCGAGGAAGAACGCCAACACCATGATGCAAGAAAACTTAAAAAATCAAATATATTGTCATGGTGCTACGAAAGGATGACGACGATCCCTAAGAAGACGAAGGAGATGATACAGTGGGGTAGTCTCTCGGTTCGCGATTGGAGCTGTGCAGGCGTTATCCTTTCATTATAAATAGCCTTCCTATTTAACTTATAGCTATGGTCGTTCCATCGCGCTGGAGGTGCTGCGTGCTGCGCAAGACCGAACTCTGGTGCGGGCATGTTCTCGGCCGTCATATCATGCCGACAGATGACCACACCGACGGCCCAGTCACGGCGTCAGCACCCGCGCCGTCAGCGGTAAGGATACTGAGTACGTCGAGGAACGCCTGGTCCTGTACGAACGCATCACGAAACAGTTCATACGGCTTCCTAACACCGCCGCTACGTCGTCGTGCGAAGACACTCACTCCTCCCTGCAGCTGTCCACTTCAGATAGAGTTCTACTTACTGTGCGGCGTGAGATCAAGGCTGCATCGCCATCTTCTTTCGCACGCCCTTCGGATGAAACTCAGCAGACGATCTCTCTCATACAGGCAGTTGTCCGCGACGAACGTGCAAACGCAGGCATTCAACTAGTGCTCTACGTTACTCGCCCTACGATTCGACGTACTGCTCCATCTCATCGACTACCACCGACGTTTCGCCTCTACCGAGATCCGTTCCAATGGCGTGCACCTGACGACAAACCTATATGAATCATTTGTGGCGGCGTAGGGCCCATTTCCCGCTATTGCTCTCATCGCCAACCGTCGTGCTCTCGTCCCACGTATTACACACGACGGTCGCCATTTAGCGCTCCTAATGAACCGACCTGCCGTAAACCCGTGTATTGCGACCAGACCCATCGTGCCTCAATGTACCGCGAAGCCCCAATGTTTGCCAGGCCGTACGAATATCGCCTTCACCGCACGATAGTTGCTCCCACGGTCTGTCGAAGCACTCCTCTGTAAGTTCACCTCACGAAAACTAACAAATGCAGCTCCCGGAGGTTACACTGCATTGGGACCTCGACGTGGAAATGCTCTATTTACACTGCCGACAGACCAGAACCTAAGCGCCGTAAAAGTGACCCCCTACTAGCAACAGCCCTGATCGACTGGCAAACTGCTTGCACCTGCCGAGTCCCGCATAGTCCAAGTTGCAGACGGAGGAATGCCCGCAGTGCTGGGAATATATGACGCCCTTGTAGGCGTTGGTGGTCGTCACGAATCCGTATTGTTTCATGTGCTTCAAGGCTTCCCTGATGACATAACCATCGGCCTTCATTTTTTATCGCCTCACTCAGCTATAATTGATTCATTCGTTTGCTCTTTCATTGTTTCTCTTCCTTGATTTGTCTCGCTCTGTCTTTCCATTTTTCTTTCGCCCTTTCGCCCTTCCTGCCCTTTCTTTGTCGACATCAACTTTTAGTTACTGTTCCTTTCTTGTCTTTTTGGCTATTTGGGATCTCTTGCTTGTTCTTTCTGGCTAACTCACGTCCACAAAGTAACTCCAGCCAGACCCGTCTTTTCACCCAGGGCAACTGATTTCTCAAGATCCATGGTGCCTTTCCACAAAATCTGGCCGACTGTACAAAAAACATGGTCGTACACCTCTACTCTCAAAATACTCTCTAAACACAGAATATCGAGAACGTGGCGCAACACACAATATCGCTTGCACCAATGTGCAAACGATCCAAGGCCCTTCCTCCCTAATTTGCAGTGCTGTCACGGACGCCAGAGATGTTGTCACCCATCCGAGTTGAGAGACAATGGACGCAATCGTCGGAAAAGTTTCCAAGAACGGACGCATGAGTTCCCCGAAAACTATCCCAGTTAACCTTGTTCTTGCGGTTCCTTGGGCGCACCAGCAAAACGCCATCAGTGGTTCCAAACCGAGTTAGAGCCAAAGGTGATAAAAACAAAACAGATATATTCTCATCGAACAAGCAGAGTCACGAAAACGTGCACGAACACGGCTCTTCAAACTAGAAATGTCGTTCTGTTATATCACTACATGAAGCAAAGACGATATGTACAAGCTCATGATTAGAAAAAGCAAGAAATACAAAAACCGTCTTATTTATTAAAGTCCCTCGAAGTGTCTTGTCAGCATAAAGCTTGCAGGCCGGGCTGCAAGCTTTATGTAAAAAGTTCAGTGGGGGACTGGGCATCGTAATTTAGTGATTGAGAGTTCTGCTCTTCTAGTTTCGCACCATCTATATTTCCGCGGATAAGCCAAGTGTCGGAAGTCAGTGCTGGCTAGTGCAGATTTGTTAAAATTATTGCAGGTAGGAAATTTTGTGAAGCGCGCAGCTGTAACAAACGCCGACGTCGGCAACACAGAAATTACCGGGCCATTTTGAGCCGACACTGCGAGCGGGTCCTTATATTCATTTAGTATTAGACCTTTGTGGCCAGGCACCCACATCAACCGAATGAGGCGTAAATGTCTTGGCACAAGAGAATAGAATGCTTCTAGTGTACTTGATAAATTAGGCGCGCTGAGAGATGAACGCACGGACAAGCAGTCAGTTAGAATGGCGACTGATGAGAAGGACTGGGGTTATTTTCGTACAGCTAAGACGATTGCCAATAGTACCGCTTCGAAAATGGGCGTGAAATCCGGTAAACGAATTGAGGTGGTCCAATTCAGAGATGAGGATACAATACCAACACCTGCCTTCTCTTCCCAGACTGACGCTTCAATCGCTATCACGATTTTTGTGTCTATCTGAGCAAGGTGACCTTCCAAGAGGCCACTGAGGTAAGAATGAGACAGGTGTTTAGCGTTAATTGGGAATATATTATCAAATTGCTTGCACGGTGTCATTTAGCACGACAACTTCACATAGGCGCAGTTGTAACGCATCCAAGAGTGACTGCGCAAGAACGACTTGGGGGCAACGTAATCTAGGCAAATGATGGGTAAAAAACGTGGGCGATTGATTAATAAAAATATATAGAGACCTCCTCTGGGGAGATGCATAAATTTTTAGAAATGTTCGCACTGTTAGGATATGAAACCTTTTAAGAATAGAAGGAAGGCGTGATTCCTGATATAATACACTGCGACAAATTTCGGGAGCCCAAGGCACAAACGTAATGCCTCGCGTTCTAGAAGTACCAATGGCCTGATTTTGTAAGCAGGTGCCATAGAAAACAAGGCGCAGCCAAATTCGAGTATCGGTCGACTATACATGCAGTGAACCATGATGAGAACGTCACGGCGAGGCCCGGAACGAATGGAGCTGAGTCGACGAGGCATTCCCAACGCACGAGCTCCCTTAGCTGCTATGTTTTCGGTGTGTTGACTCCAGTTCAGGTTTTCATTGTAAGTGACCCCTAAATACATTAGCGAGTCAACTTGGGGAATAGTGTTTTGTTTATACGTCAACGTGGTAGGCTCGTGAAGCAGCGTCGTTTACTTCATCCTTGTCATCACTGAGTCACAAGCGACTAAGGCTGATGCTGACGGCACGTGGTCGTCTTCTTATATTGACTTCGGCGGCGTTCTCGAACACTCCCTCACCAAGCTGAGGGAACATTCTTGACGCAACTTGAACCTTCGCTACTTGGGCGGCACCTCTTTCTCGCACACATGATGATTGATGATGATTGTGGTTCGGTTAGGAAAGGAGCTAATTTCTGCATCCCATGTAGGGAGCACAGCTATGCGTCCGTGGAGGAGGGAGAAAGGGAGGGAAAGAGATCGAGAGGATGTCGCGACGAACGTCGGTGTGCTCTCTGCGCCTCTGCTCTCTCTCTCTCTTCGTCGGTCGCACGCGCTCACCAGTTGCGTTTCGAAGACACAGACCCGCATTCTACGGCTTTCCCGCAGATTGCAGGAACTCGCCGTCTATACTTCGGCGAGCTCTGCGTGACCTTTGATGCTTTGAATCTCTATCGCGCGCCGTTTCTCTTTCGTTGTTGCTTTTCGGCGCTCCATCTGACGCCGGTTTCTTCGTCGAAGTGGGTACTATTTTATCACACACTATTTTATCACACAGAAATTGTGCCAAACTTAAAAATCTTGGAGTTTGGTACACAAAGAACATGCTGTGGGATTCGCATGTCAATCACGTGTGTTTAGCTGTCTCGCGTTTCATTTTTCTCTTATACCGCAATAATTATGTTCTTCCAGCTAATGTGGAATTGTTGCTTTTTAGAACTTCACGTCGGAAATCGACGACGCCAACTCGTATGGTGCGATGGCACGCACGCAACTTTACAAAAGCTTTAGACATCATATACAAATTAACCCGAGTTAGTCCTTCTGCACAGCTCTTCTAAGATGCCACTATTCCAAAGGTTTTTAATGCTTACAACATACGCCTTGTTCTTAACCATACAAACGACATTAAGAATAATGTATCGACGCTTACGGACCTAGCTGAATATTTTTTACGTATTCCCTACGACACATGAAAAACTTGAAGACAAGGACACATCGCAGAAACTACGGAGCCCAGATGTTGAGAAGAACTTTAGCCTATGCATCCAATCCTTTATCGATAATCGTTTTGATATTTTTGTTGAGCGTCTGGGCTTCATGCTTTCTTTGCGAGGTGATACTTGGAATGTCAGATATGAATTCTGTGGGTGATGTAGCGAAAACCGTTCACGTTGAGTACAAAGAGTGGTAGCTAAATTTTCAAAGAATCCATTTATTCATTGCATATTTCCTGAAAATGTACGCGTACAACGAACTCCTGGCATTTACAACAATAATTTAACTGAGCAGCTATAAAAGCTTTCAGAACCGCCCGTCCAGGAGAGAACCGTGCTCACTACCGATAAGTTGCCTGGTCAAATAATTCGGAATAACATATATGGAGCACCACCTGATGCCTCCCGCTAAAGGACTCCCTATTGTAGCACTGCCAAATAATAGACTCTGACCTATCCTTCATATTGACCTATCCTTCATGACCTTCTGACCTATCCTTCATATCCTTCGCTATTCTGTCCACGCTTCATGTGCGCTTAAAAAAGCTTTTGCTTTAAAGATGAATGTTCACCAACTAGCCCACCTCGCCGTCTTGTTGCAATATTATTAAGTACGTGCCTCTCGCACATAATCGTATTGGTTTCCTTGAAGTACAGAATAAAGATGATTGTCCTTAATTCTACACGGACACTTTCATGCACCACACAGCTATGGGTTGGTCATTTTCGGATGCCGATGTTTTGAGCCCTCAAGCAAGCATATTTACTGCTGAGTTTATGCGATGATGATCGCTGTTAAATGTTATACACAATTTAATATACCATAGACATACCTATACCCCCAACACTCACACACTAATAAATTTCTGAAAATCCTGTGAACCATTTGCTTCTCTACAATTGCCTGCCAACATCAAAGACACTTCATGCAGAAGCACCACTGCGCATATTTAGGAAATGCAAATACACAGCGCATAGGTTTACCTTCCCTATGGAGGCCACCCACAGGACAAGGGTGTGGGATTGGGCTTGTTGGTACTGCAGAACTGGTTACTTTCGCGCACTCCAAGGGCTGTGCGAAAAAGAGCTCAATTTCCTGAGATCCGACATTTACGCAAGGCCTCAAGAAGATAAGTGTGCTGTTGATACTCTCATATTTTGAGCGCCTTAATTTATATGCCACACATTCCGATTCCGTAGCCCACACCAAGTTTGAGTCAAAATTTTGTTAAATATATCTTTTACGCTTCTGTAGCGCTTTAATATTAGGTCTCCCTACAGCCTTATACCACCCGAATATCCTAACGCATTTCTCATCACAACCGTTTCACTATATTACATGATGCCCTTTGGTATTACTTGGCTATTGCGCCACTGTACACGAAACATCATCACCACCATCCAAGTCGGCGTCTTATTTTTCAGTTAAAATATGGTCTATTGACATTTTGGTGGTTCTTGCTGGGCACACAGACACAGACAGCCCAGTCATGGTCAAGAAAAACAATTATCGACAGCTCAAGACAGCACATACACACGCTTCCAAGGGCCAAACAACACACTGTCAGCCCTACGCTCACGCGAGTAATCGGCGCCTTCCGTCTACGTAAAGTCAGAGATCCGTCGGCACCACTCACAGTACCGCTGTTCCTAGAAGCGGCGCAGGTCGCCATCAGCAAAGGCACGATGAGCTGTATGCGAGCACACGAGCAGATCCCGAGCTGCTCGCCCAGAAGCGCACCGGAACGCGATGCACACCCGACGTGGCACCGAGGCCGCGCCCTCAGCAAGCAGTTGCGCCGGACGGCAATATACGTGACACCGTGCCCACACTCTCAGCAGGCGGTTGCGCTGGACTGGAACTTGCGTGGCACCGTGGTCATGCCCTCCCGAAGCGGTAGATGGTTGGTATAGGCCACACCACATTTCCAGCTGCTCACCCTGGCCCGCTCGCCTGTCCACCACGGAACAGCCAGCAAGGCACGGTCGAGAACTTTCGTTCGCCACAGGGGAATGCCCAGCACGTCCCGCCTGGTCTGGTGGCACCATCTCACTGCGTCTGTTCTCCTGGGTCGAACATGCCACTCTCGGTGGCTGAGAAGGCCAGATGAGCTGTCGGCGTTCTGATGCCGGCGCGCTTCGCGTTCGACTTGCCCAAGTGCGCGCTCTTCATCGTCGTCGATTCCACTACCTTTGGCTCATTACAGGTTCTTACTGCACACATCCTCTCATTATTCTGTTTTTCATTCCAGTGCTTGTGATCATAGCCACAATCTCGCGTTACTCCCTAATGCAAGAAGTATAGAACTGCTGCGTTCTTCTGGCAATACCATAGAACCCAAGATAACAAATCGGCCGCGTATCGCCGTGCTTCGCTGCAAATGTCGTCGAAGACGATAGCCTTCTACCGGCCGTAATACATGAGTCCCGGTTCATCTGCGGTTCGGCACGAGCTTCGGGAGTCTGTTCAGCCGCCGGGTACGCTCGCTTAGCCTCTCGGTCAGTGAGAATTCGCGCACCGCGCACCTCGTCTGTTTCCTGTTGCCTCCGGGCGCGCCTCGATTCACGATCTTTCGCTAGCCGCTGGGCTCGTTGCTCTCACGTTTCGTGGACACGCTTGAGACGACGGGCATCGCCACGCCGGCACTTCTCCGCTGCAATCTGCTCGCCAATCTTTTCCCTGCGTTGTCTGGGCATGTCTTGTAGAGTGTGTTCTATATCACCAAACGACCATTTATGTTTTGCCTTGCCTCAGGCAGCGCCCCGTCTATGTTTAATCGGCCGCATGTGGTTGGCATTGATGAAATGGAGGCAGCGCTGCGTGAGATATGGACGCCATCTGGCCATGATATCGGGAAACGCAAGAATCTTGCGTAGTACGCAGAGCTACTTCTAGGTTGCAGCACCGTGTGGTTTTACCGAAGCGTAGGAAACGTCCGCTTTTTCGTTCATAGCGTCGCATTTTCGCGCATCCTCACAAGCACTAGGGTCTTTAGAATTACGCATCTATATGTATTTTCTACTAAAGAAACACACCATCTAATACTTACATATTGATCTTGCGCCTCAGATATGCGTAATATTTGCTTTTTGGTCGACTGTGTTCACAAGTATGAACGCAGAAGCCAGATCAAGATGGGTGGTCGTTGAGGAAGGGGTTAAACTTTCGCCATTTCGCCAGGAAAGCAGGACAGACACACAGACAGACAGACCAAAATTTCTACGTTGAAGTATCCCAGGAAAGACTATCGTCTTGAAAAATTACAACGGCCTCCCGCTAGGGAGTCCTTACGTAGCTTCTCAGGATTAATTAAAGTTCATTGTCTGTCTGTCTGTCTGTCCCGCTAAAGAGGACTATGAGGCGATTCGAAGCAGCACGGGGGTGCACACCGCGTTTGCATAGGTTTTGAATAGGTGTTTTCTTTAATGGAGTACCTGCTTATCATGTCTTTCTCTATCCAAGAGTTCTTGTAGATGTCGAGGTTGAAGTCTCCCACCATGATGAATGGGTCGTTCTTGAACACGTTGTCGTATTCCACCATTGCTTCTTGTAGGTACAATTCTGCGTTCCCTTTGCAGAGGTTGGGTTCCAAGTACACTGTCATGGTCACGACACTGTCATGATCACGAAGCTCCGGGCTAGGGAAGCCCAGCGCTAACGGCAACGTCGGCGGGAAACTGCTACGGATGAAACGCGAGCTCAACATGCCGAAACGCAACGGCAGCGTCGGCAAGCAAACACGGCCGTACGCAATGCCGACGTCACGTGGCGAGGGTGATTGAAGAGGAGGTGTGTGGAGAGGGTTCGCGCGTACACAGTAAGCATGGTCACGCCGCACACTACGACCACCTTGTCCGCCGGGGTGGTGTAGTGGTTACGGTACTCAGCTGCCACCCAAAATACCCGGGTTCGATCCCGGCCGCGGCGGTCGCATTTTCGATGGAGGCGAAAATGCCAAAGGCCCGTTACTGTGTTTTGTCAGTGCACGTCAAACAACCCCAGGTGGTCTAAATTTCCCAAGCCCTCCACTACGGCCTTTCTCTCCTCTCTATTTCTTTCACTCCCTTTCCCCCACCCCCACGGACGCTTAGCCATGCTGCCTACATGGGCTGCAGAAATTAACGTCCTTTCCTAACCGAACTACAATCATCATCATCAATCAACATCATCACTACCACCACCGGATTGAACTCCGCCATAAGATGCTTCGCATCTAAAATTAAGCACCACACAGCGTGCAATGGAATGATTTCCTTAAAGGTTAGGTCTCCGTTAGCGGCAAAAACGCGCGCTAGACGCCGCGCGCGGTCAACGTTGCTGTCGCGAGCGGGTAGATTCGTTAAAAGAGCAGCAATGCGCCGCAGATGCTCGGATGGGTCGAGACCCAATTTTTAATGGCAGCCGCGAAACAAGGGTCAATCAGAAGCGAGTCGCGGAGGCGTGGCGCCATCGGTCTATCAAGCGCAGAACCATATTGCAAGGCTTCGTAGATTGGAAAAGCGACATGGTCACCGTGCACTTGCAGAAGTAATGTTTAAACCGTAACTGCAGTTTTTATTAAGGCTCCCCTACTCAGACGCCGAGCAAGAAGTGTCTTCGCTTTTCCCCACAAGCGGCTTTCTCAAAGCGTGACTTGCTGTAGCGCTATAGATACACATGGTCGACAAAAGACGTAATCGTCCGATCGGCACTTGTGTTCTCGCTAGACTTTTAGAACCTGATGTCACTCTTGGCTGCCTCGTAGCTGCTTGCCACAGAACTGCAGTAGGGACATCCTGACGCGTGCATGCCGCGTTGCGCTCACCGCGCGCGTTTTTCTTTTTTTTTGCCGCTAGTGGAGACCGGTCTTAACTGAAATGAGAAAGAGCTTCTGGGGAACACATATAATGCGAAGGACCGACAACACGTGGATCCTAAGGACAACATAACAAGACCGGGAAAACTAAGCAAAGGAAGAAGAAAGTTACATGGAACAGTTGCATGAAGATGTCCGCCTTCAGAATGTGTAATCAACTCCGCGAAGAGATAGGGATGCGAAAATAGTTTGCAGAGGCCTTCGCCCTGCAGTGGCCGTAAAATAGGCTGTAATTGTGATAATGGTGATGATGATGATGGTTAAACTTACGTTTCAGTCCATCGCAGTCGCAGCAAACATTTGTTTGAGGTCAGGCTTCTGAGGACTGAAAAAAAATTTGGGACGTTGTTATTTTCTAATACCAAAGGTAAAACAATCACCAAAATGTTTATGGTGTCAACAGGGTTTGGCCTAAAAGGTCCGGTGAAAGAAGCGAAGTATATGCCTTTTAATAAAGTATCATGCTGAGGTCACCGGGTTTGTTGCACCTGAACACTCAGAGGTTCTCATTGCCGAGGGTGTACGGCCTTTAGAGCGCACATAACTTGGGCGCTTTTGTGATACAGCTGTAGAATATTACTTTCACTGTCGCTCGTGAATATGTCGACGACTGATTCTGCGTGTTAACTATCAACGCTTGGGTCGCCCACGCAAGACCTCGGAAGGAAAGACACTTCTTCGGGGTTCGCTTCAAGGCTGCTTTATTCAACGAAGACTACAACTGGCGGTAAAATGCGGAAAGGGAAAATGGGAATGGGGATAAAGTTCAGACGTGTGCCGCCATCGTAGGCAGTGCCGGAGGGGTTGACAGGCGATGTCGGACCAGCTGGGCTTCGCGTGAGAATGGACGGTAACCGACGTCCTCAGGCAATGACAGACAGCCCCTTTTCCACATGGTGTTTCCGCCTCATTTGTTGGACGTCAGCTTGTTGGGGAATCGTCTTCGGACGTCTTCTGAAGTCCCATCAGCCGTACATGCTGCAGCAGGACCACTGCCTACCGCCCACAGAAGAATGGTGTCACTGAGCGTCTATATTCGCTACGACCTGCTTCACTGATCACATCGAAGCTGATACTGCTGCAAGGCGCCGGTAATAGTGCCTCGTACCCTGAGCATACAGTTCGTACAGTGCACCTTCACTTAAGGTTTAGATAACTAGACAACATGGACATGACACTGTATTTAAAGCTCGTGGCGTAACGTGGGAGGTCATTTTCAAAGGCATTCCTACGTCTCCAATGGGAATTCTCATTCTAAAGCTTTCACATGAGGACGTCGCAATTGCGATAGGATAAATTATGGCTGAATCGGGTACGATGCAGATATTATGCAAATATTTGAAATAAACGTCGAATTTGAGTCAGGAGTTATAATCGGTTTCTGCAAAGACTGCATCAGTGCATGCATGACACAAGCATTCTAGCGCATGCATAACCTACACTTCACAAATTATTCATAAGGGGCAAACCCTTTTGCAATAAAAAAGGAAGAGTCCAAAATTAACGTACAAGCGCCTTGCTGATATATGATTCATTCCTGGGATTTTACGTGCCGAAAGCCCGATTTGATTTTGAGAGGCGCCGCAGTGGAAGGTTCGAAAATTTTGACCCCACAGTACACGGGCCTCAACCTTTCGTCGTCATCAAAATGCAGCCGCCGTGGCCACGATTCCATCGCGTGGCCATCGGATCGGGAGTCGAATATCATAGTCACTACACCACGGTGGAGCGCCCCCTTAAGCAATATGTACAACATATGAACTTTGCTGGTCCTGCAACGCGCCCAGCTCTGCGCCATCTATGTCAAAGAGAACGCTCTATCGAGACCGCCGCGGTTAACAATCAGCAGTGTCACCAGCTAGGAAATACTAGCTACGACCCAGAGAAGAAACTCACTACATCCTCTCGTTTGGGTATTGAGCCGTACGACGACGTGTTCTGAGCGTCTGCTGGATATTCGCGAAAAAGACAACTGTAAGGCAAGCGCTTTGCTCGGTCGGTTGTCTTCGGCAAGCGCACAGCAACGTCGGAGGCCGTCACGTTGTTCATCCTACAAGAAACGTAATCGGTGATCACTTTGACATCTCGTCAAAGTCCGCACGTCCGCACGCTCGTCCGCACGCTCGCTGAAGGATGCAGTGTAGGACCACTCTGAAAAGGAACCATGAATAATTCATTATTTTAAATGCGAAGCAATTTCTGACGGCCTAGAAGCGTTCGAATTTTAACGTTTTGCGCCTGCTGTCACCTTATCTCAACTATCATTATCCCGCCCAACCACACATATTTCTGTCAAATGTTCACGGCTGAATTGCAACCACGTTTAACGCACTTACCAAACCGAGCACCTATCTATCTATCTATCTATCTATCTATCTATCTATCTATCTATCTATCTATCTATCTATCTATCTATCTATCTATCTATCTATCTATCTATCTGTCTATATATCTTTCTACCTATCTATCTATCTATCCATCTATCTATCTATCCATCTATCTATCTATCTATCTATCTATCTATCTATCTATCTATCTATAAGCTTATGCATGTACCGTGCTGGCACGGTGGCATTGTGGTTACTGTAGTCGGGCGCTGATAAGACTGTCGTGGAATAGAATCCCTGTCGCTGCGCATGAACTCTTTAGAAGCGAAATCTTGAGGCCCGTATGCGATGTGACGTCAGTGCATGTCGAATAACCATATATCTGCTCGAAATTTCTGGAGCCCTACATCTCTGTCATCTCTAACATTCGTATTGTGATTTTGGAGCCAGTTTATCTACGGGTCCAGGTGTAAATCAGATAACGGAAACGACCAGTAAAATTGAATCATTTGTAATGTCAATTTTTCCATGGAGTTTGGGTCAACAGAATAAGTTGTCAATGAATGTCGCTGCAAGAACCTCGCATCTAGTTCTTTTTCTTTTTTTCATATTTTTTGGAAACAATCAAGTAGTATATCTGCCCATTTGAGTATGAGAGCCTAGTGTGAATTTATTTTTCTGTGTACATGATATATGGGCACCTGTGTTAGGTCTTGATCCTTCGTTTTTACTCCCACCCCTACGTATATACAGGGCAAGCGGGTGCTGTGGGTATAGTGATGAATATATAAATTATTTATAAATAACATTTCAATAAATAAACAAACGAACCGCCGGCATGGCCTTCAGCGTCGCATAGAACGCATTTCCCTTTCGCTGAACAGACACCCATGCACTAACGTGTTCGGCAGCACAGTACACCACATGGTTATCGACGTACCTGGTAATGCCACGTTGCACGGACAACCAGCTAATTTTGACGAGGGCGATTATCGAACTCGTAACACTCGCTTTAATGCCGAAGTTTTTGGAAAATGCAATGTCGTCTGCAACTCGTCCGCCGGAAATCAAGTCAAACAATACCTGGCATCTGCTAGCTAATTTCGGCGAATTATATGACGAGACCTTAAGATTTTCTATACATATATGTATGCTTTCATCGTGCACGCGTCTGTTGCAGAGCATTTGTTGACATCTAGGAAGCGGAAGGAGAATTCCTAATTTCAGTCAATAGAGTGCAATTTATAGGCGGACTGTGTGGATGGGTATTCCTGAAGTGGCCGGTCTAAGTGCACATTATTTGTGTGCGTCCAATATATATGCACCGGACATGCTTTGGATCAATTTATATCATTCGTACGCTATTTGATGGCTTGGACATGATGCAATGTGGCTGTTGATTCAAACCGCAGAGCGAGTTAAAAGTTACGAAACGTTAACTGCTATGTCTATTAGGAGCTAAAAGGTAAAAAAAATCAATATGATATATTTAATCTTGGAGGAGCTCAACACACGACCACCCCTGGGCGAAAGGCATTCTGGTGATGTCGCTGCTGTGATCACGCACTTTCTCAAATTTAGAGTGTCATTTTCGTTTGTAGGAACGGGTACAATGCGCCCCGGAACAAGTAATGGCAGAATTCCTGAGCTTTTCTTCAGCAATAGTGTCCTATGCACATTTCGGTACATGTTCGCAATAGGGCGAAGGTTGTTGTCAATGCGCTGACACAGAATACACTGGCTCGGAAAATTTCTCTACATGTTGAGAAAAAAGCTCATGAAATGGACGAAAGAATCAAGCAGTGGAAAGTACTACAAATGACGACTTACTATGACCCTTTTCACAGCACTCTTTTTCTTTTCCTTTAAAATCTTTGAAAATTCATGAAGAATAGAGGAGCTTTTTCTTCTTTTGCTAATAATAGTGGCAGAAAGCCGCATCTTATACGCACGGACACCAATTGATAACATAATAACTTCTGTAGGTCCGCGTCCTGAAACCACGATATTATCGAGAGATGCTTTAGTGGAGATCTCCGGAAATTTCAACTACCTGGGTACTTCATCACGCACTGATGCTACGCAGTGCACGAGTGTCATCAACCAAAATTCAAGGGCGGCACGAATTGAGGGGCATAATACCAACAAAAACGGCACTCCTTTGCTGTCGTTATCACTTTGTTAAATAAGTGAGACTAACTGCTTGATGTTGCGTTGAATCTGCTATTCACATATTTTATTTTCCAGGAATGCTCACAGCACCCCATTGGAGACACGTCTTTATGTGAACACGTTTCCAAGTATCGTCGGTCAGCATTCTTTCCAATAGACATGCTGTGTTTTTTTAAATATGCCGTCGACAACGTCTTGACATTTGGAAGGGTCAACATACCTTCCGAGTGAGTAAGTCGGCAGCTGGACGCTAATCGCCTTCGCGTCGAGAAGTGGTCAGTGACTCCACCGCCCTTATTTATCGCTGACGCTGCTCATCATGCCGTGCCTTTCGTCAGTATATATATATATATATATATATATATATATATATATATATATATATATATATTGTCATGTGTTAACAGTAAAAAGCTCGCCGTGCCTAGGGCACTCGCGCTAGGAGCGCAGGACAAGGGACGAAGAGAAGGAAGAGGTCAGAATAGAACAGCCGGCCTGCAGCTAAGGCGCTGTGTCTACGTCTCTCTTCTTTACAATGGCGCAGTCGACAAAAGACAGACGCTGAGGGCGTCCTCGCGGGTCATCGGCGCAGCAGGTGCTCCAGTCCAGGGACGTCGTCCAGGATACGCGACCATGGACC
Source organism: Hyalomma asiaticum (assembly GCA_013339685.2). Classification (NCBI taxonomy): domain Eukaryota; kingdom Metazoa; phylum Arthropoda; class Arachnida; order Ixodida; family Ixodidae; genus Hyalomma; species Hyalomma asiaticum. Next base: position 54,908,853 of record CM023490.1, on the reverse strand, counting down.
CCGCAACCCTTCTGCCGCCGGAACCACCTATGGGACCCACGCCCACGCAGGGCCTCCTGTTACCACGGAATGGCGCTCACGCTTCCTGTGGTAACACCCCCTCGCCTAGACCTACGTCGGCACATGAGCCGCACAGGGACGCTGTCCAAGCGTCCTCGGACTTGGACACCGCCGTCGGGAGGACAGAGCCCGCCGTATTTTCCGCGGCCGCCGACCATGGTTACCCGAATGCCTCGGTCGGTCAACTCACCGACGTCATGCGGGCCATGTCGTTGCTATTCGAGCAACTGAATGTCTTCGGCATGGTAACTCCCGGATTATCTTGTGCGGCATCACCATCGCCGAGTGCATGTATGATCCCGGAGTTCCATGCTTTCCAGGACGACGCGATCCTCTGGATCAATCACATCAACCATCTCGGGACTCAGTATGCCTGGTCGGACCAACAGAAATTCCAGGTGGCCCTCAGCCACCTTGGAGAACGTGCCGTAGCCTGGCATCGCTACCAAGGCGTGTGGCAGAGGTCCTGGCCGGAATGGAGTGCTAAGTTTTTAGCTGCTTTTGGCCCGCTTCCCAATGCCAGCGACCACTCTAGCCATTTCTCCAACACAGACGTGGGTCACGGGATACACCCCGATGATGCTGGAAGTGAACTCACCAGCCCCTCGACAGAACACACCGCGGACAAGGACCCCGCTGTGGACGCCAAGTGCAGGCTCTCTACTGCGCTGCAGGTCTCGAACGCTTCGTCGGTAGGCGACGCAGGAACGTCACTACTAGAGGCCGAAAGTACATCGCAACAACAGCAGGCGGAGAAAGAGTCCTTGCACTTGTCATCACGTGAACATATGGAGTTACCCTTTCCTGTCTTACAGGACTCTTCATTGCTCCACGAAGCGTCGCTGTCCATCGATGCCGGTAAGAAGAGCAACGCAGTCAAATACCACGAGCAAGGGCGCCCGTCCGCGGATGCCAGCATGAGGATGGCCCTTGGACAGCCGGAGTCAGAACCGCCGACATCGCGGCATTCATTCCTCCCTGCGGACGTTCGCCCCTTGCAGAGAAAAGCCTCGCTCAAAGAAGCCGATGACGTCGAGCTTATTCTTGCCGAAGAAACGTTCACTCAGCCCAAGTCCCCCGCTTTTGTCAGAGCTTTTGACAACCAAGGGACTGCTCCACGTGGAACATCCTCGAATTTCACGGCTTCGAGTTACGCCACAAACTCGCCAGCAACAACAGTCTCGAAGTGTGAGCTTTTCCCTGCGCAAGCACGGAGGCTCCTCTCCCTTTCATCGACTCTGATGAAACGATCACAACGCACTGCGACTGTTATGCCGGGTTCTAATCGGCCATGGAAGCGACATACGCGGGAATACCCGAGACGGAGGCGACATATGCAGTGCCATCTGCCATCAACGATTCTGTCAGCTCTCGTTGACAAGTTGCGGCGTGGCCGAGAGCGCCTAGCACCACGACAACGCCAACACCACCCACCGGCAGTGTCTTTGGCGATTCTAAAAGCCAAGGCACAGCATCATCGAGTTTTGCGACGTCCACCGCGACATAGCCAATGCAGACCCCCGGAGGGTTTCTTCGCAGTGTACAAAGCCAGGTCGCGCCAAGGCCAAGACCGCCCAGCCCGGCACAGCCAGTGCCGCCCGCCGGAGAATCTTTTCCCCGGTCCCTAGGCTCGCAGCGTGGCCGAGTGTCATGTGTTAACAGTAAAAAGCTCGCCGTGCCTAGGGCACTCGCGCTAGGAGCGCAGGACAAGGGACGAAGAGAAGGAAGAGGTCAGAATAGAACAGCCGGCCTGCAGCTAAGGCGCTGTGTCTACGTCTCTCTTCTTTACAATATATATATATATATATATATATATATATATATATATATTCCTCACAATAGCGTTCATTCATCAGTACACCATTTCTCCGCTGAACGTCGAGACCAAAAATGTTTCGAGCAGGACCGCCCGCCATCTTCCTTCTGATTAGCGGTGAGTTGCTGGCAGGAAAGTTGTGCGTGTGTTAGCTGGGCTATGCAGTTCTCTTGATTATCAACCATTTTAATATTTCCTCTGAACGGTAGCTGGTCAGTATGCATAGCTCCGCCGTATCAGAGCGGTCATAGATTCGATTGAGAAGCAATATGGCCCTCACTACCTCGGAAAGCTTACCAATTTCTTATCTCGTGAGCACGCAAGTGATGTCACCAAGACCTGTGGTGATTGTTAAAACGACTGTCTACCGTCCGTCATCGCTTTCCTGCTTTTTATCGGCTCAATAGAAGGCGTACCTTTCGATGTGTCTAAGCATGCCGTGGTTTCTCCGGAAACTGAGTCGAAATTATAAAAACCGAATTTTTTTCATCTGCGGAGTCACTCCTTTTCTGCGTGTACAGACGCCGACGACAATGGTGACCACACACGATGCGTCATCGTCTCATTGGCCGCAATTTAGGGCGCGGGAGGATTCTTCTTATGCGAACTGGTTCCAAGGACGACATTGCAAAGATGACGAGGAGAGGCGAGGTAAAGTCAGCACGCCGGAGTGCGCCTCCTGCATGCAGCGGCGTATGCATTACAAGAGCAGTATTACGCGCCTGTGAAGGCAGACGAATTCGAGGGCAGTGGCGCCTGCGCCACTCTGAAATCAGCGAGAAGAAAGAACTTCCCTTGTACGCTATAAAAGGTGCCTGATAGGGTGAAATACACATTTAGGGCGTGCTTAATTGTTTTTCAGCAGAGTACGCATACCAGCGTGGGTTTCATGTGCACTTGGAAATTGACAAACACGCTGTCGGGTGTCACTAGTGCCGTTTTTTCCCCAATTTCAAAGCAAAATTAAAACCATAATTCCTTTTTTTGGGGAAAAAGCGTGCTCTTCCGCGTAAATACCACAATCTAAAAAGCTTTCCCAGCTGAAGACAGTCCTTTTAAGCTACTGAGCTCCATCCGCACGACAAACGACATTGTACAAATGACGTGAAACCCTTACCGGCAGTCACGTTAACTTCAGCTTTTTAGGCGTACTAGCATTTTTCCTGTGACGCTGTCACTGTTGACGAAGATAAACTGGACCTTAGCGGAGGGAAGCGGGGACATTGAAAATTGTGAGCAGTACCGCCGAAATAGGGGATGCTCATGCATGCACTACATATAAAAGCCGCGTTATTATCAACTCCACCACACATGATAAAAACAAACCAGCTGCGCTAGAAGGGTGAAACAATGAATGTGATAGCCCCATACGAACTATTTTGCATAGTAATACCAGGAGCTTTTGTGCAGCACGAATTGAAATTTTTGAAACGTTTGGTTCAGCTTCGTCTTCCATTCCAGAGCAGCTACAAATGCAACAAGGAAATTTCCTCAAGCGATCTTCATGCTCCAGAGGCATTTCCTGCTCCAAAGCATTCGCCTCTGTAACGAAGACTGTTCGGTTTTGAAGTGATGACTCAATTATTCCTTCTTGATAATTTTTGGACATACAAAAGATTTTTTTTCTGATTTGACTAACTTGTGTTGTTTTACGTCCCAAAACCAGCTAAAATTATAAGAGACGCCGTAGTTGAGGTGTCCGAGAATTTCGACCACCTGGGGTTCTTTAACGCGAACTGACATAGCACAGTACACAGGCCTTGAAACTGCGCCTCCATTGAAATGCAGCCGCCGCTGAGGGAATACGATCCCGCGATGTTCAGATCAGCAGCCGAATACCATCACCGCTAGATCACCTTGGTGAGGCAGCATTTTACTTCTGATTTTCTCACAATGCTTCCCTAAGTTCTAGAGAAATTTATGTTGATTGATGATTGATTCATGGGGTTAACGTCCCAAAAACGAGTGCTGACTATGAGAGACGCCGTAGTGGAGGTCTGGGGAAATTTCGACCACCTGGGGTTCTTTAACGTGCACTAACATCGCACAGCACACGGGCCTCAAAATTTCGCCTCCATCGAAATGCAACCGCCACGGCCGGAATTCGATCCCGCGACATTTGGATCTGCAGCCGAGTACCATAACCACTAGACCAGAGTGGCGGGGCGGAGAAACTTATGTATCGTCGAACGTCCTCTCGGTCTTGGTGCAAGCTATAGCCTATCACGAATGGGCATAGTTACTGCCTGGATATCCCGAAATTATACGTTTCCTTCACAATTTCAATTTCTTCAAGCAATACGCCTGTCTTCTGTGTTCTTGTGGGTATTTTAGAACTTGTTGCTTAGAAATGAATATTTCTTATAATTGCCAGTACATGGTGCTTCCACACATTTTTTCTTTTGCAATTATGACAACGTACTGTTTTGCTAATATAATCGAACAAAAGAATATTTCAAATAGTAGACGAAATGTTAACACGATATTGTAGATAATACTGAACCCTGGTAATTCACGTATACGGCATCCAGACCCTATTTTTTTATCACCGTGGTAATATGAAGTAAGTGCGTCCGAATTTATGATTGTTAGTTTTCTATTTCCCTATTGCAAAAACCAGCGCCCCCAGTGCATTTCCAGTACGGTTTCCGTACTAGGAGCACTGGAAACGCGCTGGGAACGATGATATTTCACTGGGCGGTACACACTGGGACGCTGGCAGCGCTGACTTGCACTAGTGTGCGATGGCGTTGTACTGGGGCAGGCTGACATAGCTCGATGTC